>JAEIFJ010002861.1:0-452500 GCA_018903435.1 Leucophenga varia
GTTTTTTAATTTCCTTAATAATTGTTAGCAGATTTATGAGCATATTTCCTTATAGTCTCTGTCAATATTTTTTTAATTTGGAAAATTGTTTGCAAACGAATGGCTATAACTTTTGTTTGTGTAACGATTGTGCACAGTTTTATATTTGGTTTTATATGTTTTTTTTTTCATTAAGTAAATTATGCTCGAACTTGTGGTAATATCATTTTAAGTTAAAAATATAATTTGTCTTAAATAATATAAAATAGTAAAAAATGTTCCAAACGGTTTCCATTTGAATGGCAACAATGCAAGTATTAACGTTCCACATTCGGTACATTTAGGAAGTCGATTTTTCAATTTTCCGATACAAAAATGTTTGGTTTTTTTTTATGTTTTTATTATTCTAACCCCAATCAAAAAACAAAAAACATACAAAAAAAAAAAAAAAAAAACAGCTGATTGCAGCGTTCCCCAGAATATTTTGGGCACGCTGCAATCAAAAAGAAACTGGTATTTTTTTGGTTTTTATGTTAGCCCCAACATATTTTGGTTGCGCTGCTCTTGTTGTCTATATTGCACTAATTATTGACCTGGTTTATAGGAACAAAAATTAAAATTTTCTCAAAATCATCAAAAGTTTGTGTTTATGTGTGGCAACACTTAGTGTTAAAGTACAGAATTAGTTCTCAATTAATGTAAAATTAGAAACTTCTGCTCAATTCATTACATGTGTTTTCTTAATCGTAGTCAATATCGTTCTGCTGCAGTTGTCTTCAAAAGTGCATTGTCAACTTTTCTATCTCTTCTTCTTATTAGTTTCTTTTTCTAACAATCACCTGTGCATGATCATTCCTTCATTTCATACCGCAACCAGCAGTCATGCGTTCACGCAGGGTGATGCAGTGGGGCGAAACTCATGTTCATAGCAATACTTTCTACTTATGCTTAAATTAAAAGAAAAAAATTTTGTCAAATCAACCACAATTTGCGATTTGGATAGTAGACCGATAACCTTTTTAATTTGTAAACGATATTAGTTTTTGTCATTTAAACGTATAAACATGAAACGTTTTGGAAATGAAACATGACTTTTGCGATTGCCGGAGCACGAACCAATTTTCTAAATTGTAAATCGCTAGCTTATGTGATTACGGGAGCATGGCTTATGATGTAATTTTTAAAAAGTTCTTAGGATAAAAACAAAAAAAAAATACTTCTTGTTTTTTTTATTTCAATATACATTTTCATTATTTACAGTTTTTTAGATGTTTCTTCAATCCAACGACGATGATAAGCCACATCAGTATATACTCCAGGTTTTTCTTCTTCTCCGCAGCCAAAACCCCATGATACAACACCGACTAGTTTTTTTCAGAAACAAGCGGACCGCCAGAATCAGATTTGCAAGAATCTTTACCACCAAAGTTTACTCCTGCGCAAATATTGCTTTTTTTAATCAAATCGTCGTATTTATATTTCTCACTTGCACATGTTTTGCTATCAATTATATTAACTTCAACAGCCTTTAAAGTCAATGAAATACGTTTCATATGGTGAGGGTCGACCGCGCCCCAACCGCTAACAACTGCAACAGCTCCGTTTTTTAGGACTGCGCTTTGCTAAAGAAATACTTTTGATCGATTCACTAAATTTAAATTCCGGAAAAACACGTAGTAATGCAATATCGTTTCCATCGAATATATTCTGGTATTTCTCATGGATTTTAGAATCGATCACTTTATGTTCACTACCGCTTGAATTTGAAAACGAGGTTCCAGCATATACTTTAAAATATTTAAGAACTGATGCACAATGAGCAGCGGTGATGACAATGCTTGACGAATAAATGGTACCTCCACAAAAATGTCCTCCAGAGTTTAAAGAAACTTGCCAAGGAATAGATGTTATGTTGAAATCTTCACCTCCAATAATACGCCAATCGCCTTTAATAACAGGGATTTTAGCACTTAGAGTGCTTACGATGAAGAACGTTGATATTAGAGTTGCTGTTGCCTGAAACATGTTTTCAAACTATAAATTCTCACTTCATAGTTGCTCTTTTATACATTGTCTGAATTTGTTTAACTTAGTTAAAATTATCTAAAACCTTTTGATGTATGTGTTCATATTTTAGATAAAGTTCTATAGTTAATTTGCAGTAAAGAACTTTGAGTTTATCTTTAATGGGAAAACTATGTTAAAACAAAAATAATGAAGGTGTTTTATTTTATATTTTTGCAAATGACGAAATCCGAATAGATGAACTGGGTTTTCCGTATATAAATTTAAATATTATAATTGTCTAATTTTAGCACATAACGCAATATACTCGTATGTATGTATTGTACATATGGTGGTATTTTCGTATTGCTTGAGAAATGCGGCTTATTTATTCTTACCTAGCAACTTGTCGCATTACCTAAACGGTAATGGTTCCAACTTTTTAAAACATTGTTGAAGATCCCGGTTCCTTAAACGCACATCATCCAATTACTCATAAAATTTTTTATTTCAAATCTTTTATTTTGACTTCTGTCTTTTTCTGATATATGCTGCCACTTTGCTTAATATTTTTAAGCTGAGAACTTTCAAAATATTTAAGAGTCGTAGAACAGCAATTAGTTAACAAAACAGCTCGGCGAAATTATTATTTTTTATTGTTAAAAGAAAACGACATTCTGATTCTTAAAGAATTTTTTTTCGATGGAACCACTTTAACAAATTAACACGATGTGAAATATAGTTCAAATGAAAGCCTGAACCTTAACTATAAAGGAAGTGATTTTTCCCGAACGCGTTGTTACAATTTTAATTAAATGAATTGTTTTTCGAATTTACAGATACAAAGTATTTGTTTTTTTTTTTTTGTATTTTCTGAAGTTTGGAATGCCGATGTGGCTCGACATTCTAACTTTATTACTCTTAACGTTTCCCTCGCCATCAACCTACTCGACAACAGCTCCAGTATAAGAAGGCTTAAAACGCTTCACCCGTTTGATCTCCCTCATGGGAGACAATAACTCATGTTTATTTTTACTTTTTGTTTATTTTCTTTTCCCATCCCCCTCCCTTATTCCTTATCCATAATGGATCCGCCAACGCATTGTCAACTGTTCTTTACTCTAACAACTTGCTGATTGTCTTTTAAAGATAGATTTATCCGCTATAAAAAAAAAAAAAAAGGTTTTCCAAAGATAATTGTGCTGTTCATGAAGTCTTGCACGAGTGGAAAAAAGGAAATTTGTCAGAACTACGTTGTGAACGGCCATTTTGAGAATTTTTCTTTCAACAATGAAAAACATCTGTTAATGTGATTGCCATTTTTATTTAAAATTGGGTCGAAAATGCCTAATACGATCATTAAAGAGCAACTTGTTGAATTCATAGAAGACATATCTAATCTTTATGTTTTAAATATTAAGTTATTATTATTATTAACGTTTTGCAGATGAGCAATCTTAAAACGATTTTTATTGAAATATTTTATGGAAATTCCAAATTTTACGAGAATTTTTAATTTTTTTAAATATTTAAAATACCAAAAAATGTCAAAAACTTGGAATGCTACTCTCTTTTTTAGCTGCGTTTTCCAACACATTACATACACAGAACATTTTCTGTGTTAGTTGTTGTTGCAACAGTTTATCCTTATGCTTTTATGCACTCATGCAAGACCTCGTGAACAGCACAAATGTTTGTTTTCGGAACGCAATAAATTCTAGAAAAACGCTACTGCTAATTTAATAAATAACTCAAAACTGCATAAATGTTTTTTTTTAGTAAACACCGTTTCCAGTGTTGGCAAACTTATTTTTTCTTTTTGAATATTACCTTTCTGCATTTTATTAAAGTTTTCCATTCATTTGCTGTGATTTATAGCGACACAAATTAAATAGCTCACACAGCAAGTAGCTACATCAAACAAAGCTGAACGTTTAATTTTTGCTTAGTGTTGTAAAATACTGCAGAAAAATTAAAAAAATTATTATCTGGCACAAAACGTTTTGGCTTTTAGCTACTTGTGTGGCTTTTTTTCCATACAAATTTTTTTATGTTAATGAAAAATTTGTTTTTGCTCTTCAAAAAACTATTTATTATTGCCACAGTTTAAGCAGACAACAATTTTATTTTTATAATAGCACATGTTACAAAAATTATAGCAAACACTGCGTAGCGTGACACACTTGCGCTACAGCAAACTGCGCTATTTTGTCATTGTCTTAAGTTGTCTAAGAAATTTAAAAGATTTTCCAAAAGATTTCGTTATTTGTTTTTTTTTTTATGTGCTTTTTAAAGGTAGCTACAAAAAAAATTATGCTATTCTATTTTTTTGTGTCTTGTCTCCATTAATATTTTGCTTATTTATAGCGACAGATGCGACAGCAAACTTTGACATAAAAAATGAAATATTTCCCAAAAAAATTTTAAAATTAAAAAAATATTTTGTAAGCATTGAATTTTTATTAATTTGTTTAAAAATAAATTAATTATATATCTTCTAGAGCTACTGTTGTCAATTTTGAAAAATTAGTTCAATAAATAAATGAAATCAATTAAATTTTGTGCACGATCTGTGCGGATCGGATCATTCCTTTCGCTCGCTAAATAATTTAGCTGATTTACGTTTGCTTTTTGGCTCAAGATCAGCAAGCAAATCGAATTGAGCCAATTTTATAGCGTAATGTCTCGTCGATTGTCTGTCGATCTGTGTGGAACATCTGGAGTAAATTAAGAGCAACGTCATAGACAATGAAACGTTGAGATACTTTTTTTTTGTTTTTCCATTTTGAGTTTGCCAATTTTTTTTTTTTTTTTTTGTATGCCGCGTGGGCGGTAATTCGAAGACATCTTCAACTAGAGCAGCGTGACTCAGTTGATTTTGCAAAAAAAAAAAAAAAAAAAAAAAAAAAAAGTTGTATACAGAATAAAGCGCAGTAAACTTGACCGAAACAATTTTTAGTATCTTTTTTTTTTTTTTGCATAATGAGATACTTTTTTTAATTTTCCATAAAATGTTTTTTTTTTTTTTTTTTAATTTTGACTAATTACTTTAGCAATTGTAGTCGTTTGCAAATTGCTGACACGTGCCAACACATCTGTCATCTGTGTTGTCAGCGAAATAAAGTATCTCAATAGCTGCAACATGTATCTGCAGTTACGTGTTGTCGCCTTATGTAAGTGTATGAAGTTCGTTTTCTGCTTAATTATTGCAATTTTTAAAATAGTACAGCATGTGTCATGACTTTTAGTTGCAGTTTCGTTGCAGCTGCTTTTTCAATTGGTTTTTTTTTTTTACTTATTTCAATAAACTCATTTACACATGTATCTAGATACATGTTATACACTCGTTTTTCCATTAAATATCAATTTATGGCACCACAAGGAAAAAAGGTTAAAATCATTTGACACTTCTGTTCTGACGTAATTTGTATATTAACCGCTTTACTTGTTTTTCACTATTTTTAGTGTATGCAAGTCATTGAGTCTAGTTGGTGGTGCACTGTTTTAAGTTTTCCGTAATTAATTGAATTATCTTTGCTGCAAAACTAGTTTCTTAAATGATTTTTATTTTGCGTTTGTCGTTTTGTATACTTCAAGTGTTGACAGCTGCCAATTGTCGCCACGAATTGAGTTTGTTTTTAGTTAAACTGATATGCGAGACATTTTGTAGTTTTTGGTTATTAAATATTTAGGCAAATTGAGTAGCCGCATTAAGTTTGGTTTGGTTAAATTGTGAATTTTTTTTTTGGTTAAAATATATTATTTTGTTTTTTTTTAAGCTTAGATTCGCGAAAATACCTGGGAGATTTCTTATAAACTCTTTTTTGTTACTTAAGTTGAGTATTGATATATATTATTGATCAGTTCAATGGAACGAATCGATCTAGCTAAGTCCGTCTGTCTGTTGCGATGAACTTTATTCGGTTAATTATAAAGATAGGGACTTAAAATTTGAAACTTAAGGTTCTCTTGAACCTAGGTAGTTTGTGTGTCAAAACCAAGATGCCTCGCCCATTTTAAAGCATAACAATAACCATAAGAGCTTGACGTAGTGTCTGGACCGCGGTCGCTAGAAAAGCAAGTTGAAGGCGCATAGAGCTTTCAAATGCCTACTTTCTGCACTTAGGTCGGAATGAAGGCCTGACGGGCTTCCCAAAAGGGAAAATTAGCACTGCGACCATATTAGGTCTTTTGTACCCTGACCCAGTATTGTTAGGTTATGAGACTAAATACATTTTCTGCTGGCTTGAGAAGTGTGAGATTGTTCTCCGTCGATAAAAAATCTGATATGTTCAGGGGTTACAATGAATGAATTTAAGACTAGCCAGGGCTGGGCATTCACATAAGATATGTGAGCCGGTTTCATCATCTTTCAGACAGAGTCTACACACAGTCTAAGTATTCTTGATTCAGAGCGACTAAAACTAGTTGTTTAGTCTGTCGAAGTCCTGGATGATGTAGCCCGTACTGAGAGACAGTATTTCTGGAATGTCGCTCAATGAAGACTTTGCTGAGGCAAAGCTGAGCTCACAGACTGTTTCAGGGCCCATCATAGGCGTTCACGAGCCACTCTGGGCTAACTCGTCTGCAATCTCATTTCCCCTTTTGTCCAGGTACCCAGCATAAAGTGATCTTGCGTTCCAAAGATAGACGTTGAAAAGAGTCATAATACTTTAGAGCTAACCTAGACACCCATGGCAATCGAGATCCTAGTGCTGGTGCAGAAAACTCCTGCACCGGTGCCAGTCTCTGTGAGAGAGCCATCAGTATACCAGTGGTTGTAAGATGGCCCTCACATGGAGTCTCGCGCTCCTAGTGTTAGCGACTGTGAAGCAGGAGAGGAAAACGTAAAACCGCAATCTTACAATCTGAAATCTTGCTGATCTCGATGCCGGGAATGTTAGCGTCTTATAACATAAGGTCAGAAACCTAAGAGCTTCACTTTAAGGCATAGCCCCATACAAACTTAGCACCTTTTTTTAAGATTTTTTTTGTATGAAAATAGTTACATATTTCCTTGTTTTAAGCTTAAGATACTTATAGACCAACTTTGCATATGCATAGGTTAGGTTTGGTTAGAATGACCGACGCGAATTCTTGCGACGTCACCTAGGCCAGATATGCCCACTGTGATACCATATGATCTCTCTTTTATTTCCTCTTACTCAAACATGCTCGATTTCCTTATGAAGGCGGTTACTGCACCAATCTTGACTGATTAAATTTCCGCCAGTCTATCGAAAAACGGCCTACCAAGTACGGTAAACCTTATTCTTCCAAGGGCTTCGCAGCGGCAGAGAAAAGGTTCTACTGTCTCCTCCTACTCCTCGTTATTACAGCACCTATAGAAGTCATTTCATGCTATCCCTGTTTGACGGCATGTCTTCCCACCAGGCAGTGTCCCGTGAGAGCTTCAACCATCATGGATAGAGTCTGTCTATTATGGCGCATGAGTTGGGCTGTTCGTTTAGTGTTATACTCTGGCCACGTAATTTTCTAGATATTACATTTGGGATTTGTGGTCCACCTAGTCTCTGCCTGTCAGATTATTTCCTCTTTCACTCGCAGCTTCAGAGAGGCCATGGGAATTCCTACTCTGGCCAATCTATCTGCTTCGCAATTGCCAAATATATCTTGGTGACCCGGAACCCATGTGAGGCAAATATCCCATTGCTCAGCCATCTCGTTGAGAGATGTGCGGCACTGGGAGATAGTTTTAGATGAGTTATTGTAAGAATCAAGTGCTTTTAGGGCAGCCTGACTATCCGAGAATATGTGTTGCATATGCATAGAAAGTTAAGGTTCAAATTGATCTCTAAATAATAAAAGCATTACTATTCATCAACTTAGGGTGGAGTCTTGTTAAAAACATATTTCAAATAGCATGCAATACACGTTTTGAATAAAAAGATACAATTAAATCAATGCCAAATCGTGCAAATGAAAAACAACCTATTCCGACTCAACTCACACACTTATCCAAGCAAAAAATCTCACACACGATCTTTATCTTAATGGTGCAATTACAGCAAACGCTTTTAAATGAGCAACCAGTATCAAGACATCAACAAATAAAATCTCCCTTAATTCGTTAAACTCGACTCGTGGAAAAAACTATATATGCAACCGAATGCAGCTGATTTAATTGCAGCAGCAGCGTATGGAATATTTTAAAAGCTGCATTTGTGTGCAAATGTGTGCCTCGAGCGATATAAAAAAAAATGCGGGTTAATAAACGCTTAACAGTTAATTAACAAGTGTAATTGATAGCAAACGTTACTGAGAAACGGTATAAAACTCTTCTTCTTCTTTTTCTTTTTTTGTGGCATTATAGAAGAGTCTTGTTAATCACGACATGTGCCACTCCCCTGACACACATTTTGTGGAAAAGCCAGAAGAAGAAAACTAAATGTGTGACAAGTGAAATGAAACATAAAGATAAATGTATCTTTTTTTCTTTTTTCTCAGTCACAGAATTTATTTCTGGAACAAATTCAAGTAAAAGATCTCTTCGGAAACAAAAGAGATAGTAGCACGTTTCAACGTTTGTACGAATATATTAGATCGAATTGGTTTTATGTAAAAGTTCCGCGCAAAACCGTGTATCTTAAGGTACTATTTATATAAATTAATTTTATTCCTCAACGTCACGGCAATTTTACGCTGCATTGATGTGAGACTGTCTGTGTGTGTATATCTATCCCAACTCAACTCATCTCATCCCGAAGTCTCATCTTGATCTTCAATATGGGCATTTATTTTGCGTGACATTTTATTTCCACATACACCCATGAGACATGAGACATGAGACGAGACAAAACAACTTGAAACAGTTTCCCCTTTCGTTCATTCGTTCGTTGTCATTAAAGAGTCTGAGTAAATGTTTTTAATGAGACGACATGCTCGCTTTATCCAATTGACTAGCGCGCAACGTAATGAAGAAGAAGAAAGTCTCAACCAGCTGTCTGTCCGTCTGTCTGTCTGTCTGATTGTCCATACTCGTACTACTTGTTCACTTGTTCGCCTATTATTCATTTTTTTTTTTTGAACGAGTATTAAGCAATTTCGGCAATGTTCTGTATTTTTGTACAATTTCTCTCCAAATTGTCGATGGCGTTTTTCATTCAGTCGCCATGTCGTGTCTTTTGGGGTGGTTGTGGTGGTGTTTGTTGACTCTTTGATCTGTCTTATTCTCTCGCATTCGCTCTTCCGATTTCCCATTTTCCGCAACGGCGACTACACGTCTGCCCGCACTCCCGTATTATGTGTTGCCCATTCTTAGTGTGTCGTCGACGTTGCCGGCTCTTTTTTTTTTTTTGTATTTGTATCTCATCCCAGGCAATAAGATTTTGTCGCCTTTCGGTTCTGTTTTGTTTTAAAAATCAGTTTGAAATTTGCTCGCGGTCAGCGCATTGCTATACGTTCCGTGTCTATATTTTTTTCGTTGCTACGGAAAATATTTTATGTTGTTTTTCGTGTGTATATTTTCGTATATATTTTCCAAAGAAAAGTGTTTTTACTTATTCGTTGACCGTACGAATTTCAGTGTTTATTTTTAATTTGGCACAAAAATTACATTCTTAAATTCGTGGAACAAAAAAATGCATTCTGAAAATGTAGTTTTTTTTGCATATAAAACTTCATGATGTACTGCATTTGTGTTGTCTTTAATGAAATAATTGCGTCTGTCTGTGATATTTATAATTATTGCGCTTTATATGCTAAAATAATGTGTTGACAAAATTAAAGGATTTTTAAATTTTCATTTTTGTACAAAAGTTGTAAGAAGAAATTTTTGCAACATATTTTTTTGCTTTAAGTGATGCTGTGTTTTTCTTAAATGACTAATTAGTTGTTGACTTAAGATTCTTTAATGTGATAATATGTTGTGTCTACGTATTCAGAGAGACATTGTAAAATGTTTTTAAATACATAAATTATGAGATATGTTATCAATTTTTTTCACTTTGATTTGTGTCAAGACAATTTATAATTGTTAAAATCAATGTTTCATTATATTAAATATCAGTAAGAGTGTTTTACAAGTTGCGCTCCAAACCTAACAAAACCTTTTAAAATTTTGAAGTGAAGTTGAGAACAATGCTGATAATATTTATTTCAAAATACTTTTCTTTCGACTCCAGATAGTGTGCAATGCAGTCTTCGTCCGCACAACACATTCTCCATCAAAAAGCTTAAAACTAAACAGTGCAGTGTTTTAATATATAAAAATGTTCAGCGGGACCAACGGGATTCCGAGGGACTTCGTTCCGACGCCCATCTTTAGTTTCATAAAGAAAACACCATAAAAAACGCTTTAATTTTCCGTTCAGTCAGAGGTTTACGAGCACCATCCTAATTTAATGTTGGGTTCCTATGGGTTCCTATGATAAAAAATGAAAAAAAAATCTGTTCAAAACAGTTCAATATACTTTGTTGGTTTATGAATGGGTTAAAGTTTTTAAAATGGAGCTAGAAAATTAATTTGTTTTACAATATGTCACGAGAGCATAGGGAATTTTATAGTCTTGATATACGAGTATATGATTTATTTCACGCCAAGTGTGCCACCTTTCCGCTCAGAAAGAGTTGAGATAAAAAAATGTTTCTATAGTTGAAAAAATTACGTTTAATAATATCTTTCAAATACCGTGTACCCCAAATTAAAAACAAAATATAGTACTAGGTGGGGTGAAAAGTAACCTCCTTGACCGCCAGAATGCGCTGCTACTGTAAAAGACGTTATGGTGCCATGTAGTGCGTTCATATTTGGGCAGACATGCCAAATTTCAGTGCGATATTACCCTTAGTTTTGTTTTGAAAGCTTATTGTTGTGTACGTGTTTCCCATGACGAAGAAAACAAAGGAAAAGTTGAATAAATATTATGGTGCTTTTGCTCCGTCAGATTACAACCGTCAAGTATTGATTTTGAGAGTTTTGTGTTGGCCGCAACTTCACTACCGATTAGGTTCGCAGCGACAGGCCCTCCAATAACCTGTTACAGAGGACAATATCAAAAGAATACATGAAGTGGTGTTGGCTGGCCGGAAAGTGAAGGTGCGCGTGCTAGAAGATACCAAAAAGATTAGTACTGAGCGCACACACCATATTTTGGGCGAGGTTCTGCATATGAAAAATTATCCTGCCGCTAAGTGGCGCGCCTGCTCACACAAACATCGCAACCACGACTTAAACCAATGACTTAAGGTGACAATTGCTTCCGCATCCACCGTATTCACCGGATTTGGCTCCCTCGAACTGTTATTTCTTCTCAAACCTCTAAAGATGGCTCATCAATAAAAAAAATCAGCTCACTCGACTATTTTGCAGACCTTCCGAAAAATGACTTTTCGAACGGGATCAAGAAGTTGGAAAATCGGTGGAATAAGTGCATCTTGCTAAAAGGGGAGGACTAAATTGAACAAAAAAAAAAAAAAACTTTTTAAAAAAAATTTGGTTTTCCATTCATGAGTTGGCAGTTTCAAGCGAATCTGATTTTTTTTTGTAAATTTTCCGTCTAATTAGATCCATTCCGTTAAATTTTAGAAATCTAATATTAAGTTCGCACTCAGCGATTACAAAAACTTTCGAATAACAAATTTCAGTAAAAATTTTTTGAATTTTAAAAAAATTCTTGAAATTTGGTCGTCAAGTCAATTGGTTCAATTTTTCTTTTGTAAGGTTACCGTTCTATACGCCATTTTGTTTTTCGATTATTATTAAAACCTGTTCTAGGCGGGGTGATGATCACTTATCATGGAACATTAGTACAATTTATAGAATCTACGATGCCTCCTTTAATGCGTTTCAAACTTTTAGACAAACAGATAATACCTATGTCTGAGGGGTATCCATATCAAAATAAGGAAAATTTTTAATCTTAACATGGATGTAACCAATCTTCCACCTGGGCATTTCAATTCACGAATTTAATCGAATGATATATATTTAAGAATTTCTTTATTTTACACGTTTCCCGTAAAATTTTTTCTGTTTTTACATGTCCCAAAATTTTATATGTGTTTAATTCAAATATGGCCTTACAATGTTCAATAAGAGATAAATACATGGATTTATATGAGTGAATGACGTCTCTACTTAAAGAAGGGTTTTTAAGAGTTAAGGCCTGAATACTTCAAAAGGCTATTCCAATGAGCTTTTTTACAATCTATTTAAATTTATTTCAAAAATCAGTCCAAGTAAATGCTTATGTGGGAAATATATCCCCTCAAGTTTGTATGCGGGCTATACGATATATTAGCCCGATGCTTATCATGTCGATAGAGTACACTTGTGTGGACATAAGTAGTGATTTTACATCTTTTTTAATTGATTTAATTTAGAAATAATAAGGTCTAACATGAAAACTAAGGACCAAAAAAATTTGAAAGAATAAGGATTTAAATGCAAAAATTTTTAAATGTGCGGTAGATTTGAATGGGAGCCATACTTATAAATGGTCATGGCACCTATAATCTGACATACAAACTGCTTAGGACCTATGTGTTTTAGGCCCTAAATTAATGCATTATCTTTTGGATAGTCATAATGAGAACAAGTTTAAAGATTTTTTGACTAAAAAAATAAACGTATGTAATTATTAGACATTGTTATTGTGAATTTTAGACAGCATATGCTGTAATTCCAGACTCCAACTTTACAAGATAAACTATCCCATAACGTACTTTTAAATCAAAAACTTTCATAACACATAATCTCATTTTTTAAATTGCAAAGTTTTTTTTTCATTTTTTTTGTTTTTATTTGAACTCAACAATTGTTTTCTCAAAACATTTGTAGTTTCAAAGGTTAATGCACGCTACTTTGTATTTGTAGATATTCTATTCTAAATTCATTTTTTTTGTTGTTGTTGTTGTATTTTAATTACCATTTAAAAAGCCGGGAAAAAATATGAACATGCAACATCATGCAAAACATTGTAAAAAATAAAAAAACTAACTCAGCCCAAATGCACGCCTATCTCCATAAAAAAAACAGAAACAGAAAGAAATTAGCAACACACCCTTGACTGTTTTCATTTCATGCTCCATGTTGATATTATAGATGATGATGATGATTATGATAATAATAATAATAATAAAAAAACAAATTTTCCATGACTATGCTAATTGTGCAGCACACAGTTGAGCAGCATTTACTTCCGTAAAAATATAGAAAAAAATTTAAATTAAAATACTTTTTCCGGTTTAATTTAAATTTTCAACAACTTTTCTGTTAGCAATCTGTCCTAGCGCTGCAAATTCTCATTTATAAATGAATATTTATGTTATTTGCGTTAAAAAATAGAAAAAATATTGTCAAGTCATAAAAATTTCATCATTTTATTGCAGTATTTGATGCTGATGAATGACTGAGAATGGCAGAATGGCAAAATGGTAAATCTGCCCTTTTTGCACAATCATTTTCTATTTTTTGCAGCTGCCAATTTTTACTATTTTTTTTTTTTTTTTTGCTATAAATAATTTTTACACTTTTTCACTTATAATTCTGTTATGTCTGCTCAGTTTCTCAGCTTTGAATATTTTATTTGGTTTGTCGAATGATTTCATTGTTTACACTTTTGATTTCATATAAATGGTTAGTACACTTTTTAATTAGTGTTATATAGCTAAAAAAGAGAAATATTATATCATTTGACAGTGACTTGAATAAGAGATGATTTTTTCCGAGGAAACTATTTCTTTTGGTTTCGTAATAGACAATAGTTGGTCTAAATCTGGAGAATATGCTGCATGTGGAAGCAGTTTGTGAAATAGATGAACGCTGGAAACCGAGACACACGAGACTCTTGGAACAATTTCGATATTTTCCGAGAAAGTATTTAAATAAATAATAAAGAAAAAATATCAGAAAATAGCAAATTTTGTCTACCTAAGATAATACTAGCTTGCAGCTAAAAAGGTTCTGGGTTCTCATAGATCAATTCCCATGTAGATTCCAAAAATGGAAAAAAATGATTTTCAAAAAAAAAAAAATGTCGCAGTTTAATTACATTGGAATCATATTCTCGTGAAGAATCGATGCTTACAAGAAATAAATTATTTTCAACTAAAAATTTAATTTTTTTTTTTATAGGGACTCCCCCTTATATAAATCAAAAAATACATTTATCTGATTTTACTTATTACTTTATAATTTCACACTTTTATTCCAATTTAGACAATGTTATGCTTTATGTTTTTTTTATATCCTCTACCCAAAGGGTAAACGGTATATAAAGTTTTTGCGAATGTATGTAACAGAGAGAAGGAGGCTAGATAGACCCTGTATATTTTCTTGATCAGCATTGGAAGGGGAGTCGAACTAGCTATGTCTGTCTGTCCGCCCTGCTGACTGCCGTATGAGAGATTATTTTGGAGACTATAAGAGAAAGGGCCACCATATTTGAAACTTTGACTCTCCTGAGCCGTTAAGTGTTCTCTTGCAAACGGTTTTTTCTTTCAAGGGGTACCCCCCATACAAATCTACCCCAAAATTGTGAATTTTTATATAAAATCGCCATTGTTTCGTATTCTAGGAAGTCTAAATTGAGTATAAATTATACCTAGGATAGTCCCAATAAAATATCCCAATATGGGGAATTTTAGGTGTAGCCCCCATACAAAGATATACCCGATTTTTTAAGTTTTTATAGGAAAATTCAATTCAATGAGGTATGGTAGTAAAATAGATCCAATATTAAGGACTTCAGCGTTCTTTCTTGTTTTTTAATGAAATAACCTTAATTTACAATTTAAAAAATAATATATTTTAAATTTTTTCTACCAGACTTTTTCCAATATTTTTCGTTTTTTAACGCTAGATGTACCAAAGTTATACAATTGATATTTACGAGAAACATACCATTGCGTAGTTATCTTTCAAATGATATACAGATCAGCTATTTCGAACTATACATTATCTAGTTATATAGTGATAACGGAAACAAATTAAAAAAAAAAAAACATGTTTTTTGAGGATATCTCCAGTACAAACCTTAAAACGTTGCATTTTTAGAAGTAGATCCATAAGAACCCAGAACCTTTGACAAAGTCAAAATTTTTAAACTAGTGTAAGTATTAAAACAAATTAAAAAAACTTGGAGTTGGGTTGTATTGGGAATCATATACAATAATTGCCAGATTTTAGCCAAGTTCGGATATTCTCTTTGGATATCGAATTCAGTGTTTCTAAGTTAGTCACCCAAAGAATGTTGTTATTAGAGTTCTTCAGAGGGTTCTTCAGAATCTCATTATTTGTCTTCGAGAAATTTGGTTTCATACAACAGATGAACGGACAGACGAACATAGCTAGTTCGACTCAGTTTTCATATGTTGATCAAGAATATATGATACTTGCGGATACCCGGGTGTTCTACTACGTTGTATGGGCTTTTCGGCTACTCTTACGGCACTTTTTTGTCATCGAAAAGAACTGAAAATGAACAAAGAACAGCTTTTTTTCGATGACATTTTTTACTTTTTTTTTTATTGTAGCGCAACGAAAATGAGTTGGGGCTAACATAAAAATATATTAATTAATACCAGGTTTTTTGATTGTACCCAAAATATGTTGGGGAACTCTGCAACCAGCTTTTGTTTTATACCTGTTACACTAGTGTAAACAGGTATATTCAGTTTGTCGGAAAGTTTGTAACGCATTAAAGGAGGCATCGTAGACCCTATAAAGTATATACATTCTTGATCACCTCGACGAGACGAATCGATTTAGCCATGTCCGTCTGTCCGTCCGTCTGTCCGTCTGTCTTTGTGTTGCTGCGCGATTTATTCGCTCAGTTTTAAAGATATTGGGCTGAAATTTTAAACTTAAGCTTTTCTAGGTCCTGTGTAGTTTCTATGTTAAAATCAATGTGCCACGCCCACTTTTAGGTATAGCTCCCATACAAAAAGTACAACATTTTTTCAAGTTCTTATATGAAAAAATATATTTATAAAGCGAATGGCTTCAAATATGGTTAAAATGTTTCTTATACCATGCCAAATCTTCAGTTTAAAATTGGTCCAAATCGGACCGCGAATTCCTAAATTTTTAAGAGTATATTTAATTTGTTTAGTATTTTGAAATAAAATTTAATACAAATGCTGCACACGAAGGTCTATCAACGTCAAATGATGTGTAACAGGTATATTGTATTAACTTCGGTCCAACCGAAGTTAACTTTTTTTTTGTTTTGTTTTTAATTAGATAATTTTTAATTGGGAAATTACAAAACCGACTTCTTAAATGGAACGAATGTGCATAATTGTTTGTTTTTGTGGAATTTTCATTTATTTGCATAGTTGCCTTTTAAATTAAACCAATTTGGGACTCATCGGTTAGATGGTTTCAACGTTCATAGCGGACATAGAAACGTTTCTAATATTTTATATATATATATATATATATATATATATATATATATATACTTTATTTCTGTTATACCTCTTTGTGTCGTTTACAGAATTTTTCATAGAGCTAATATAACTTTGGTTAGATGGTAAAACAAAAAATTTCGAAAAATTCCGGGACCCAAATGAGCGAACATTTTAAAAAAATAATTGTGCATCTTCTCTAAATTCTAACCCAATTCTTTGTAATGCCGACTAAATGGCAAAAAGCAAAAATAGATCTAGCAACATTCTCTGAAAGATTTATGTATTTTATTTGCTTCGTAGTGCCCGGATACTCGTAGTGCAATTTCAGAAAGTATATTTTTATATATGTTTTTTGAACTGTTCAAGACACTTTTACGCTATTAAAAAAAAACCCCAATTAAACATTTCGACTACTTATTTCGACTTGTGTATAATTTTTTTCATGTCATACCTAAACATTTCTCAACTTGTAAGAAACGCCCTTCAGATAATGCGTTCCAGTTACTTACTTCTTCAATTACTTTGCAATTAAACCAATTCTTGAAGCAAAAAATTGTACCATAGACAAAAAAAAAAGTGTTCTTAAGACTAAATGTGTCGAAGAAAATTGAGTAGAAAATTGTAGCAAGAAAAAAAATAAAACAAACAAAAAAAAAAAAAAAAAAAAAAGCGTCAAGCCAATTTAGTGACGATTGACCGATCAAAAGTAGCTAAAAGTTTTTTTTTTTTCTTTTTTTTTTTAATTCAACTTGAACTGTAATTAGAACATAAAATTGTCGTTAAGAATTTCGAAAATGTCAACGTGTGCAGCACTAATTAAATAATTCAAAGGTAGCAAGATAAAAATTAAACAAAAGAAAAAAAAAGAAAAAAGTATCTTAAAGATTGTACAAGAAAATAAACAAAAAAAAAGTATCTTAAAGATTGTACAAGAAAATAAAATGTGTAGACAAGATAAATGAAAAGTGATTTTTTATATAAAAAAAAAAAAACAAAAATTTGAAAGAAACAGCTGTGAAGCGTGAGAACGTCGCATAAAATTAATTTTGCAGCGGAAATTAAATAAAAGCAAAACGTTTCTTTTTTATTTTAATTGTGTGAATTTGCATTAAACGAAAAAAATTTAAAAGAAATTAGCTAAAAATAATCAAGATGTCACAAATCGATTTCGCTGCACATAATTACACATGTTATACACTACCCGAGTGTGAGAATGATAACACAAACGACGAAGATGAAGAAGATGTGTTTAACTTAGATCGCATTGAAGAGCAAACATTATCAGAAAGTAGCAGCACATGTACCCTAGACTCTACCGAACCAACAACAAGTTCATCCATAGAGAATAATATTTTACGTAAAGAACGTATGCCAGCGAAATATCATCATAAAAAATATTTCGAATCAAGTCCAAGATTAACGCAACGCATCTCAATGCCAACAATGACGCCACAATTGGGCGCCTATCATGATCCGAACCATGCTGGAACACCGCCACAATGGGGCTATTTTGTGCCGTTGAACACAACAACGAATTGTTTCTTTAGTCCGCCGATGCAGCGCAGACGTTATAGGTGGGCGTGACATGTTGTAGAATTATTTTATATAATTTTTTTTTTTTTTTTTACATATTTGATTACTAAACTTCACCAAAATATTGATTTATCTTTGCAGAGAAAAAGAAAACGATCGCAATCGTCGCGCTGTCAGTTATGCCGGTGATCGTTCGCCATCACAACAGCACACAATATCCACAATACCACGTGCTGCACCACGACGTGTGCAGCTAATGAAAGAGCCACCGCCACCACCACCACCAAAGCCAGCGCTTAGCGCTAAATCTTCATTGCAATCTAATGGATCGGTGTCAACTACATCGACTATACCGAGTAAATATCCACAATCCGAGTATAATCTTATACAAAAGATTGATTCGAATAGCACACTCACTGCACCAGCGCAATATCAAGCGCAGAATTTTTATGCCAATACGGGCACGATCTCGAATACAACTACGGCGAATGGTTATGCATCGCTTTTGTGTCATGCAAGTTCCACTTCCAGTCCAATTGCAGTGCGTAAGCGTGAAAAGCTTTTACATCGATTCAGTGATGCGGCAACATTGGGACGTAAACTGAAGAAAAAGAAGAATACGAATCGTACATGTCGTTCCATGACGGAGGCCATTGAGATGCTGGCAGATCCAGTGATTGAGGATGAATTTTTCGTAAGTACTAAAAAATTTTTATTAAATTTTATAAAAAAGCTTCGAAAGCTCTTTTGCATTGATATGATTGGTTAAAATAGAAGCTTTTATTTCGAAGTAGTTTTCTTTTTATATTTTCTTTCAAAAGTGACCCATTCCTCAATAACCCAAACATTTTCGAATTTGCATTTTATTTTCGAATTTTTATATTCGAATGCGTAGCTAGCACATTGACTGACACTAGAACTCACGCACCCACACCAATACACCGCAGCACGAAGTACACTTGTCAGTCTTCGTTCTATTTTATTTTTTTGTTTAACGCGAAAAGCTTTCTCTTCTTGCTATGCTTTTTTTTAGGGGGTGTCTTAGTGCCCCTTAACCCTTTGCTTCACTATTACTGCTGTTGTTGTTGCTGTTGCTCTTTTAAGCCTATTCAAACGATTGACCATTCAAATCGCCCACTATACTCAAACCTATTCAATACATATTCGATTGTTTTAGTACTTGTTATCGCATATTTTTGTGTTTTATGTATTTGTAATTATTTCTTTTCTATTTTTCTATATCGCGTAGAATGGTTGGTTCATTGTCTTTTTTAGTTGGTTTCTGTTTTTAGTTTAATTTTGTAAAGCGACGCGTTGCGTTCGAAACGGATCGAATTATTTTTTTCATTTTGTTCTGTTTTATTCGAAACGGAAACGGAAGTGCAAAGTAAAAGAAAAGAATTTTTAAGACTTTTTTCCTATACTGCGAGCTCTTTTTATTTGATTTTTAAGACGAGAATTATCTTATGGATTGCATTTTAGCAACTTTCAAATTATATTTAAAAGAACAGTGATATGTGAAAGCTGTGTGTGAAAAATGAAAAAGTGGAAAACATAACTGATCAAAATGACAATCATTTTTCATTATCTAAAAAGAAGTACAAAATATAACTTACAAAATGAAGAGTAGCATGTTAATTTTTAGTCGAAAAAATCGGAAACAAGTTCGAAAAATAGAATAAAATCCTTCAAGGTACATCCTTTAGGCTTAAACATGAACAACGTCTTGTCCACGAATTTCATTCTTGGGAATAGATAAAAGGATTCTGGGGCCAAGACGGTATTAAAAATCATCGAGACGCCATTTTACGACAGGTCACCTTAGAGCAGAAGTGGCTGGCTGCATAGTCGTAATGAAATTTCCAGTAGTCGATGTGGCTGGTTTCAGACGATTTTCAGAACCTTTTAGATAAGAGTGTCCCTTATATAATATTTCAAAAAAAAAAAAAAAAAAAAAACTTTATTTAGAGAATTTAAACAATAAAATTTTATTACAAGAATGGAATTTTTTTTTCCAATATTATGGACTTTTGAAGATAAACTCTGGTTATGTACTCAAGAGTTTTCCTATATGCTCCTACTAAAACAATACAATGATCTTTTTCCTCGATGACAAACCGACGACAGCCCCCTTTGCAAGTCGTTGGTGACATTTTCATAAAAATGTCGCAGTTGTTTTTGAATAACTTTTTACAAGACTTTTAAAGTCGTGCAAGACTTCTTGAAGACAAGTCATGACAAGAATTCATGTATGAATTCTTGCAGAACTTTGGTGTCTAGCAAAACTTTTAAATTTCTTGCAAAGACTTCTTGCATGTACGAGACATGTCTTGTTACAAGACTTCATTATGTATGATATGTCTTGCAAGACTTCAGATTTGATGACATGTCTTGCAAGACTTTATTGTATGACATGTCTTGCAAGACTTCTTGATGATATGTCTTGCAAGACTTCTTGGATGACCGCCCTTCTCGACTTCTTGGATAACAAATCTTGCAAGACTTCATGTATGACATGACTTTCAAAGTTTTATGTATGACATGTCTTGCATGATTTCATGTATGAAATGTCTTCTTGGATGACAAATCTTGCCAAACTTCTTAAATGATAAGTCTTGCAAAACTTCTTGAATGACATGTCTTGCAAGACTTCATGCGTGACATGTTTTGCAAGACGTCTTATGTATCGTCAGTCATTAGTGACCAAGTCATCAAAGAAAAATTTTACCGTTGGGATTAGACAAGTAAAAAAAATAAAGACGAAAACGAACGATTTGCATAATAACTGAACCCATGCGTGTAATAGATGATATATTTTTTGTTTGTTTAAACTTTTAAATACACACAAGTGGCCAGCTTACTCATACCACATTTTAAATAGGGGGGCGTAAATTTAATTATCTGCATACGAAATTGATATCATGTTTAAAATGACATCGGCTCAGTTTTAGCTTGATAAATACGTAGAATCAACTTGTAACTCTAGCAAACTACGCCTGACAATGGCATGGAATTAGCTGCTGCTGCTGTTGTTGCTGCTGCTGCTGCTGCTGAGTTAATACCAAGTAATTGGGTCACTCGTAAGCCAAATCAGCCATTTCAAATATTTACGAGCACACACATCACACATGTTGTGAAGACAAAATCAAACGACGACATTAACGAATTTTACATTTGACTTGACTCATAGATTAGCATAGAATTTCCAAACAGTATAATAGTGGTTTAGAGCAGCGAATTAAAAGCAATATTAGCTAAATTTCGTTAAAAGTAATTGTTGCATACTTGTGCAACTTAGAAAAGCGGAAAACCGACAAGAAAAAAAAAAAAACAAAATCGGAAAAACTGTGTCAATTCTTTGGAACAATTTACCTTGTGTGTTCTTGCAAAACAAAACAAAAGAAAAATGAAATAGAATGAAAAACTATTGCGAACGATGGAAAATGCAAGTGACTAAGTGAAAGAGTGAGCAAATGAATGAGTGAGTGAGAGTGAATGGCAACAAATAAAGCAAATAACTAATTGGATTAACATAGCCAATTGTCATGCAGCTAGTATGACAAGATGTGCCGCAGTTGAAAATATTGAATAAATTATTTTGCAATTGTTACAAACAATTGCAGTGAAAAATTGAACAAGTTCGGAACGCGCAACGGAAAACAAAAAAATGTGAAAAAAGAATTGCGTAAAAAAAATTTCAAAGAAATTTCAAAATTTTAGCTTTAAAATTTAATTTTTAATTTTTTCGCCAGATTTTCGAACATAATTTCGAAAACAAAAAAAATATTTTAACAAAATTATCGTAGCAGCTTTTTGGGCGCGAATTTTGTATGCGACTAAACAAATAAAAATTATTGCATACTTTTGTGCTGCTTTTTACTTTTTACGCATAACGAACGAAATGAAAATAATGAAGCCTACTTTGCGACGTCGCAGTTTTACCAAAACAAAACCATTAAAGGCAAATGCCTACAATCCGCTCATACGCTACCGACCCACTGCCTTCATACGCAATGGCATCATTGGCGGCGGCGAGGGACCGGGTGCTAATGGCCTATATCAGATTGACGATCGTGTTTATACAACAACCAAAATGTTTCTACGTGATGGTTATATGTATCCACGTCAACCGGGTCAGACTATGGATCCACGTTTTCCACTTGAATTACATGAATTCCCTGAACAATTGGGTGCAAGTGGTCTGCAGCTAGTTACCACACCAAAGGTACACATTTCTGGTGAATATTTAGCAAATGGTAGCGAAGCTGGTGGTGGTTCTCAGTCTGCAACACTTACACGGCGTAATGCACGTAAGGCAGCTGCCGAGATAAATCTGGCAAATCAAATGTTTTGGATGCAAAAACAACAACGTTCACGTTCGCGTAGCAATAGTTTAGGCAATAAAAGTAATCTTGGTCTAAATTGTACAAGCAGTGGACCAAGTACACTGGAACGTCCCTGTATACGCAATGTTGATGATCTATTGCAATCGTTGGGCAAACAACAACAACAGCAAACCACCGAAAGTGGACGTGGCACACCACATTCGACATCGTCACATCGTCGCCGTAAGAAGGTGAGTGAGTTTCGTTTTAAAATATTTTAACTGAAATTTGAAACATCTTCAATCAATCGATTAATCAATCATCCAATCTGAAACTGATTTGAATATCAGTTAATCAACAAAGTGCGTCTAGCGATTCATGTCTCGCTACATAAATTTTATAGCTGGGTACACACCCACTCGCAAAAAGCTAATTTTAAGAATTCTGCAAAGGGGAATGGTATCAATTACTCATCTCGACAATGTCAAAAAGGCAGCCAAGCCTACAACACTTCCTCTGCACACTTCGTCGAACTCATTCGCAAAATTAAAATTAATGATGTTCGAAACTGAGCTTGTGGCGTTTGAAGAGCAGCAGCAGTTAGGCTGACAGGCCTCAAGCCACAAGCTCAAACTCAAACGAAATGAGAAGCTAATTTGTTGATGAGTTACACCTGCTCTCAAATGGGAACTGAAAGGCAACTAGCACGTTAACAATCTTTTTATAAAAAATTTAAATTTTTTTCCAATTTTTCCTTTGTTTCTTTGAAACTTCAAACCGCAAAAATCTTGTAATGTGTATGAGATTTTTAGAGCCTGTAGGCTAACTAAACTTACTAACTGCTGCCCTTCTTCTTTAGGTTTTTTTCTTGATTTTTAATTTAAAAATCAGCGTCCATGAAGTATATAAAAATGTGTATTTCAGAAAGGGTTTACCTACCTTTTATCGCTGTTTTGCAGCAGGGTTGTTCCTTATAAAAAAAAATCGCGAGTTTGTTCAGTCATTCATTCATTTATTTCATTTATTCGTTGTGTTCATTGCTCGTCGTTTCTTCATTTATTTGACTCATGTTGCACTTTTATTTTATTTTATTTTTTTTTTTGTCTCAAAAAAAATGTATTTTTCAATACAAACCTTGTCAAGGGTTTACTTAGGTTTGCACGTAGTACGGCTGTCTTTTGGAGCTGACTTTGCAGTTTCTGAATGTTTTACTATCGTCATTAGTGGTTCGCCGTTGGTTTATTCCTTTGGCTATGGGCACAATTTATGCGCTTCTGTTTTGAAACGTTTGGAAGAAGAAGGTACGTTTTTCAGTTTGAGAAATTGCTTGTGATGATTGTGTTTGATGTGTGGTACAGTGGGTCAAAATCTTTATTTTAACGTGAAAAAGTTTATTACGAATTGTAATGCCAGAAGTAAGAACAAAGTATTGAGGTATTCATTTTCTCAGACAGCCAAGCTGCCATCAAGGCGCTGTATTTTCACATTACCAAATCTAAGCTAGTAAGGGAATGTAAAAACCTATTAAATCTTGTTGGTCGCCAAACACATTTTGCCTCTCTTGGGTCCCTGAACATAGTGATATTTCCGGGAACAAGCCAGCATACACACTGGCTAGACGGGGTTCTTCGGATGAATCACAGCCAGTTGTGGTTCAGATCCCAATGAGCGCTAGGTTCGCCCTCATTAGTTTTTTGCAATAAAAGAAAAATAAAGCGTTTTGGTAATTATTAAATAAACTTATGTTGAATGGAAAGATTAGACTAAACTATAAGTACTGGCCCATGGGATTGAATAAGTTATAAAAAAGAACAGAAACGTAGAAATTTTGTGTGTCTTAGATTTGTAGTCTAAGGTACTTAGTTTTTTTATTTAAACTAGTTTTTTTACTCTTTGGTTGGCTTTGATCCTCCAGAGCCTATCATGTTACTTAAGGTCTTCAGCCCTTTCAGATATTTTTTAGTGGTAGCAAAACGGCATTTATATGCTAATTATGTGGGGAATATGGGATTTCTCCTCGGTCACCTCGATCTATCTATTGAGGCAACCGGTTTATTTTATTGTTCCTTGCGCAAAAGCCCTGGTCCTTGGAGCGATTAGTTTTATTTAATTGGTTCTCTCGTTAAGTTTTCCCCTTGACTCACCAGCAAATGTGGCTTGCTCCAGTGATCCGAAATACGCTCTGCTCCCATCCATTTTTTACAAAACTTTGCTTCGAGCACTGCTCTGACTGTTCTGCACACAGAGCTCTAAGGCCCTGATTTTTTTGTCTGATCCCATTTAATTTTTTTTTCCGTCATAGCCTCATCTAAATCTTTTTTTCTCCGTTATCTGAGCGTAAGCTCTGTCCTATAACTTTTTATACATCTTTATCTCCAGTTTTATTCTGAAATCTTTTAAGCGAAAAAAAACATTTTTTATATCTAAACCACCCATTTACTTCACTGTGCACACACAATGACTCAACTTCCGCTCACTGAATTCCATTAAGCCTTAAAAAAAAAAAAAAAAAAAAGAGCAAAACTAAATAGCGCAAAGGAAATACACACTAAATTGGTATCTTTAAAATTCTACCTGTAAACAATTTTTCGAACTGTCTATCTCCTTCGATGTGGCAAACTTTTTTTTTTTTAAAGCGTAACGCTTTAAGTCATCTGAAATATGTGCAAAATTCTTAAAGAATTTAAGTTAACATGTGAAATAAATTTCTCATAGCCACGCAAAGCAATTTACACAAAACATTTTAGACCAAGGCCCCCCTTTTTTTTCGACAGCTGTGGAAAGCATTTGCTTTACACATTTGCCTATACTCACGCCCTTCCAAACTGTGTATAGGGCTTCTGTAGCTTTTAATATTGCCTGGTCTCATATGCAAATATGCAATGCTGCACTTACTGCACTCAGCTGCAGTTGGTAATAAATTCAACATTTTCACTGGCATGTTGCATGGAATTTGTGCAAGCATTTTATCCATTTTGCTGCATCGCTTTCGTTTCGCTGCTTTTGGGTGGAAATACCCTAAAAGAAAGTGCCAAAAAGGCGTCTTAAATCGTGGTAAGTATTTGTAGTCTTTGTCGAATGTGTAAATAAAATTAAGCTGACGGGTTTTTTCTTTCTTTGATTTTTCTTTTTTTTTTTTTTTATCACGTTTTGTATTTTTGTTTATCTAAAATCTGGCAGAGACAACAAAAAAAAATGCAATCACGTGCCAAGAAAATATTGGTTAAAAAATAACTTTTGTAGATATTTTATTTTATTCATGAAGTTTAGTTTCTATAGAGAGTTTTGTATATGCAGCTCATGTTTTCAGGCAATGTGCCAAAAATTTGTTGAGTATTATTGGTCTTCATATAGTAGTATGGTGGTAAAAGTGAGTTATGTAGTGTAGCTGTGCTTTAGAAGTGTTTATTTAATGCTTAAACAGCCAGTTTTGCAATTTCTACTATAGAATTTTATTTTTTAAGAAGTTCGAAAATTCGAAATTAAAAAAATCTTACGTAAAAACAAAACTTTATTGCCGCTGAGTGCTTTAAAAGATGTTATCAAAATAAACTAAGCAATATTGATAAGTTTGGATAAAAGAATCCTTGTTCGAAAATTCGAAGTTTGATAATTATGTATCAATAAGTATATATATTTACTTATTTGTTCTTGAGAGTGTATTAAAATAAAAAAAAATTGGTTTTGTTTGAAAGTTTTGATTGAAAATGATTGTTCGAAAATTCGAATTAAGCACTAATAGAATGTATACAATTATTTAGCAGTTATTTTATTGTGTTATTTTGAAATTTATTGTATATGTTAATGTTTTAAAAAAGGTACACTAGCCCTGTATTAGCTTTAGCATTTGCAGAGAAGTATTTCTTATGGATCGAAGTAGTTTTAATTTATGGTCGAATACTATATTAAAAGTGTATAATAGGCTACAAAACAGAGAACAATTTATTCAAAACTTATTCTACAAAAATAACAACTCTGTAAAATGTTTTTTGTATTGATATAAATAAATATATATATAAGAAATTATGTTCGAAGTTTAAATAAATTCGATTAAGAAATTTTAAAGTTTGTTTAAATGCTTGTATATACACTAAATACAGTAAAAAGTTGTTTTTAAATGAAAACTAAGCAAAGTTGTCATTTTCGAAAACTTCGAAGTTCGAAAATGTACATGTTCGAAAATTCAAACATTTGTTAATTTGTTTGTAGTTACGTCAAATGCAACAAAAAATATGTTTTCATGACAAAACTTAAATTTAACTTAGAGTAATAATAAAAACCTTTCTTAAACTTCAAATATCTAAATTATTTTTCGACATTTTTTTGATTTTATATCTCAAAGTGCACTTTTAATTGTCTTTATAACTTCGACAATGTTGGCTTTTCAAACAGTCAAACAAACAGCAGCAGCTGCCTGTTGTTCAAAATCACTTGCGTGTCAAGCTCAAATTACGAAAAAAAATAAAAATTAACGCCCAACAAAATGAAACATAACAAACCCAACTTTAATCGAATAACAGCTGTTCAGCTGAGAGTTTGACTTGGTCAACAATTGTGTCAAATTGTGTTTATTCAAACAAGCCGCCGCAAGTATTGCACGTGCTTTAAAACCAGATAAAATATTTTTATTCCAACTGAACAGTTCAACAACAATTGCTCAATGCATTAAGAAGTTGCTCAGCGCTCGTTTAGTAAAGTCATTAACAGCCTAAGAGACCAATCATAGCTTAAAGGCAAGCGTTTAATAGTGGCTACAAAAAAAAAAAAAAAAAAAAAACTATAATAAATTTTTTATACTTATTGTAAAAGTATTTTACGACTTCAATTTGCAATCACCATTTTACAAATTTGCTCATTCAAAGTTTTGTAATTAAAACTCAACGACGATGTCAAGATTCCTTTGCGCACACATTCCATGCTATATGACTTGGCTTTTCTTCTTCTAATGCAATTCACATTCAGAATTGCAATTGTCGTTGTCTGGCGCATATTGAAAATCAATACTTGGCAATGCTATGTGGAAAATATTTTTCAAATGAATGAGCGAAAGTGAAAATAAAAAAATAAATAAAAAAAGAAAACGGAAAAAGAAAAGAAAATAAGCAAACCTACCATAATAATAAACATGTTGGCTCGTTTTGCCTTGAAAAATACCCTCAAGTATTTGAGTAGTAGTTGAACACAAAGACTAAATAAAATTCGTATTTCTTGCCTATTCATGCTCTTGAAAGAACTAGGAAAAAATGCTGAAATGATGAACGTGAAAGACTGAGCATAAAATCGAAATGCACAATTTAGTCTAATGTGAGAGTAACGCTTAAAGAATTTGAAATCTGTTAAAACTATTAATTATCGGAATACCAATGTCATACGTCGTAAATCGATATTTTGTAATATTGTTCTCTCGTTTTTTTCTTTTAATGCAGAAACATATATCGATATATCGATAGCAAATTGATGTGATAGACTTTTTTTCTTTTTCGTCTTGTAGAGTTCAGTTTCAAAGGATGTAGCCGGGACACAAATTGATATTCGGTGTATCGATATTTTCGATTATTGTATAACATTAAAAAATATCGATATTCTGTGGTGAAAGGGAAAAGTGCTTAGGTCGACTTAAGCAAAATTGAGATAAGAATACTACGTATTGAAAAGTACTTCCATGCATAATTTCAATTATTTCTTACGATTTTTCAGGAGTTATAGACAAGTATTTTTGCTTAATCTCACTTTGCTACAACTTCATTTATTTTAAACTTAAAGTGCTCTCTAGCAAAACGGTAAATCAGACTTAAGCAGTTTTTTCTTTTACCACAGATATGTGAGAAGTTTCTAAACCTAGACGTTATATACCCTATATCGATCTAGCCATTTCCGCCTGTCGCTCAAATGTAAAAATATTGAGCTGAGACTTAAATCTTAAGCTTTTCTCGGTTCTAGGCAGTTTGTAGTGGTCCCCTTATGTTTTTAGTGTAAAACGAAAAAAAATCTTTTACACATTTGCATCGGCATTTTATTTGTATTATTTGTTTGGTTATTTGCGAAGATACAATAATATCAGGCAAATGAACATCCTCAGCAACCGCGCATAGATTTTCGCTTTTTCCAGTATATCATAACCTTTTTGTTAGTTATCCAACCTCAGTTTTAAACCAGTTTTACATCGGGGACCATAAAACGGTGCACTCTATTTATTATTTTTAAAGCTCTTTATTTAAAATTAGAGTATACCCGGCGTGTGTTTCACGTTGTTCTTCTGATTTTTGCACTGATCTTGATCGCCGCTCTCTCTTTCTCTCTTAATTTGCATCTGTTTTTTTATTTTTTTAATTGCAGCGAGACCAAAATATTTTAAGGCTAGTATAAAAACATACAAAAAAGCACTAAAACAAAAATATTTTGTAAGGGAAAAGTCGAAAATCGACTTCATAAATGGACCGAATGTGCCAAATGCATTGTTTTCGTGGTCCTGAATCATACTTGCATTATTGCCTTTCAAATGATACCGGTTTGGGACACATCGATTGGATGGTTTAAAAATCCATAGGGGACATAGAAGCACTTTTACTATTTTATATAAGTATATAGATAAAATATAAACACTTTTTATATTAGATAAGGTCATTATATGATAAATAGCCCCAATAAAAACCTTACATACAATTTCCGAGTTATTATTATTATAATTTCATGTGACGGGTATCAAAACTCAAGTTCTACCGAAGCTAAAATGGTTTGCTTTTTTACTTTTTTATTATTTTTTATTTTCTACTTTTTAAAACCTATTTTGAAGACACGGTTTATAGTTGAAAACACTATATTCGAAAACACTGTTTCTCCTACTGGTTTCATATTTACAGCAAAAAGGGTTCTGGGTTCTCATGTATTTTTGGCCATAGATTCCTAAAATGGCCACGAAATTTTTCAAAAAATCCTGAAAAATGACCTTATTTCTCGTGTTTCAAAGCTTGATAACCGAAAGTATTCACAAGTAGCTTATAGTCGTGTAGAAAAAGAAATTACCTTTCAAATGATGGACAGGTCATTGGAACTATCTATTTTCTAGACATATAGTAATATCGGGAAAAAGTAAAAAAAAACATGTTTTTTGAGAATATCTCAAAGCAAAACTTTTTCGTGGCCATTTTTTCGATTCTATGGCCCAAAATACATGGGAATAGATCTATGAAAACCTAGAACCTTCGACAAAGCCAAAATTTGTAAAAAAAAAATGTTATTTTAGCAATCGTAAATCGAATGTTTAACACTAACACAGCTACAGGGGAAGTGTAGTCGTAAATTTTCTTTTCACAGTATAATCATCTCACATTTTTTTAATCAGTTCTACGACAGTTTCCAAATGATTTCGATATAAGCTTCTTCTGTGTGTGCTTTATCTGTTTAAGCTTGATAAAATTTTTTTAAACTTTGAGTGTTACCCATCTGTTCTAACAGCAGACAGAAATTCAGACACGCTTTTCCTCTGTTTCTGTCGCATTCAAAGACAATGGTTTTTCCCCGCACTTTAATTTTCCAAGTACCTTTAGTCAATGCAACTCGACTGTAGTGTCTGTAAGTGTAGCTTTGATGTAAATTCGTTTCATATAAATGTTTTTTTTTTTTTTATATTAAATAGTTTATTGACTCTTCAAGTGGCAAATGCAAATGATACTTATTTTTCAACAAATGCTATTTAGCATCAAATAATTTTTCTTTAATTTTCATTTCTGGAACATTTTTGTGTATTTCTTTTATAAGTTTTTTCATTTCTTCGTCGTATTTTTCTTTAAGTGAAAAATATATTTTAGTATTTAACTAGCAAATGTAAAAAAGAAAATATATTTTATAATTTTATCATCGTTTCTTTTACTCGTCTTAAGTTCTGCTTTCTTGAATGTTTCTTTTGAAGTGTATACTTTACTGAAAAGGTTTATTTCATGAACTAATTCACTTTCGATATGAAATTTCTTTCAAAAGTTGCCTCATAAACTTCTTATAAAATTTATGCTTCTATGCATTTCTCGCTTCGATTTCTATTTTACTGTAGACCAAAAGATTTTTGCACAGTGTAAATGCAGGCATGCGCTTAATTTCTTTTAAAAACACGACGCATTCCTATAAATACCAATTCACACTGCAAACTTAAAAAAAGATTGCAGCTACCCGCAATGCCCGCGCGCATGCATTGCAAAGCGATTCCTTTTGGCATGCATCCTCAAACTCAAACAACAACAATGAAAGCAGCAAAAGCAAAAATCGCAGCGCTAGCAAAAACTTGTTTTCCATTTTGTATCTTTGTCGCAAATAATTTGAGTAATAAAAACACAACACATATCTTTGAGTAACTCTACACGACGATATAAGAAAACTAAAATTGTAGAGATACAAAACTGGTCCCATGTTGCCGACGACCGAACCCAAAAACCCAAACCTAAGACGACGTCGACGACGACGACGACGATGTTAAGTGACTCAAAAGTCTTTTGTCTGCTTGAAAAGTTGTATAGCAACATTTTTCAGCATGTTGCTATCGACATACTACCTGAAGTTTCAAATGTATCTATTTTTATAAAAGTATCTACAGAGTGCTTGCTATGCGTTTTTCTTGTATCTTTGTGTACGCGTATATGTGTGTGTTTAAGGTTTTGCTTGTTTGTTTTTTTTTTTTTTTTGAGCATATTTTACGTATTTCTACACTTAGCGCGCATAATGTGTCGTCGTCGTCGAATCTGAGTCTAAGTCTCCTATTTCGTATCAAGCATTTTGAGTGCGCGCAAACAGCAACGGCGTCCATTTCAAAAGTCGACAACGTTTGCTGGCGAGTGGACGCGATTAACGGATGAAAATTTAAGATACTTTTTGGTGATTTTGTTTTTTTTCGTTTTGGTTTTGTTTTGTTTTTTGTAGTTGTGATTTCGTTCGTTCGTTCGTTTGGTCGGTCGGTCGATCGGTTTCTTGGTGGACGTTTATTCCTTTGAAAAGACCTTTGGAGTATCTGTACTTTTTTTATACACTGTCGTGGTGCTATGGCTTTATTTGTTATTTGTGTGTATTGAACTTGCTACTCGTCTTAAGTTGACTTTTTAGAAAGAAATATGCCATACATTGAAAAGTGAAAAACTCAATTTCAATAAAAATTGCTTTAAGCCAAAACAACTACAATTTTCGTATCTGACGTCTGCCATAAGCGTGTCGAAGTAGTCGTGCCTTTTAAAGTGTTTTTCGTTTGTTAATTTTGAACTGAAGCGCGTGTCTTAAGCAAATTAATAATAATTTTGAAGCGTTTTAAAACGAAAAAAATTAAAAAAAAAAATAAACAAGTGCCGTATTAACCGAAATTAAAGCGTAACGTTTTTTAATTTTTTTTAATCTAAAATGTGTCTTAAAGTGTTTCAAGCGAAAAATATTTAAATATAATTAATCCAAAAAAACAAAAAACGAAAATTTCTGCACAACGTTTCGATACCTGTTTTTGATTTTTATATAGATTTCTTGAAAAGAAAAACGAACCTGTTGCGCATGCACAGATACAAAATTACACATACATACACACACACATGTACATATAGATACACACAGTTACAAGTATCTATACACATGCGCACAATCAGTTGTTGCAATAAATGCATACATACGTCTTGAATTTGTTACGCGTTTGTGCAAATTAACGAAACAAAAAAATTAAAGAAAATAATTTTCAAAAAAAAAAAAAAAAAAAAATATTTGAAAACTTAAAAAATTTATTTGTGTGTATTTTTATTTGTGCTGTTACCAAGTGCCTTTCTTGTAACTGACTGCAACATGTTGCAGTTGCTGCCATATTTTGTTGTTGTTGTTGTTGCTTTTATTGCCATTGTGTACTGAAATATTTCTTGCGTTTTTTGAAAAATCATTAATTCTCTGGATTACGTTTACATAAAATGGATATTGTTGGTAATGCTAGTAGTAGCGGTGTTGTTGCATCTCTAAGTGGAAATAATCAGCTGGTTTTGCCAAATAATCATTATCGTCATGATTCAATACAACAGGTAAGCTTTGACAAAAAAAAAATGTGTTTCGTATTTTGTGAAATATAAAAAATTATAGAAACCGAGACTCAAAAAAACTAAATAAAATCATTCAATAATCTTAATTAATTGGTTTTGATTATTTTTTAAATTGTAGTAGAAAAAAAATTAATAATACTCATTTATAATAGAAGGAAACCATATATTAAAAATATATTAAAAAAAAAAAATTAAAACGTTTGCAGTAATTAACTTCGTTATAATCAAATTTTTTATTTTAAAATAAATCAGGGATGTCACCGAAAACACTTTCACTAGAGTTTTGGCTAAAACCCTTTTACACCATGAAACCGAACTTCGTAACGAGTGTTTTCAATTCCGCTGACTATTTCGACAGAGGAATGCTTAAAAAAGTTTGCAAAATTGGCTATCCTATGGAATCAATGAGCACACTCGAAGTATCGGATATTTTGACCCCTTAATATCATATATGGTCAAAGAATTTTAAAGATTTATTTTTAATTTTGGTTTATCTAGTTATCGCCCTATTGTAAGCATATTGTAAGCAAACCACAGATTTTTAATAACTAGAGTCGAATCAATTCAAGAGGAGCTGTTTCATCTTTTTTTATTACTGATGGCAAGGTTCTCGATAGAGAATTAGTTCCGGGTATGAGCTCTAGCTTCCAGGCATTATCGGTGATTTCTATTAAGTTTGTGAAAATATATGTAACAGGCAGAATAAGGCATGATAGATCCGACAAAGTATATATATATATTTATAATTTTTTTTTTATTTTTTGATCAGCATTGATAGGATAGTCGATCTAGCTATGGCTGTCTGTCTCTCCTGCTGATTGTCGTATGAGAGAGATTATTTTAAAGACTATATTTGAAACTTAGAATCTCCTGAGCCGCCAAGTTGTCACTTACAAACGGTTTTCTTTAGCTCCATTTTAAAGGTACCCCCCCATACAAACCTACCACAAAGTTTTGGATTTTTGCGTAAAAACTTTTTGTTTCTTATTATAGGAACTTTACATTTATAATAAATTATGCCTATGATAGTCCTATTAAAATATCCCAATGTAGGTTGGACCAAAAGTTTATAGGTTAGATTTATTTTCCATACAAATTTACATCATTTTTTTTTTTTTTTTTTGGTTTAAGGTGCATAAAGATAGGGTACAGAGAATCTTGCAGTCTTGCAGAACATTCTCGATTAGCGACTGCGACTTGATTAAATCGCAGTGACTGCAGTGATTTAATGGCAGTTCAAGAAAACTGAACAGGTTCACAGTTAGGGAAGAGTGATACACAAAATCACCGCTTACTGAACTGTTTCGCTACACCAACAGGACAAACCGGCTTTGTTTAAATTCATTCACAAAAACATCACAGCTTTTATTGTTAAAATTGGAATTGCACAAAAAATATTATTTGCGAAAAACAATTGTGTTGTTGGGTGCTTATTTTGAAGAACAGTTTGGCTAAAAACGTTATGTATAAAAAAATGTCACAAATCACTTCGTTTTCTATTCATATTTTTGTTGCAATTGCGCTTTCAACATTCAATATTTCACTAGGCCGTGGTCACAGTAAATTGCACGTTCCGAAAAGTTACAAGTGACTGGCAAATGTTTGTACAGGTTCGGTGTTCGAGCGAATATTAGCGATTCGCGAAGAGTGAGAACAAAAAAATCGCAAATCACTAATTTTAGTCGCAGTGCGACATTGCGATTTACAAATCACTGTGAAAAAATCACTGAAAGTAATTTTTGTTGCCAACACTAGTAAGTACCTCAAAGTATGAATGGTTCTTTTTTGCTTTTCATTATTAAAAAAGTTGCCTCGGTTCTGAGAGTTTTACTTATGGTCGAGTCGGTGCCCGTCAGATATCGATTATATAAGATAAACTACGCTTGACTGTCGATTTTCCTATAAAATTTCCGAAATTTTAATGTCTTTCAACTGTGTTGCAATAGGTTCATACTGGGTTCAGCCCAAATTTATACAACTGCGTGTCAAATTTTTTTATAACAATATACCATATTTTTTTTAAAAGTTACAATCAATTTTTGTTGAACTATAAAAAAGCGTTTAAAAAATAATGGTCGAGCTATTCTGGTTTTTACTTTGGATACATTTTTTTTGTTTCATTTGAAATTTGTTTTATATAAATTTTGTTATTTGAGAGCTAAATACTCCAAGTATAAAACTCTCACCACTTAATTACCAACTTAAATGCAATATTAGCTTTTTGATTTCCAATAAATAAAAATAAAAAAATAAAATCAAAAGTAATAGACACCAACTATGAAAATATTTGCGCAGATGTTTTTCCATAATTTTTCATTAAGTGAAAATGCTATATGCATTTTTATGGTAAAAAGCCCATAAAAGTCACTGCAAAAAGTTGCTTAATTAAATAAAACAAATACAATTTTTTTTCTCGCTTTTACAACCTTTTTTTTTTTGCTGTAAAAAAAGTCTGTTTGGATGCATAGTTTACTAATTAAAATTTTGTTGACAAATTGTTTTTCAATAACTTTTTTGTTGACATAGAAAGTTTGTGTGTACTTTGCTGCATTTAGATATTTTGCTGTGTTAAAGCCTAAAAGCATAACTATATGCTTGCATTTTTTTTTTTTTGAGTAATATTTTGATTAAAAAGTTTGATAACCTCAAACAAGTTTAGCCGGTTTTGCTCGCTGCCAATAAATACTTTCCAAGCATCAATCAAAACAAATTTTTTTTTTTTTTTTGTTGATAAAATCGGAAGCAGTCAAAATGAATAGTAAGAGTAGTCTCAGTCAATATAAGCAATTAACATAAAGTGTATAATTTAAAAAAACCGAAAAAAAATATATTTATGCACGTAAGCCACCGATTGCAATGTATAAAATTAAAAAAGAGTCAACAAAGTAATTTAAAAATAAAAAATTGCATACAACTTGAAAGTGGCAGCTTGTAGTGTGTCATTAAAGTCAATGTTTTGCCAAAACTGAAAACTGCAATAAACTTAAAACCTCAACATCATCATCATCATCAACATCTTTTGTAATCGACTTGTAGTATGCCGTAAAATCGACAAAAAAAAATACAAATCATAAAATTAATTAAATTTTACTTGAAAAGTGAAATTTTTATGTTTTTTTTTTTTACTACAAATATTTCCTTTCTACAAAAATTACTAATTTCATATAATGAAATGCATAATTTATAACTTTTAAAAAAATGTTGATTACATTGTTATTAAAACGATTTTTATTATGATAGCTTTTAAGTTTTTTTTTTTTTATTAAAATTTCATTGAAAACAACAAATTCATTTAGTTTTGATTAGTTTTCGATTATTACAAGAAATTAAAAAAAATATATTATTTTAAGATAATTAAGCCATTCACAAGGTTTTGCCAAAGTGTAAAAATGTAACATTGCACAAGCGACATTGTGAGCACTTGCAAAACTGCTCGCAATCAGCTGTTTTTCATTTTGATTTTAATTTCTGTCGAAAATTAGCCTCTCTTGCTTCCGGTTGCTCTTACTATTTATTCTCAGTGACTATTAAATTTGGTCTGCTACTTGCTAACTGTTTTCTGTTACTTAAAATTATGGTTTTAGTCAAGGTAGTCCACATGAAAATTTTTGTTATTTGTGCAACATTTTATTGCATTTTGTTTAGAAATTGCAAGGTTTCAAAACCTTGTGAATACCTCAAATCTTTCACTTTATGTCTTTTTTTTAATTATCTTTATTAATATATTCGCTTTCAAATCTTTAAATTTTAATCTACTTCATCGCACTAAACCTTCTCCATTTACTTGAATAGCTATTTTATTTTTTTTTTTTTTTTGTACAATAATTAAAAAAATATTTCAAGGCAAACACTTGTTTTGACTGCTTTGATTCAAGCAATAAAAATTAAAAAAATAGAATGATACCATAACAATCTACAACCAGTTCTTGTAAATTAATGTTCTCTATACATCTACATATGTATGTAGTATCTACATTCATAATACTAGTTTTATATTATATTTCAAGATACAAAACGCTTTGTAAATAATAGCTACATTTTATAGATACTTAAATTTATATTGTATAAAAAAGCGCTTTACATTCTTTGCATATTTAAAGTTGTTTATATCGTTTTACTTTCAATGCGAATAACACTTCAAATGATAGACAATCATAAATACATTTTTTAAAATAATTATAATCTTATAATATTTTTTTTTTTCTGAACTTTACAAATTGTGTGAGTAGTAACGTAATTTTTCGTAGTAGCCATTCGATTAGTTTCTTACCAGAGCCTTGCATCGGATAAGTCGAAAATAGGTTAACACTGAATAACAACAGATAACGATCCGATTCATTTTCAAAATCGAGTAAAACTGACTCGGTTTATTTCTTAAACGAGTCGAAAAAAATGATTCATTTTATAACCGAGTCAAAACTAATTCGCTCAAGTTTTTTAATGAGTGGAATAAATTCGGTCAATTTGTTTTCCATGTCAATTATTTTTAGACAAAAAACGGGGAAAGTACCGAAGGAATCCTTACTGATTGACTGTAGCATAATCGGAATTATATAACGGTGCTCAGACTCTAGGGACTCGGGTTCGGGTAAAAATTTAAAATTTTTTTTGAGTGGAAATGTTTATTGATATGAAATGAAATATCAAATGAAGATTTCTCAGAGATTTCTGAAACATACCGGCTTATGTCTCATCAAAAAAAAAAAAAAAAAAAACAAATAGTATTAAATGTTAACCCAAATCTCAGCAACAAATTAAGTTTTTATGCTTAAAAAAAAAAGCGAAAATCATAAAGAATCATTCTCCTTCAATAAACAAAGACAAAAAATATTAGGCGAAACTGGTTTCATCACACCGCTAAAAATAATCAGAAGAAGAAAATAATAAAAAAAGGTTGAAACATAAAGAAAAATAAAAACCTCGAATCGAATCAGATCGAATGAAAGCTTATAGGAAAAATGACGCACCATAAAAAAACACAAGTTGTGGCTTAATGTTTGTGCCCTAAGTAAGCCAGTAGAAACGAGCTGTAGACCACAATTTTTTTTTTTTTAAGAGATCAAACAGATACATAAGCAGGCAATCTGGCTTGGTCTGGTCTTCAGACCAAGACAGACTTTACAGCTGCTGTGTACTGAGGTGCATGAAACGTGCGCCAAAGGGCAAACGAGTCAATAAACGAGTTCAAATAAAGCTCAATTCAACTCAAGAAATTTCAACTCAACTCATATGAAAAAACTCACTCAATTGTTAAGAAAAAAAACAAGTAAATAAATTACTTCAAAAGAAAGAAAAAGTCTTTAGAATTTAACTTGCTTGACTGGTTTTTTTTTTTTTTTTTTTTACCTTACCGCGATTTTTAATGGAGACTCTTAAATGTTGAGTTTAAATTGAAAGAATAACTCATCAACGATTCATAGGTTAAGCCCTTCGTACTCGTTTTGATTGGAAGCTATTTATGCGGGTGCAGCTTAAATATAATTTTCGTTTTCTTCATATATTGATTTATTTTTCTTTAAATTAAAATCATTATGGAGGTCTACACGTCTTAAGAAAAAAAATAATATTTTTTTGCATAGTTACAAAACGCTTGAACGATCAAACAATCTAGTAACTAGCACAATTTGTGTTATTACAATTATTATTACAGGGTTATGAGTAATATTATTACTCGTCTTGCAATTATAAAGACTTTTATACTTTGGCTTTATAATTGCTTTTTAGAGTCGTCCCCTTTAATCAAGCCATCATTCCAACGTTGCTAAGCTAAATAATTGTTTATAACGAAAAAAAAATGCATTAATTTCTTTAATTTTTTTTAAACTGATTGAGTTGTTAAAAGAAAAAACTTATTAAGCTACTGTTTTGTTAGTCACGTGTTTAGTTAATTTTATACACACACATCGTATATTGAAGACGTTAATAGAAACTATAGCATGGTGTTACTAATGATGTTGGTTTTTAATGGATTTTACAAAATGTAATTAACTTGATTATGACTGAGTTTGGTTTTATATGCAACTAAATACTAAATTTAATAGTTTTTAGTTGATGAGTTGCTAAGGTTAAAGTTAATGTCTCAAAAGCTTTTATTAAATTCTATAAAAACAAGCAAAAATGCTAACTTCGGTAGCATCGAAGCTCAAATACCCGTCACACGAAACTTTAATCATTTTCTTTAAACAAAAAAATGGAAGATGAGTTTGTAAGGTTATATTTAACAGGAGAAGTGATTTTATGCAGTTTAGAGTGAATATTTCCATAAATAAGAACCATTTTCATACAAATTCTGAAAATGGGCGCTAGGTTTGTATCGGGGCAATATCAAAAATGGGCGTGGCACCTTTCTTTTGATATTGAATGCCATTAGAAATGTTTTTACCCAATTTTTGTAGTAAATACATTCATAAATAATTACTATTTTCATACAAAAAATCGAAAAAAATTGTTAAATTTGTAAGGAGATAGCCCCCATACAAAAATGGGCGTTTTCTGGTTCTGACAATCAAACTGCCTAGGAGCACAAAAAGCTTAAGTTTCAAATTTCAAGTCACTATATGGGGTCTCCGATGTCTCCTTTAATGCCTTACAAACTTTCCGACAAACTGATAATACCCTTCACTTTATGTGTGGATCGTTAAAAATTATCATTCGTTCGTATAATTTACAACTGATTAATTTTCGTATACGCCTAAGGCAAATTTTGTGTTTTTTTATTTTTTTTTTTTTTTTTTTTTTTTTTTTTTGTTTTTATTTTTATACCTCGTTACACATAGTGTAAAGGGTATTATCATTTTGTCAGAAAGTTTGTAACGCATTAAAGGAGGCATCTGAGACCCCATAAAGTATATATATTCTTGATCAGCACGATGAGACGAGTCGATGTAGCCATGTCCGTCTGTCTGTCTGTCCGTGTCTGTCCATCTGTCTGTCTGTTTTATGCGATTTATTCGCTGAAGTTTTAAAGATATTGGGCTGAAATTCGGAACTTAAGCTTTTCTCAGTCCTAAGACTAGCTCAAGTGTTAAAATCAGAGTGCCACGCCCATTTTTAGGTATAGCCCCCATACAAATTTATCGTTTTTTTCGGATTTTTTTGTTTGAAACTAGTAATTATTTATGAATGTAGTCACTACCAAGTTGGGTAAAAACATTTCTATTGTCATCCAAGGTCAAAACCAAGACGCCACGCCCATTTTTAACTATAGCCCCCATACAAATTTAACTGTCCCGTTTTTTTTTAATTTTTGTATAAAAATAGGTATTTTTTATGCCGGAGCAACAAATTTAGATTCACTCAAAGTTTTTTATGTTACAACTACTTGGGGCTATATGATAAAAAATTAAAAAGCCAATTGGAAAAGTGAACCGACTGTGCCACTGCATATTTTTAGCTACTCTTAGTCCCCCATACAAACCTTACTCATCGATTATTTTCGAAGTCCAAAGTGTATAAAAATTTTAGTAATTATTTTCGAATATATATTTATAAATGTATATAAGCTCCCACCCAGATGATCACACTAAACTATTCAAAGATTCGTGTGACGGGTATTTAAGACTTCGGTTCCACCGAAGTTAACATTTTAACTTTTTTTTCTTAAATTAAGTGTAGAAACCTGGAAAATGAATATGTATTTTACATGAGAAAAAATCACTTTTTTATATATTTAATGTAAAACCCGAAAATTTCATATTTTTTAACAGGATAACGATGTCTCTTTTCATAAACGTCCATAAAATAACATCTAGTCATTTATTATTTAATTTAAAAATTCTTTATATTTAATAATAGAAGTTATTTATTGTTATTGTTTTTCGTTTTACTTCTTATTTCTACACTTTTGGGTTCGTTTTTTTAAATTCTTTAAAAAATAATAAATATTTAAAAATGAAATAATAAATGATAAAATGGTCATTGGTGGTCAACATTGTAGTCCGTTTAAAAAATAATCTAGGTTTCTACATTAAATCTACGAAAAAGTAGTTTTTTCCCATGTAAAATACTTGGGAAACTTCGAGGGCTTAGCGGCACCATTAAATATTACCTGATTTAAAAAAAAAAAAAAGAGATACGGGTCTTTTTATTTTCGATATAGATCAATCTTAGGGGTTGAGCGCATGCAACTTTTTTTCGGAACACCCTAATGAACACCCAAATATGATTTTCATGTTTAGCTTTACGAATTAAATAGATTTTGAAATAAATTTCTTTTTGTTCGTTTTGTGCTACTATTATATTATAGTTTAGTTTTGAAGATATTAAGCTGAAATTTTATAGCTAAATCTTTTAATTATTATTCCAATGATTTCTTAACTTTATATTTTATAGATCCGATCACTATATCATATATCATCCATATTAACTCAATATAGTTCCTATGCAAACATAAAGTCGCAGCATGGTGCCCAACCTATGAACTTCTAGTTGGTATCTGTGCAACAGAAAGCTATGTTTGTATAATCACCCTTGACAAATTTGATTTTTTTCGAATGATTCTGTTTTCAAAACAAAAATAGTCTGGTTATTTAAATGTTACAATTTTCAACTTTTAACTTTCTGACAGCTTTAAAAATTAAAAGTCCCTTTTGCAACCCTTAAAACGTGACATTATTTAAAAATTTTAAACGTTTAAAAAATTCAAAAAACTCGAATGTCTAAAGGAAGCAAAATTGTTTGTAAATTTACAGTTGAATGGGCAAATTCGTTGAAGCGTTAAATAGATTTTGAATGTTTATTACCGGAAGAACAATAAAAACAAACCATACATTTTTAGCGATTTTTAGTATTTTTATTTTATAGAAATTTTTAAAAAATTCAGGCTTTATAACAAGTGTAAATCGAACACCTGTAGTAAAATTAAATACAAACTATAACGTTGTATTACTTCCCAAAGTCCAAAAAAAAAAAAAAAAAAAAAAAATAGTTAACAACAAAACAAACATTCTCACACATTTATTTAAATAACTAGTTCTCCATTTCCATGAATGAACTTATTAGCTGCCAGATTTATTACACTCGAAATGGAAATCTTAAATGACAATCGCAAGTTAACCAGATAAATCTCAAGTCAATGGCATTTTTCGGTTGAAACATAACAAAATGCAGTTTAACTATTTCAAAAAAAAAAAACGAAAAAAATGCAGTTCAACATTTTTTTAGTTTTTATATTTATGTGGCAACTTTTATGTGTAAAACTTACGAAATTTCAAATGCTCTCCGGTTTAACTTGTCGTCGTCGTAATAGCCGGATATTTTTATTTCTTATACTGATTGGCTGCTGTGTGTAAGTTGTTCAGACATTTGAAAAATAGTTTCTTAGTATTTGAGTTAGTTTTTTGTAAGTAGCACGAAAAATCCGACATACTGTGACAGTCAAAATTGATTAAGAAATAAATTAAATTGGTAGATAGTTTATTAGGCATGTGTAAATGCGGCCATCGTATGCATTTTCTAGTATTTAGATACTCATATCATATGTTGTATGCAGATACATTTGTAGATTGCAGTTTGTCTGTTGCGGCGCACCCATGTTGAAATTATATCTTTTTTTTTTCAACGTAAACATTTTTAAGCTTGATTCATCAGGCACAAACGAAAATGAAAGAACTTGTTTTTTTGGAGTTTAATGGATTGAAGTTATATACTTACGTTTATATTTTAAAAAAAAATAATTTATGTGCTTGTCCTTGATATTAAGCTTGACCAGTGTGGCCTAAATATTTTTTAATTATTGTGTTGATATACTTTTATTTATTGAACAATATCAATTTTAATTATTCCATAATTTATAATTATTTACTTTATTTTTTTTTTTGTAAATATTGAAATCGTAAAATTCTTTTTGGAAGATATTTGTCCATTTATCTATCTAATTTATATTTTAATAAAAAATAAGCTTGAAATGTACGAAGCAACCTCCTTACCAAAGTAGCTTTAATACAGAAACCTTGAAGTAGTTATTTTTTTCCGTAAACCTTTAGTAAAAGGGAGGAAGTTGGCGAAAAATCACTTTCGGTGATTTTTTCACAGTGATTTAAAAAAATCGCAATGCCGCTCTGCGACTGATTTGTGATTTTCTTGTTCCTCACAGAACATGACTCAAGTCGCGGTCGCTAATCACACTGTACTTTAAAAATCTATATTTTTGCCAACACTACCAGTAAATTTCGTTTTTTTTTTTAAAGGATCACCGGAGACCCCAAAAATATTCTTGATCAGCTAGACGAGGCAGGTCGATCTAACCATGTCCGTCTGTCTGTCAATCCGTCTGTCTGTTACGATGCGTTTAACGCAGAATGTTTTTAAGGAATTGACCTGGAATTTAAAACTTAAACTTTTTTTGGTCCTAGGCAGTTTGTATGTCTTAATCAAGTTATCACGCCCATTTTTAGGCATAGCCCCCATACAAATATACCGCCCATTTTTTAATTTTTGTATGAAACAAGGAAAAACGTTAACTTCGGTGGAACCGAAGCTTAAATACCCGTCACATGAATCTTTGAATAGTTTATGTGTGATCATCAGTGGTTTATATACATTTATAAATATATATTTGGAAATAATTACTTTTTATATAAATGTTCGAAAATAGTCAATAAGGTTGTATGGGTGCTATAGCTAAAAATGGGCGTGGCACCTTGATTTTGATATTGGATGTCAGTAGAAGTGTTTTACCCAAATTTGAGTGAATAGTTAAAAAAATAATACCTATTTTAATACAAAAATTCGAGAATGGGCGGTAAGTTTGTATGGGGGCTATAGCTAAAAATGGGCGTGGCAGCATGGATTTAGCATTACATGACATTAGAAGTATTTTTTCCCAACTTGGAGTGACTACATTCATAAACAATAGCTATTTTCATAGAAAAAATACGAAAAAACGGTAAGTTTGTATGGGGGCTATACCTTAAAATGGGTGTGGCACTTTGATTTTAACACTTGAACTGCTTAGGACTGAGAAAAGCTTAAGTCCCGAGTTTCAGGTCAATATCTTTAAAACTGAGCGAATGAATCGCATAAATACAGACAGACGGACAGACGGACGGACGGACAGACAGACGGACATGTCTAGATCGACTCGTCTCGTCGTGCTGATCAAGAATATATATACTTTATAGGGTCTACGACGTCTCCTTTAATGCGTTACAAACTTTCTGACAAAATGATAATACCCTCCACACTATGTGTGGCGGGTATAAAAAGAGATTATTCATGAATATATTTGCTCAAAATTGGATAGAAATACTTCCTATGTCATTCAATGTCAAATTCAAGGTGCCACGCCCATTTTTAGGTATAGCCCCCATACAAATCTACCACCCGTTCTCTAATTTTTGTTTTAAAATAGCTATTATTTATGAATATATTCACTCGAAATTGGGTAAAAACATTTCTTATGACATCCAAAGGTGCCACGCCCATTTTTAAGTATAGCCTCCATACAGACTCTACCGCCCATTTCAGAATTTTTGTATGGAAATAGGTATTATTTATAAGTATATTCACTTCAAATTAGGAAAAAACTCTTCTTATATCATCCAATATCAAAACCAGTGTTCCACGCCCATTTTTAGGTTTAGGTCCCATACAAACCTACCGCCCATTTTCAAGTTTTTGTATGAAAAAATTTTATATTTCTGAATGAATCCAATTGAAATTTGGTAAAATCAATTCCAATGTCCACCTAAGTGAGCACTATCGATATGATAAGGATCGGCCTAATATAACATAAAGCCTCAATAAAAATTTGACCAAATCTATCGTGAAGTTTAATCTAAACTCCAGCTGAACATATAAATTTTTAAAAGTGTTGTGTGACGGGTATTTCAGCTTCGGTTTGACCGAAGTTAACATTTTTTCTAGTTTTGGGTTATTTCTACAGAACTTCTCAACAGTTCTTTAAAAACGTACATGCTATGTGAAATGTTCAGAATATTATTCTATTTTTAAATAATACTTGTTTACAAATTTTGACTTGGTCGAATGATCTGGGTTCTTATGGATCTGTTCCCATATATTTTTGGCCGAAGTTGGTGATTTTTAGTGATCAACTAAGAAATCCAAAAATAGCAATTTTCTAACATTTTCATTTCAAATCGCTTGTTTCAATTCCAAATGCACAATAAATTCATTCTCATATTGTTCCTTCTGCTTGTAACATTGCTAACTGCTGACCTAACTTTCCATTGAAACCTCACAAATAACTTTTTATTTATCATAAATATTTTCTTCTGTTAGCCTAGCAACCTTAAAGCACGTCGCTATTAAACTTCAAGGAAATTGTATCTGTAACTATATTGGATATTTCAATTGCTACACAATAAAAAAATAAACTAAAAAAGAATTATGTTTCGCGTTTCTTATTTGATTTTTGTAAATAAAATAAGCTTTTACACCAAAAGAAAAAATCGATTGGATTTTATATGTATACTTTATATAATTGTTATATGAAACCAATTTCCCATTGCATTTTTACATTTTCACATTTTCTGTTTTCATTGCACTTGTTTAGGTTTTCTATTACAACGATTTGGCCTTGTTAGTTTATGCAGAAAGCGTGACTAAAATAGAGTTTTTTTATTATTTCTTTTGCAATAATAAACAAATTCATTACACTTTGTTTAACATGATACGAAAAGTTAAGTTGAATTTCCTTGTTTTGTTTGTTATGCCATGCCATGCCGTGTATAACGTGCAACAAAAAAAAAAAAATTAAAAACTGCACAAAAATAAAGTCGCTTTAAAAAAGAATCTTTTTTGAAAAAAATTAACAATTTGCTGCATATAAAATTAATAAAGTTTTAAAACTATTTTCAACATTAAATTTGTTTTATCGATTTTTTTTGTTTAAAACACAAAAATTCTGATACTATCAATTATGTTCCCGTATTCACATTCACAACGATTTGCGATTTGGATAGACCGATAACCTTTTTAATTTGTGAACTATAGCAGTTTTTGTCATGTACAATGCAACGAAACGTTTTGGAAATGAAACATGGCATTTGCGATTGCTGGAACACGAATAATTTGAAATCATTCGAATTTACCAAATCTTAAATCTCAAAATTTTTAGGATTACCAAAGCATGGCTGTACTATTAATTTTTTTAATTATTTTTAGCATATATGCCATATGCCAAACTTTGATTAATTGCCAGAGACGATATAGTTCAGCACAACCTTTCACTTTCTCACATACATTTTCGAGAATTAAAATATTCGAGAAAGTCTCTTTAAAACTAGCTTAACTAATATTTTTTCCAGTCGAAATATATAATTAAAAATCTACCAATTTTATATTTAAATCAGCAAATTTATTTAAAACGCTCGAAGGTGCACAAATTAAAGAACTTTTTTTTCACGTGTTGAGTTTTGTTTTGATTTCTGAAGAAAAATTTTTTTTAACAAAATGCTAAACAAAGAAAGAATTTATGCGATGGTTTTTGCATACTAATTGACACTTTTGAATAACTTTTTTCAGCTTTGAATAGGTACACATTCTGATTATTTATTTTATGAATCATGCAAAGAGTTTAAAGATTTTGTTTTTTTTTTTTTTTTTTTTATTGTAAAAGTGAGTGGCTTTTAGCAAGTCATAAAACTTTAAACAATAGACGACAAATTATAATGAATACCTGACAGCGTATAGCATGAAAAAATATGTCATATATGTATCTGAATATGAATATGAGTGTTGTAAATAAAAGAATATAAATATCTGCATTCATTATTATTATTATTTTTTTATTGAGTTGCATGACTGGATTCTTGAGTGTCGCGGAATTTATTTATGGAATTTTTTCTTTAAAATATTTTTATAAATATCTTTTGCAGTTTTGTGTTATTTGATATTTTCTGGAGTGTCAGGAATAACGCTCTCAATCAAACTCCAAGCAAAAGAGATTTGAAATTGTCAATGTTGGTTTGAAATCTCTCATCAATTTTTCCGATCAATTTTTTCAGATTCGATATAATTTGGTGTTCGCAATTTCGATTTCGATTTAAATTTGGCAAATTACGTTTAAAAAGTTACTTTTTTATTTTTGAAATTATTTTTAATGCAGTTTTTTATTATTTTTGTAAGAAATTCAAGTACTTTTCGGTATTACATCCATTTAGCGTTATAGAGAAATGTGTTTCTCAAAGTTCCTTCTTAAAAATTATCTAGCAAGCCAAGAATTGAAGCCAAAACGACCTATTCTTGGTCATAATGCAATTATACCAGGTGGTGTATTCTATTTTTCTCTCTCTGGTCTGCTTAAGTGGTAAGTTTGCATGATCATTTCTCTCTCTTGTTTTTTGCGCTTCAGCATTCTTTCAACTGAGTTGACAATTTAAACAGATACATGCTGGAATGCCAACCAATAAATATGAGTGTGAAACAGATAGCGTACTTTTAATTTTTACTCCGTTTTTGAAGTGTAAATGAGACAAAAAATTTGTGTTTTTATACGAGGTGTGTTCAAAATTTCTATTCTCTTTCCGGTATAGCCATCAGCGCCTTCTTCGATTAAGCTTTTATCTCCCTCAATCGACCCGGAGTGGTCTCTTGAGTTTTGGGTGCCAAATCAAGCGAAACGGTGGTTGCGGAACGATATTGGTTGAATTTTTGGCAAAAACGTCACGAAAAATCAGTACAGTTTTTAAAAAAAAATCATCATTTTTGGTACCAACCGAGATTTGACACGTTTGAGGCCCAAAACATCCTTCAAAATTGTATTAATTGATCCTTTCGATACGCCAGTTTCATCAGCAATGTCTCTTATAGTTAATCGAAGGTGTGCCACCACTAATTCTTTTACTTTTTGGATGAGAGCATCGTCCGTTGAGGTCGATGGTTGATCAGGGAGCTCTTCGTCTTCAACACGTTCGCAACCTTCTTTCAACAATTTATACCAATCAAATGTTGTTGATTTTGGTAGAGCTCGGTCCCCATATGCCTTCTTCAACATTTTTATTCCATTTATTCCATTCAGAAAAAAAAATTTGGTACAGGTTCTTTGATCCACTTTTTGAATAGGTAAAAATCGAAGATGATCCAAAACACGTGCAAGCAAAGCAGCTGTCAACAATTAAGTGAACATCCAAAATGGCCGAGCTTGTCGGCATAAGTGAGAGACATGAGTAGCAACATAACACAACGCCAAAAAAATCGAAATTCGAATATACGTAACCCGCGAAAATTCAAAATTCGCTATAATGTTTGAACACACCTCGTACCTGTTACACATAGTGTAAACAGGTATATTCAGTTTGTGGGAAAGTTTGTAACGCATTAAAGGAGGCATCGAAGACCCCATAAAGTATATATATTATTGATCAGCTCGATGAGGCCATGTCCGTCTGTCTGTCCGTCTGTCGATGAAGATATAAAGAAGATATTGGACTGAAATTTTCAACTTAAGCTTTTCTAGGTCCTGGGTACTTTCTATGTTAAAATCAATGTGCCACGCCCACTTTCAGTTATAGCTCCCATACAAAAGTACAACATTTTGTCAAGTTCTTATAAGAAAAAATGTACTTATAAAGCAAATGGCTTTAAATATGGTACAAATGCTTTGTATACCATGCCGAATCTTCAGTTTAAAATTGGCTCAAATCGGACCGCGAATTTCTAAATTTTTAAAAATATTTTTAATTTGTTTACTATTTCAAAATAAAATTTAATACAAATGCTGCACACGAAGGTCTATCAACGTCAAATAAAGTGTAATTGGTAAATAAGCTTCGGTCCAACCGAAGTTAACTTTTTTCTTGTTTTTTACTGTTTTTGTTTCTTTTCACAACAATGAAATACGTCGGACGTTGGTATCGAACACATTGAGAGAGCAAGATCGCTTAACATAACCTCATATAATTAAACCATTAACAGAATACACCACCTGGTATGATTGCACCATGTTCTATATTTCGACATAACGCATGCGCAGTACTCATTGTGAATTTCGAAATTGGAATAAGGAATGATGACATCCCACAAATCGATAGTTTATGTCTGCCCTGACAGTATTATCAGTACCCGTGGGTCCCTCTGTGTCTCACGGGTCCCGCTTACTTTTAGTTATAAAAACCCAAATACTTGTTTGATTTATTAAGCAAAAAGCTTGAAACTAAACAGTGCAGTGTTATAATTTATAAATATTTGCAGTGTCGTTCTTAAAAGTAATCGAGACCCCCGGTATTCCCGTCCCGACACCCATCTCTAGTAAAGACGTTTGATTTTCATTGTAATAAATCGATAAACAAATATTTCGAGTCAAAATGAAAACGATTTAAAAACGATTCGAACTCAATCGAAATTAAGAACATCTTCTTTCTAAATCAACTCGTTTTTTTTTAAAGGGTAAATGTAGAATAGACCAGATATATTTATTTATATCCTTAGTTGGCATTACGTAATCGGAAGAGTTACGTAAATAGTTGTCCTATTTGGCTATTTTCTTAATAGATTAATTGTTTAATTATTTTTTTTATCAATAGTCTTCCTTAACTTTTCTAAATACTTTAAACGTATCTTGAGTATCAAAGTTACGATATTTTTTTTTAAATAAACTTTTTAATTACTTTCTAATATTAACATAATTAATAATTAATTATATTCTTTTTCTTTCTATTTTTAGGTAAGTTAACGCTACATAAATTATAACAAACACAAAAAAAAAATATAACTGTTTTGTAAGTAATTTAAAATCAATCAAATTTAAGTTAAGATTACTGGCGCCAACTGAAACATTTAAAACTCCGACAAAAAAAAATCAAATTTTTACACATTTTCAAAACATAATAAAAATTCAATTCTATGATAAATCACCAACTGATTTAATGCATCCAAGTATCTATGTATCTATGTGTATGTATGTATCTATCTTGCATTTAGTTGTTTAATGTTTTTCGTTTAGCGTGCGACATGAAGAGAACTCATTAAAACGATTATAAACGCATTTAGGAGCGTCAACAACGACAACAACAACGACAACGAAAACATTGTAGACATCCCCATCAGACATGCAGACATGCATCCAGACCAGACCAGAAAACAAGCAGGCATCATTAACGCACGGAAATATGAGTATACCAGGCGGCGTTGAATAGACGGACAGACAGACAGACAGACAGACCAACAGACTGATTAACCGAGTGACTGACAGCATTCCGCACTTTGTGCATTCGCATTTGATCTTTTATTTTCTATAAAAAAAAAAAAAAGAAAATATAAATAATTTTTTTTTTTTTATATTTCATTTTCTGCCTGAATGCATTTCAACAACTGCATAAATCAACTGAATGCAGAAATGTAGTTTATATAATACTTTACTTTGTGTGTATGTAATATGCAGATAATTGCATTTGATTGTGATTGCAATTGTTGTTGTTGCTGTTGTTGTGTATCTGTGTACAGTGGCAAAAGTCAATGATGCATTACCAACTCCTGCCTGGTTTCCATTATAGAGATGTCTCGTTTGTCTCTTTAGGCATTATTGATATCGATCGCATACATATGTTATTCAATGAAATATTGTGGGTGTGTGTGACGACTTGAATGCTGTTTTAACTAGTTTGGTTAGTAAGGTTATGCTGCAATATATCAAATGCAATCAAATGTATCTATAATTGAATCGTTTCCAATTTACAAGTGTAATCAAGCGATAGAATTTTGAACTTTGAAACTACATTAATTTAATTAAGTTCCTCTTCAATCAAATATCATAAAATCAATTTTATATACAAGATTATTTCTTTACGGAAAACCACTCCCCTAGAATTTTTTTAACCGATTCTAAACGGTTTTATTTTTTCGTACTGCTAATTGGCTTTTGAAAGTAAACCTAAAGTAATTACCTAAAATTTGAATCTTATTTGAACTTGCTAAAAATTATCAAAAATAAATCGAAAAGTATTTATTTTCTTAATTTAAGCATTCTGAACTCATAAAGTATTCGGCAGGTTTAAAAAAAAAACAAAAAATTTAATTACAAAATTGTAATTTTAGTCTTGAATATAGAATTAGATAATCCTGACTTTCAGAAAAACAAATATGACTGCAATCCAAGAATTAGAAAAAACAATATTGGCTGCCGAAATTTTACTAAATTCGAGACAAAAAAGCATCCGAGAAGGTTTAATATTTTCTACAAATATTTTGTCACATTCGTTAGCAACATAAAGAGTCATTTACATTTATCGCTAACTAGCAGGTACCCGCGGCTTTGCTCACGTTTTTTTTTTTTTTGCTTCTCTTTGGTGGCTAAATATAAATTGTTCAAAAATGTGGGTTTAAATTTTGGAAATCCCCAAACACGACTAACCATCATTCAAATGCGCCCAGTTTCAAGTCTCTACGTCTATTCAATCCAAATGTATGTTTTTTTTTCAGGCTCTCACTAGGCCCGGGTCAAAATTTTTAAAATCCCGTCTAAGTGCTCACCTGTAATAAAAAAAAAAATTATTTAAAAATCTATATTGGGTCCACATATGGGTCCCAGGTCAAATTCCGGAAATTCCTTGAACACCTTGAACGCTAAAAATGTGTTTTAACCATCTTTAAAATGAGCGCTGTTTCAAGTCTCTACGTCAATTCATTCCAAAGATATGGCTTTTCGGTTTCAAGGTCCCCATTAGGCCCCGGGTCAATTTTCTAAATTAGTGCTCACCTGTAATAAAAATAAAAAATTGGTCAAAATCTTATATATATAATCCAAATTCCGAAATCCTTAAACACCTTGAACGCTAAAAATGTTTTTAACCATCTTTCAAATGAGCCCTGTTTCAAGACATGGCTTTTCCGGTTTCAAGGCCGCCATTAGGCCCCGGTCCAAAATTTTCCATTTTTTTCCTTTTTGACCACATCTATGATGAGAGCAACAAAACAAAAACAAAAAAGTTCAAATCGGTCGAGTCGAGTCATTCTCAAGTTTTAGCGTTGTTAATGCACAGCTATTCATTTTTATATATTTAAAGATGCGATCTAAGTGATGAGTGCTTTGAAGCACTTTTACGTTTTAGACGGTTGTTGTATAAATCTAAACATTTTTCCCCCTCAAAAAGATTGTCCCTTTCCCAAATGCACTCTAACCAATGTTAGCAGCGTTTGCACAAATAATCTGGCTGACATAGTGTACGATCTTGAAAACCAAAAGGATTGTAGTTCAAAATTGTAGAAGGTCAGAGCTCCATTCCGAGATTGATCTAATCAAATATACATACATACATTTTATGGGGTCCATGTATACATATTCAAAGATATGCCAATCCGCAATTAGAAATTTTTGTCAATCCTACTGATCTTCCTTAGATAAATAAAAAAAAATACAAAAAATCTAAAACCTGGAGAAAAATAACTGTCCGATTTCAAACACATTGAGATTTTGAAAAAAGTTCAGACTGTGCGGAATTTTGTCAAAAAATGTATGACGAAATAGGCGAATTGAGATCGCATATATTTACTTACGCGCCCTTCTCTACTTCGCATTCCATATCGCATACCCATTTGAAATTCAAAAAGAACACCTTTATAATTTTTTAGTTACCATACATACGAGTATATTCTTTAATCTCACAAATCTTTAATTTTCAACATTTCAACATTCAACTCAAATTTGTTAGCTTCATTCTGTCCAACATGTGCTTTCACTTGTCAACTTTTATAACTAAGCCTCAAGCAAACTCCTACTCCAATTTCCACACTCATTTTCTTCTTGAACAGAACACTTGATACGAGTAGTACAAGAGTAAAAGTAAACAGGAAATGAGTTACTTTGTGTCCTGTTTTACAGCTGCAAAAGTAAACAGAACAGAATGGCTGCATGCAATTTTCCAAAGCAAACATTAAGCGAAAAAACAAAGACAAGACGACTTGCTATGAATGAATTGCAATTTTTTAAAATATTTACTCCAAGCCATCATACGTTCTATATACAAATCATTAAATAGGCCAACAGTTTAAAAACAAAAATTACCTTAACTATTTAATAAGCATATCCCGTGTGTTGCTCAACAAATCACAACCAATTAAAATCAACTTCTTATCTAGGTTATTAGTGTCATTTAATTTTATAGCAATCATATAAATTTATTCCGTTCAAGATTTTTTTTTTTTTTGTTTAAAAGTAACAATTGGAAATAAACGATTTGCTTTAAAAAAAAAAAATAAGAATAAAAAACCCACGCGTTATTCAAAATAGATACTCGTAAACATTTTGCAATTGCATTTTGAACTCTGGCCAGCTACAATAAAACAAAAAATAGCTTTAGGTTGCATTTGTTTTTTAGAATATTGCTGCAATTTGAGTGTAATTTTATATATTTTGCATGCAAATTTATGCAAACTATGTGGCAACTCTATTAGCAACCCACACACATACACAACATGTTTTATTGCAAATTAATAAAATCGTTACACAATTATTGTTGGCATTGAATGTAGACAAGTTGAAGCCAATATTCGATATTAATTTGCATGCAGTTTTAGTTATAAATATTGTGTGGTAGCTATTTATGTTCGTTCAACCTAGAAGCTACTAATGCAGCGTTTTTACTTTTTCTTATTGTTATCATTTCAAAGATGAGTTTAATTATGTTGGATTCATAAAAAACTCCAGAAATGAATCAATAGACGAATCCGCATTCTTAATTGAGAAATTGAGATAGTTTTATTGAGTTTTTAGAAGGATTTGACAATTCGATGTCACAGAAAACCTGTATTTTTCATCCGAATAAAACAACGGCATATAAGAACGTAGTCGCCATGGTACGGATTCTTTTAGGAAAAGGTCCTCTTTCATATTGGATGAGAATCTTGACAAATTATGTTGAAAAATATGTAATTAAATAACATTAAGAAATTTAATAAATTTTTGTCGAAAAGCAAATTTTTGCTTGGCAAGCCTGCATAAATCTGAATTTTATATTGTATTAGCTTTTGTTTTCGAGAATGTCGGGATTAGACCTATATTCTGTTACTCCCGTCAATTTTAATGATATTTTCCAATTCCGCCCATTCCGGCATTTTTTTAAATTTTTTTTCCGGTACCACGCGAATCTCTAATAATCGTAGGCACGACTAATCGGGTTTTTCTTGAACCGGCTAATTATTTTTTTCGACCATCCCTAAGTAAAGGGTGGTTAATTTCAAGGGCCGATGTTGATTTTGAATAAAACACGAATTATTTAGGAAATTATTGACATTTCTTTTTATTATGATATATTGGTATGACACAATTATGTATGGAACAAAATATCGGCCAAATGGCCGCCACGGCTTCGGCGGCACACGTCCATCCGATGGTCTAAATTTTCGATGACGCTGAGGCATTATTGAGGTTCAATGTCGTTAATGTGCCGAATTATCTCATCCTTTAGCTCTTGAATTGTTGTTGGCTTATTGGCGTCACCTTTTCTTTCAAATAACCCCAAAGAAAGAAGTCCAACGGTGTCAAATCACATGATCTTGGCGGCCAGTTGACATCGCCGCGACGAGAGGTTATTCGGCCATCAAATTTTTCGCGCAAAGAGAGCCATTGTTTCGTTAGCTGTGTGGCAAGTGGCACCGTCCTGTTGAAACCACATATCGTCCACATCCATATCTTCCAATTCAGGCCACAAAAAGTTTGTTATCATCTCACGATAGCGAACACCATCCACAGTACTTGCCTGGGCAGCCTCATTTTCGAAGAAGTTACGGCCCTATGATGCCGCCCGCCCAAAAACCTCGCACCAAACAGTCACTCTTTGTGGGGTGCATTGGTTTTTCGACAATCACTCTTGGATTCTCATTCGCCCAAATGCGGCAATTCGGCTTTATTGACGAATCCACTGAGGACGATTAAATTGACCGAAAAAAATCACGAAGTGCACGATATGCATTTTGATTTGAACGCCCATTTTCATAATAGGCCTGAATAACTTTAACGCGTTGCTCAATTGTGTATCTTTCCATGGTTCAAATTGAGTTAGTCTGAAGTTGAGAAATGTCAAAAGAAATGCAGGAAAAAACTTGACGTTTAGGTGTGGTTCACATTCAACATCGGCCCTTTGAAATTTAACCACCCTTTATAACTAAAATTTCAAACCTCATCTGTCTGTCAGTGCAAAATAAAATCTGTTCTGCACAATTAACCTAAATAGGAATATTGATTTTTTATACTTACCTTTTTTTAGGCTATCAAAGTAAACAGGAAGCAGAACTTCAAATTTTAATCGAAAACTTATGTTTCTTGAAATTGTAGAAAAGTAATAATAGATTATATTGCATTTATTCTCTTTTAAAATGTGTCTACTCTACTCAAAAATAACCACTTGAAGAGACTACATTGCTTCTGCTCTTAAAAATTACACTTATGTTGCACGCATGCGCAACATAATTCAAAAGATTGACAGAATCTCTCAGAATGTCTCAAAGAGCTTACGCAGCATGAGTTAAGAACAACACATGCCGTACTACGCAACACTTTAACATTTCAACAAAGCCAAAGATCTTCTTCAGTTGGTAAAAAAAAAAAATAAATAAATAACCCAAGAATTATATAGTTTAGGCACGTACCATGTGTCTACATAAATACTTTTAAATGTTGTCAGTCTGTGCCTTCGAAAATAAAGGCTTAAGAAATGCAATCAAAGTAAAAAAAAAAAAAAAGAGTTGTTGAATGCATGAATGAAATAAAAAAATTACTAAATTATTTATATAGAAATTCATAATCAAAGATAATTATAGTTATGTGTTAAGTGTGCGTGTTGTGAATGTTATAGACGCACCCAAAAAAAAAAAAAAAAAAAAAATCAAAATCTGTATTTCAACTTTAAAACTTTGCACAAAAATTCAAAGACACATTAGCACGTCGCAACGTGTTGTGGTGTGTGTTGTAAAATGCCGCAAGGTAGTCTGACATTTATTAGCACATTATTTTTCAATAGCCAATCAAATCGTTGTACGCAAGGTAAAAGTTTTGCAGCATGTTCACCCACAGCATCAATACTCGAATGCCTTGTTAATCATCAACATTGTCCAAAAAAATGTCTTTTGTCACATGTTCATATGTGAGATTACAAGCACTTGTAACATGACATGTTCTTTTTTGCTCTAAAGCGACGAAAGACAGCTACTTGGACTGATATGTTTTTGCTTGCTTGTACTATGCACACACATATCGAATTTTTGTAAGTTTTACATGACTTGCATACAAAAGTAGTTAGTTGTTGGTATATAAACATAAGGTACGAGTATAGGTAATGACTATATGAGCAGCAGCAGGTACAAAAAACAGGAACAGGAACAAGAATAAATGTGTGGTTTGAACATCTTGGAAAGTTTTTGGTTTTTGTTTTTTTTTTTTTTGACATTAAATATTCATTAGCTCAGAACAAGAAAAAAAGTGAGAAAAAGAACCAAAAAAAAAAAAAAATAATAATATCAAGTTTCTAAATTTTACTTTTAAGAAGTATACAAAATCTTTTTCCAAGTTTTGTAGAAAGTTTATATGTTTTGTTTTACAAGCACAGCGCCTAATTTATTGCAAAGCCGTAAATGGTGAAGTTTGTTATAAATAAAAATTCATACTTATTTATATGCTACAAATTTCTATGTAAGTTTACAAAAAAATAACAAATTTCGAAAGTCCGAACAAAGTTTTTAGAGTTAAAAAATATTCAAAATATCTTAAATAAGTACTCAGACCTGCAAAAGTGAATGAAATTTTAAAATTGCTGTCATTGTGACCATGATGCATTGTGACCATGATGCAAGAAGCAAAACAATTGATCTTAATATGGTGAAATTTTATTAATTACCATAACAAAAATTTGTTAGTAATTAGAAAGAGACAGTAGCGGAATACTTTATCCGTTATAATTGCATCATGATTGTGATATGAAACTATTTTCAATGCAATAAACATTTCATTCAAAATATTTTCGATGTCTCTGGACACACCTTATGTTTTAATGTCAGCTCTCTTGGAATTGGCTTCATACGAGGGTGATTTGATAAGTCAGTCCCTTTTTGAATAAAATAAAACGTTTGAAATTTTTCTTAACAAAGTCTCTTAACCTGAAAATGTTCAGTTTAGCGTTTTTCTAATATTTTTTTTTTTTTTTTTCAAAACATAGATTTTCTTAAAATCATCAATACAAAGTTTTTTTTTTTTCAAAAATGATCTTTTAGTTCGAACCAAATGACTTGCCGTCCTGCCATTTCTTTAGAAAATAGTAGCATGGATTACGACTTAAGAAAATACTTAATGGTGCCGTAGTTCATGTTCATCTGTGCATTGTCTTGGGCTTGTCTTGGACTCTTTCTTCTTCAAACGTAGAAAGTCAATGTCGAATATTTCCAACAGTTCAAAATATTATTAACCGGAAATCATTTCATCCTGTTTAAGGCAATCAATGTAAATGACACCAAATGCTTCCAAAAAATATTCGCCATTTTTGGCCGACTTCAACTACTTTAGCCTTCCTTGATCCCAGGTTCACTCTTAGAAATTCACAACTTTAACTGTTTCTTGGTCTCTGGTGTGTTTTAATAGATCCATGTTTTGTTCACATTTTAAGTACGATAGTACTCAAAAACTTATTATGATTCTGACTAAAAACACTCATATGATAGTCACATGATTGCTCTTATGATAGTTTTTTTTTTTTTAGACCCACGTATTTTTATCCTCCGAATATATCCAATATTATCCAGCGATTTATATCCATGATTTCTGATGTGATCCGTACAATGGAATTCATTAAAGCACTTCTCTATCCATTGTAATATTAAAGGTTTAATAAGGTATATCCTTAGTTTTTGTGATAGTTTTCTAAGCAAAAAATTATATGTCCACACAATTTCATGACGAATTTAAGTTATTTTCAACAAAAATTTTAAGTTTAATGATAAATTAATTAAAGTTAAGAATATTTTATTTTCTAGAGATAGCCCATATTTTCCATCTGTTGCAAAAAAAAGAGAAATATTGATTCAGTTAAAATCGTTTCTCACATACCAAATAGGCTGAAAATCTGGTATACGTAAAAGTCGCTGGGGCCAGTTCTGAAGAATATGATGGATGCGGAACCAATTCTCGAAGCCTAATTCATGCATTTGCCATTATTTTTATTGATTTGTGACATGGTGCATATAGTTTGCGCGGCACCAACTTTGAACAGAGTTTTCGCATGCCCAAAACTTAAGGAAGTTGCCAAAAGCTTAATATCTTTAGAGCCTTAGCTATCGATTTTTGATTCACTTTGCAGTCATCCAAAATTATTTTGTAGACTTTCTTGTTGTTGGTCTTGGTAATAGCCTTTATGAAGCATTCATTGCTTGCATCCGCGGTGCTCAGTTCGCCTTGTTTAAACTAAGCAAACCTCTTCTTAATGGTTGGTTTCCCTGGTACAAGTTAAATAAAGTTTATAAAGCCAAAAATTGGACTCAATAGTATTTTTTTTTACCAAAAAGCTATGCTGTGTTAACTCACGAAATTTCATTTTAACAATTTTCTTCAAACTTACAAAAGTTGTCTCCAACAGCTGTGATATTTATAGACATGTCTATTGAAGGATAGGGTTAAGTAAAAATCATATAGATTTGATACTAGTAACGCCATCTGTGTGTTAGCCTACGAACTTTTCAGCGCACCTGGTATATGAATTTTTATACCCGCCACACATAGTGTGAAGGGTATATTCAGTTTGTCTGAAAGTTTGTAACGCATTGAAGGAGACGTCGTAGACCCCATAAAGTATATATATTCTTGATCAGCTCGACGAGACGAATCGATCTAGCCATGTCCGTCTGTCCGCCCGTCTGTCTGTATATTTCTAGGCATCTTTTTTGTTGAAGATATAAAGATATTAAGCTGAAATTTGGAACTTAAGCTTTTCTCGGCAACGACTATATTAAGTTCGAGAATGAGAGTGCCACGCCCATTTTTAGGTATAGCCTCCATACAAACTCACCGTTTTTTTTCGATTTTTTCTATAAAAATACTAATTTTTTATGAATGTATTCGCTCCCAATTGGGTAAAAACATTTCTTTTGTCATCCAGTGTTAAAACCAATATGCCACGCCTTCTTTTAGGCATAGCCCCCATATAAACTTTTCGTTTTTTCCGATTTTTTGTATAAAAATAGTTATTATTTATGCATATATTCACTCCAATTTGGCTAAAAACATTCTAATGTCATCCAATGTTAAATCAGATGTGCCACGCCCATATTTTGGTATAGCCCCCAAACAAACTTTCCACCCATTTTCGAATTTTTGTATGAAAATGGTTATTATTTACTGTATTTTAGGTAAAAACTCTTCCAATGTCATGGTGCCACGCCCATTTTTAGGTGTTTCTTCCATACAATCTTACCGCCCATTTCTATATATTTTCGAGAAATATGTTGTTAAACATATCTGTATTTTTAACTCAAAATTTGAAATTAATATTGTGTGTAAACTTGGGTGACCACTGATTATTACACATAAACTCTTAAAAGATTCGTGTGACGGGTATTTAAGCTTCGGTTCTACCGAAGTTAACGTTTTTTCTTGTTTTTATTTTAAAAGTATTTTTTTCTTAACTAATTGCATTTATACCATGTATCCGAAGGGGAAAGATACCATTAAGTATCGATCATTATCTAAAGCTGAATAAGAGATGGAGCCACCAAATTTAAATTTTTTATTCTCCAAAATTTTTAAGCTATAAGTTAAATTTATTTTCTAATTCCATTTAACAAAACAAAGCATCTCTTACTTTGCATTTTTTCTATTTTTTAATAAAATACTAAACTTTTTTGCCTGAATGGACTTCAAGAGTTAAACTAACTTTAAAAGTTTAATGCATAAACTTTATTTATATAAAAACAATCAGTCATTCTTGTATAGTACAGCAAAGAAACACATCACAATTGCAAGTTGAAAAGTTCATACTTCATACTCATCTGCTTGCAACTCAAATTCAATTAAGTCATACATGCACTTCAACTCTGCAGCAAACTATTTGTAGCCATGCAAGCGCAACACTTATTCAATTAAAAAACTTATTCGATTAACCACGACGTGTTGTGTCATATGAATACTTAAAAAGAAGAAGAAGAAGCGAAGAGAAGAACAGATATTTTAAAACATAAGTGACGCGTATATATGTGTATAAGAAAGATAGCTTTAGATACTTTAGATTCTGTGCTAATAGTTCACTTGAGAGCACATTCAAGTGCGACCACTGAACTAAAATTCCATGAATAAAATTTGAAGCCACTAAGAAGAGCTTTAAGATACAAAAGAGAAATATATTCAGCATAAATTTTACTAAAATGAAGTGTATGTGTATGCATTTGAGCTATGAAAAAATACTTTAATATTAAACATTGCCAACAAAACTGCCCTCATGTACGAGTATCTGTAGCGACGACCAGATACTTTTTCAACTAGTCAACAATACGGTTTTCAAAATTCATTCATCCAAACAGTCAACTACATATGAATTCGTTTCGCTATGACACATGATGACAACAGACAACATCCTCTACTCATGCTCATTCAAATCCTAATAGACAACGACGTCGTTGCCATCGCCGTGGCTGCTGTAAATGACGTCTGTCTTGCATATTTTAATGTAAAATTGAAACCAGCAGCCTCTGCCATTGGCAAATATAGCCAATACATATGACATGATACAAAAAAAATATCTACAATCAGCATTGAACATGAATGCTACCTAGTACTACTCTAGAACTTAGAGCAGGGAGCAAAATTTTGCAGATTGGAATTTCTATATGAATAAAACAACATTTTGCAAATGACAAACCCAACTTCATAATATTTAAATATCAAATACATAAAAATAGGGAAAAAAAAAAAAAAAAAACTAAAAAGAAATCACAACAATTTCATTGTTTTTGAGTTGCATGAAAAACAATAGCAAACACTATCGCATTCGTTTTGTTTTAATGCTAAAACTCACCCCTCATCCTCATGCATATATATTATAAATAATATTGTATATCGTACAAAAAAGATATTGAATTGCATTAATGGATTTTGAATGTAAGTAATTTTTGTGTAGTCAATAAAGAGAGAGGAAAAAAAAACGGACAAGCGACTAAGCGCGCCAACTAATGAATTAAAGTGAAAATTGTGTAATTAATAATTTAGAAATTAAAATTGTTATAAAATTTTATTGAAAGGCGAACTTTTTTTTTATTAAAGAAAAATTAATTTTTGAAGGAAATAAGTTATATGAAATGCACTGGCCTATCGATATCAGTTTGTAAAAGATACTTTATCTTGTAGATACTTTAGTATATCGATAGGCAAGAGGCATTATGTATTACTTTTTTTTGTCTTTAAGTATTAAACTGATTTTGATAAAAAATATATATTTTTTTAGACAATCGATATAATATTTTAATCGGAACAATACAGACACGAAGCTTAATAAAAATGGTGTCTAGCATTTTGTATAAAACAAATTTTTAATTTTTAAGCAGTACTTAAGAAAAACAGTACGGCAAAAAAAATATGTTTAAACAGATAGAAAGATACGGACTGACATATCTATTAAACATTAAAAGAAGTATTCCTTAAAGTAAAAGAACATGCCTAATAGTGTTGGCAAAAGAAATTCCACTTTCAATGTCTTCGCAGTGATTTAAAAATTTAAATTTCGTACTGCAACTGAAAGTAGTGATCGGTGATTTTCGAGTTCTCAGTGAACATGTTCAGTTATCGGTGATTTTGTGTATTGTTTTTTGCGAACAGTGAGACTGTTTATTTATCAGTGATTTGTGCTTTTACCACTCTTCGCGAATCGTTCATTTTCGCTTGAACACTGAACCTTTACAAATTCGTTGTTAGATTTGCCAGTCACTGGATTCGTCAAATCGTGCAATTTGCAGAAAGCGCGACCTATTAAAACGATTGAATGGTGAAAGCGCAATTGCAAAAAAAATATGAATAGAAAAACGAACAGAAATTTTATATTTTTTTATTCAATAAAGTAAAACATATGGCAGAATGGTTTCTGCCAAACTGCCTTTTAAAACAAATGTGACTTACTTAAGCCGGCAATTGTAAAGGAAGCAAACAAGAACACAATTGTTTTTCGCAAATATTAAAAGTGTTTTATTGTTCAATGAATTAAAACAAATTTAGTTTATTGTGTTTGTATAGCAAAACAGACTAGTGAGCGGCGATTTTTTTCGAACTGCGATTTTATCCTTTTTTATTCACTGCGATTTTCAAGTCGCAATCACTTATCACACTCTAAAATCACTCTTTTTGCCAACACTAATATCTAAAAATATACAGAATATCTTAACAAAATCGACCATATCAGGAGTGTCACACAAATTTTATTTGAGTTGATTTCAAATCTCCTCTAAAATTCAATGAAATAATGAATTTAGTTCACAATTAGTTAAAACTACACTTATAAAATTAGAAAATACAGTGTTTATTTTATTTATTTTTTAAATAAGGTTCGAATTTTAGCAGAAATTTAATGTGACACCCCTGATATTGTCGATTTTGATGAGATATTCTGCCAATATTTTTTTTAAACGACCAACTAACTTTGCTTTTGCCTTCGGGACTTCGTTTCTGGGTAGAGAACTTCCAAAGTTTTCGTAGTAAAACTCAAAATTTTCGAATGGTTCCTCTTTAAATGCGGAAAATTGTTTGAGAAAAGTCATCTTCCGAGATTTCAGGAAACTCTGAGCTAAAAGTTTGAGAGTCTCCTAGTCTCTGAGACTATTGCGTTCAAATGGGCGACAGCAGAATGGACGGTCAGACGGATACGACTATATGTACCCAAAAGGTATAGGATTATAATGATTTTTAAATAAAATACCGTCAATAATATTTGGTAGTAACTATTGAAACGGTTTCGGGCCTGTTTATTGGGGTATATTTTTGTAATAGTATCAAGCTTGATTATTGGAACAATTTATTACATTATTGATCAAATACTATGGTAAATGCTCTATTAGCTTATCGTACGTCCCCAATTGCTGCACAAGATCTATATTATTTTTTTTTTTAATCTTTGTGTTCCAAAAAAAAACGAATAATAGTTTTTCGCTCACAAGATATATTATATAGAATTTATATTCTTTATCAAACTCAACTAATACAACATGCAGGTACTTTAAAATATACCCAATATCTCTTTTAATCTGCTTTAGACTTGTAAACTTAAAGAACTGCCCTTTTTTCAAATTAATTGTTTAACATATAAATTAAATATTTTTTGTATCTTATATAAGACGTGGTTTTGATCTTGAACATTTTTGATACCTTTTAATTTTCTCAACACCTTACAGCATCAAACCGGCATTTTACAGTCTTTGTCTATGCGCTGCCGCCCTTTGGTAAACAATTTATCAGCGTGCTAATGATTTTTTAATCGCAATAGTTGAGCATCTTTTGAATCTTTCTTTCAACTTTAGTTTGTCTAGGCTGTCTACATATATAATTTTAGGATTCATTCAGGTAGCAGCGAGTGTTTGGAAAATAATATGGCATGCTAGTTTTTATTGTGTTTGTCTTTAAAATATTTTTTCTTTTTTTTTGTTCATTATTTTTCGGTTGTTCTTTTCGAACCCTCATCAAAGACCATAGATATACTTAAAAGTATCTAAATGTGTGCTATACCATTTCAGGTACACGCATGCTAGAACCTGTATGATTTTAGATACAATATGTTATAATGCTGTGGATGCTAAATTTAAAATCCACATTAGATTATAGAACTACACACCACTGATGAGCATAATAAATATTAAAGTTGAGTTTTATTTTATTGAAAAAAAAAATTTAGTAAATAATTTGCTAAAATTCATTGCATTTTATTTAATTTTTTATAATTGAAAAAAAAAAAAAAATTAATTGACTTTTGCAGCACCTTTATTAAAACTTGTACAAGGTTTATGGTTTTAGACTTATGATTCATTTTATTTTAACTACAAAAACATAAAAAAAATATTGTTAATAATAATCTCATCACTTTTAAAATTAAATTACAAAGTGTGCTACTAGTAAGCTGCATAATTTACAAGATACATTCCACATAAACACATTCGAGATACAATACACAATTAAATCGTTTCTCTCTCTCTCTTTATTTATATTTCACTTTGTTTCTTAATCTTACGCTCACTTTGCTTGCATGTTCGTCAACATTATATATCTTTTATCAACAAATGTCTGTTTACTTTTATACATTTTTTGTTTACTTCATCACACACACACATACAATATTCGTGTACGAGAGCGAGGCACAATGCATAAAGTATCTTGTATCTGCACAACTTCAATACGTTTCTTAGCTACCGCGTTTAAGCGTACATTTTGTTTTGTTGTCACATTCATTGCGCTGTTTGTTTTGTGTCAGTCTTCGTTACTTCACAATAAATGCGCTCTCTCTCAGTTAGTTTTTTTTTTGATCTTGTCGCTGTCAGGCAGACAGCACATTAGAGTAGGTAAAATAGTTTCAAAGCGAGTTTCAAGCCGTCAAGTACGTGGCGTCGGTCGGTTGTCGTTGTCGTTGTCGGAGCAGGCACGTACAAGTCGGTTCTAAGTTAAAAGAAATTATTTATTAAAAACTAATTTTCAAAAAAGTTTGTAGCAAAATGCAGCTGTGTAAACGAAATAATGTAAAGACGTTCTTTGAGATACTTTTTTTTTTGTTTGTTTTGTTTCTTGAATATAAACAGGAAAAGCAAAAGTCAGCAATAGCAGCAAAAATGCAGAAATTGCAACGTCAGTCAGTCAGTGTCTGTCTGTCTGTCTGTCAGTTAGTCATTTAGTGGTGTATCGAAGCGCAGCTAAAGCGATTTCATGTTGATGATGATACTCGGCTGACTGACTGACTGAATGAATGAATGCTTGCCTGCCTAGTTGCATTTCACTTTCAATGCACATACTACAAGATACTTTTCTTGAAATATATTTTTTTCGTTTTTTTCTAGCATATACGTATGCGCTCCAAATTTGCAATACAACTGGTCATTGGCTTTAGGGTTTTAAAATAAATATCTACCTACAAATGTATCTGTAACTATGCAATTTGTATCTTTTTAGTTGCGCTTTTAGTTTTTTTTTTTTTTTCTTGCGTAAACAATGAAACGCTTTCAGCGTTAAAAATTAAACGTTTTTGTTTTTGGCATAGTAGATGCGCATTGACTTTTTAGTTGTAATTTTACTGCGTGCATGAGAAGTAGTGCCAATAAGATACAGCTTTGAAAAAAAAAAAACATTATTTTATACAAACAATAAATATCTTTTTTCATGCCAAATAAGCTAGACAAATAAAATATCTGTTTGTAGTACTATCTGTAAATCTTACAGCCTACAATCGAATAATTAGCATGTAAAATCGTCGTGTTGAGTAGCTGCGCCTCTAATGAAGTTTGTCTTAGTTATTTAAGGCGTGCTAATTTAAACAAAAGCACGAATCAACTATAAAATTAATAAAAATAAAATAAAAAAAAAAACAAATCTGTTTGCTGCTAAGCGCAACTTTGGCGTTTGTAGCACGTTTTATAATACAATACAAAAAGTATCTTTACAAAAATTGTACTTGAAGCTACAACAAAATAAATATGCTGCTAGAAGAAATCTATCTAATATACAAAATATATTTCACAATAGATCTTATCGCTATTAAAGTATCTCAAAGAATGTTTTTTAAAACAAGTTTCATTTGAAATTTGAGTCACAAAGCTGACAAAAAAAAAAATATTTTAACAAGTGAAAAAGTGCAAAAATTGTATAATTTTAAAATCAATTAACAGCGCTGCTTGAGTTTTTTTTTTTTTTTTTTTTTGTAATTTATTCTTTTTAATAAATATAAAATACGCGATTTATTTATAAACTAACGCTTAAGTGACATCAGCGCAAAATAATCTCAACTCTATTTTACTTTTTTTTTAATATTTATTTATTTATTTCATTACAATAGCGCTTAATAATTTATAATCAATAATTAAATTTAAAAATAGAACAGAAAGAAACGCAACTAAAATGCCTTAAAGCGTTGCATAAAGTGAAAATAAATAATTATAATTAAATTAAGTGAAAATACACCAAAAAAAAATAAATATTTTAAATTAAAAATATCGAATATAAAAAAATAAATCAACACCAAAAATGAAATTTCCGGATTATATACCAAATAATATGCTGGTAAGCTATATAAAAATAACTTCACCTGAAAAAATCGAGAAAGAATTTCACAATAAATTTAAATAAATTTTTTTTCTAATTAAAACAGCTCATAAAAATATTATTTTTCTATAAATCAATACAACAGATATTTAGATATTCATAGTATATGTATTGTAAAACGTGATTAAAGCTAAACTTTGTATTTTATTGTGACTTTGACTTTTATAACTATTTTATAAGACTTTTGATCGCTCGCTTAATTTACAGATAAAAGTTTGCTTTATATGAACTTGTTTAGATACTTACACATACACGTGTTACACATACAAACATATTAAAATGTTTCTTAAAAATTCTCATAAGGTTAAATCAGATTTGTCTATGCCGGATTTAAAATTATAATTATGAGCAGCAATAATATCTTAAGCGTTTATATATATTTTATTAAAAAAAAAAAACCTAAGTCACTCCCAAACAAAATTATTCTACTAAAATTATATAAAATTGTATTGAAACTTGCACTAAAAGATTCTAATCTCAAATCTAACGATAGAAATAATTGATTGTTTATGGCTTAAATTACTTGCCATGTTATTAAAATATCAAATGTAACAAGTCGAAAAGTGTAGATAACTAGACAAGCCACAATTTGTAGCACTTGTAATACTTGTACTCATCAACTAAAATTTATAAAATAGCCAAGCAGTTGGCTTAAATTGATGCACAAGTTTAAATTACACAGGCCGACAAAATTTAACAAAAGTCTAGACCCAGAGACAAGACCTATCATACCCGAAGGATTTTGATGCGCTGAATCCGAATCCGTGCTCGGAATTGCTCCTATACGTCTGGTTTTTGAGATATCCTAACCTAAAAGTGCCAAAAACGCGTTTTTGCAGTTTTTGAGGTTACGTGACGGAAGGAAAAAACTTATTATCAAAAACGTTTTATGGCAATTGAAAGTATCACCCTTCCCCTTCTAAACCTTTTTGGATTTTTTCAAATATATTTTTTCACCGAAATATCGCTATTTGAAATTTTACAATTAAGCGTATTAACCCTTTAACGCTTTTACGCTTAATTGTAAAATTTCAAATAGAGATTTTTCGGTGAAAAAAAGATATTTGAAAAATCCAAAAAGGTTTAAAGGGGAAGGGTGGTACTTTCAATTGCCATAAAACGTTTTTTGATAATAATTTTTCCGTCTGTCGCGTAACCTCAAAACTGCAAAAACGCGTTTTTGGCACTTTAGGTTAGGATATCTCAAAAACCAGACGTATAGGAGCAATTCGAGCACGGATTCGGATTCAGCGCATCAAAATCCTTCGGGTATGATAGGTCTTGTCTCTGGGTTAAAAACTTGTAGGCCTGTGTTATTAATGTAAATTCGGCACTGCGACAAATAAAATCTTAAGTAACCTTCCTCAACTGTTAAGCAGCCCTGCACCTCTAAAAAAGGCCATCACATTTTCCACTGTTTGACTTATGTTTTCTGTAATATTGGCAAATAATCGCTTTCGGTGATTTTTTCACAGTGATTTAAAAACCGAAATTTTGCACTGCGACTGAAAGAAGTAATTTGCGATTTTCAGGAGTTCAGTAAACGACGATTTTGTATATCACTCTTTGCGAACAGTTACCTGTTTAGTAATCGCTGTTTGTTTTTTCGCAAACTGCGATTTCATCACTGTTTGCAGTCACTTCAATTCGCAGTCGCGTATCACACTGCGACTCTAAAGTCACTCTTTTTTCGCCATTACTAGTTTCCTGACAGCTAAAACTACCTCAGATGTCTAAGCCGTGAACATAGAGATCAATACTATGCGGTATTCTAATAGATGTTTTGAAGATTCATCGTCCTTTATTCAAAATTTTGTAAAACCTTTTTACATAGTTTCCTGTTGAGTCTGCAGTTGGCCTATTAGGCATTCTGGTACAATACACAGAATCCTCCTTCTTTTTATCTGATACGCACACAATTTGCACAGTATTTTTTCTATACTTTTTTCTCCTATTTTTTTAATTAGGACTTCTTACATCCACAAAAAGCTTGAACCCAAATTATGGAATACCTGCTCTCTTTCTAACTAGTTTATTGGCTTCATTGTTTCTCTAGATGTACAGCCTGGTTTTTTTTTTCATTCATAACTATGACTTTTTCCATGTGATCCGTTAATCGATTATTACACCAAGGAATTTTACATTCTTTATAGAATTTGATCATCTTGACTCTCATTGATTTCAGTGATTTCTACTTCTAATTCCCAATTAAAGGAACTGTTGTGGATATTACTGGGTTTATAATCAGACATAAATGCTTACTACTCCATGTGTGATTACTACTTGTGATTATGATGCCTTAAAAATGATAAGGTTCATATAGGTTGTGTATGAGGTATCTCATAAATAAGCTAACTCTGTTCCTTGCCTTTTGTTCAAATAAGAGTTTGGTCAAGTTTTGCTTTTTATGCTATTGAAAAGATTCATTTATTTATTTACTTTTTTTTTTTTTTTTTTTTGTAATTTTTTAAGAAGTTTACAATTTTTTTTCATAAACAAAGACCTAAACATTTTGGTTATTTAAGAATAGAAAAAAATATTATAAATCAAAAATAGAATGCTGCTTTTGAAGTTCAAATTATTCAGTTTAATTGCACTTAACTTTCTTTCTATTCATTTATAATTATGTATCTATCAATCTTGAGAATGATTTATTATAATGCTCCGAATATTCAAAAAAAATGGGTTCTAAATCTCATTAATGGAATTAGGTTTTAATTGTTACATTATAATTAGTTTTTTTGCTTCGCTTTTAAATAAAAGAATTTAAATTTATTTTGTACTTTATGCTCACACTTGGAGATAATTGATGAATTTGTAATTATTTTAAAAACAATACTACACATGCTTCGAAATTTTTGTTGGAAATGTAATTCTTAATAATTTTTTTTTAAAAATCTAACAAACCTCAAATCTAAATTTTTTCTTATTTATTATATTATTTTCTTATCTTTTATCAACCTTTTTTAATTACGTTCGAAAAGGTCTAAATAAATTCTTCTCAAACAAGAAAGATCAACTGATAACTGACTTATTTATTTCAAACTTCTCGAAACTTACCCAAATTCAATGTAAAATTAAAGCATCTCGAAATGTGGACTTGTTGTGAACTTGTCTTTGAATTAAGCGAATATTTCCAAAGGCAACTTGATTTAAATTCAAAATTTTGAACGCCTACACGCTTAAGACTTTTTATTTATTACTTACGACTTCATTGAAATTTTAGCTTAAATTTAGACTAATTATAATTTATAGCATTCACACAAAACTTAGATACAAATACTTACATTTCTTTTATAATTTTATACAAGTTGAAACTTTTAATAACAAAAAAATTATGAATGAAATAACTAAAAAAAAATATATACAATTTAAAAAAAGCCATAAAGCCTTGGTGAAACTATTGAAACTGTTGTAGGTGCTTATAAAAACAAAAAAAATGCAAAAGAAAATATTATGCAAATATTGCTGCAGGGAGTGCTACTTTGAAGTCTATGTTAATTTATACACCTGCAACTAACGCTGCTGCAGCTACGTGTCAGAAAAAAAAACAATCTAACAGAAAATGTATCTATTGAAGCAACAAAATTTAGCTAGACTATACATCTCCGTGTAGTTTTGCCCACGCAAATAAAATTTTTAGTTAGTTTTATTGAAGATTTTTTGTTTTGTTTTTTTTGAAAATGTTTATTTAAAAAAAAACATTTTTATGTTGATGATGGCGACGGCCAACTTGTGAAAATTTTGTAGCGCCCACCTGCAAAATGACGTGTGGAATTATAACAAAATTTAAATGAGATTGTATGAAATTAAATTTTATATTTAAGCAGACTGAAGTCAGACATGTCGCGTGTTTAGGGCCGCAGTTTCCTTGTTTGTTTTTGTTTTATTTTTAGTTTGTACCCAACTACTCAAAAAATACATTTCGTAAGATACAATATCTTGCCAATATGATTCATTGCAAACGTATTGAGTGATTGAGTGAACAAATAGTGAACCAATGCGTACCTAATTGAAAATCAATTTCATATACAAAAGATACACGACGACGACATTAATGCGATTTATTTTTAATTTACTTTGCTGTCTTTTATTTATTATTGTATAATTTCCTATTATCAACTCGTACGTCAGTCAACCTAATTGTTTTTAAATACCAGCCGCCACATTTGTTTTACAATAATACCAATGAGGAAAAAAAAACAAAACAAAAAACAACTTTCGAGTTCGTCGAATTCGTTTTGAAAATTTACAATGGAACTAATCTGTGGCAGCAACAGCAGCTTCCCTGTGGTTATTTCTTTTTTGAAAAGAGACGACGACACACTGCGGCAACAATAATCGTACCATGTGTGTGCAAAATGAATTTGATTATTTTATTTGGTGAGCTTTATGGAGTTAGTGATTGACTACTGTTTATAAACAATATGAAAAATAAAATATAATATTTATAAATGATATATGCTATTGCATGGATTGGAATTTCTTTAAATGCTTCATTGTCTTGGCACAGATCAGATTGAACATCAGCAGTTTAGATTTAAAAAGATGCCTTATCTTGCTTGAAGAGTAGATGGTCAGAAGTTAATACATACTACTGTAGGCAAAAAGTAGAGTGTTTGGTAAATTGTTTGTAAAATGAAAAATGTATTTATTCTTGTAAATCAATTTCATCCCCTCTTAAGTAATCCCCTCCAGATAACATGCCAAATAGTCCCTTTCCGGTATAGCCATCAGCGCCTTCTTCGATTTAGCTTTTATCTCCTCAATCGACTCGAAACGCGTTCCCCGGAGTGGTCTATTGAGTTTTGGGAATAGCCAGAAGTCACACGGAGCCTAATCAGGTGAATAAGGTAAAATTTTTGGTAACATTTTTGAAGAAAAATTCACGAAGAATCGACGCTGCTTTTCAAGAAAATTCACCATCGAGACTTGACACGTTTGAGGCCCAAAACATCTTTCAAAATGGTATTAATTGATCCTTTCGATACGCCAATTTCATCAGCAATGTCTCTTATAGTTAATCGACGGTGTGCCAGCACTAATTCTTTTACTTTTTGGATATGAGCATCGTCCGTAGGGGTCGATGGTCGACCAGGGCGCTCTTCTTCTTCAACACGTTCTCAACCTTCTTTGAACAATTTATACCAATCATATGTTGTTAATTTTGGTAGAGCTCGGTCCCCGTAAGCCGTCTTCAACATTTTTATTCCATTTATTCAATTCAGAAAACAAAATTTTAAGACACTTCTCTGCTCAATTAAATCAGACATTGTAAAAATCGAAAAATGCTCTCTTGGTCGTTTGGTAAACACAAGCGTGAATATATTACTGATAATGACATTGACATGAAATTTGTCCCAGATGTTATAAACAGTGCTGCCAACTCAAGAAAAAAAAACTAGCCTGAAATATTAAGCCCGCGAAGTTTGAATTGAAAATTCACTTACTTTTTGCCCATAGTTTCGGTCAGTTTAAAAGATATTCAACTGATATTTGGAAGTTAAGCTTTTCTCTCTAAATCAAGTTGGTATAGCGCCCATACAAATTAACCAGGTATTTTCGAGTTTTTATGTAAAAATCGTTGTTATCTAAGAATGTATTTACTCCAAATTGGGTAAAATCACGTCAAATATCATCCAATGTCAAAGTGAAGGTGCCACGCCCATTTTTAGTTATAGCCCCATACAAACTTTCCGCCCATTTTGTAATTTTTGTGTAAAATTAGCTATCATTTATGAATGTTTTCACTCAAAATTGGGTAAAAATACTTCTTATGTCATCCAATGTCGAAGCTAAAGTGCTACGCTCATATTTAGGTTTGAGACCCATATGAACTTTTCACCCATTTTGTAATTTTTGTGTGAAAATAGTAATTATTTATTAATGTAGTCACTTCAAATTAGTAAAAAAAAACACATCGAATATCATCCTCATCTTTACTCTACTGATTTTATAAAGATCACCCCACTATAACATATAACTTCCAAAGAAAGTTGCCACCCTTTTTCTATTTTATTTTCAAGAAAATGTTTATTATTCTGTCCTAAGTTTTAAAATTTTAAAACTTTGGTTGTACCGGACTATTGACTCCAAGCCATCGCTTTCCCAAATTTTACCTAAGCCATTGATGATCAAAAATACACTAAATCAAGTTGTGGCGGGTATTTGAGCTTCGGTTCCACCGAAGTTACGTTTTCCTTAGTTTTTTATTATTTTTAAGTATGTAGAACAGCTAAACACTCCTAAATGAATCACTGAAAGCTCATCGATATAAAAATAAACACAAATCGGTAAATGCTAACCACAAACTACCTTATTAAAATCTTTGAGAATTTTATTTTATATATTTTATGTATGTCACAACAGACGCCACAACAAAGAAAATCAATTAATATTTTTTTTTTTTATTTATGACGTGAATTTGTCATAAAATTTCTGATTTATGACAATGAGAAAAGTTCTTTACGTTTTGGATTACTGATAAAATCGCTTCAAGCGGAAGTTCAATGTTGCATTTCCTTTTGAAAATAAAAAGTTAAACTTTAGCTTAACTACTTTTAATTAAAATTTATTAAAATAAATTGAAAAGTGTTTGTACAACTCGCACTCACTTGTGCACTTCTATATTTATACAATTTTTTTTTCTTTAGATACTCGTACACAACTCATACTTCATTATTTTATTTTATATTATTTTACAGGGCGATCGTACCACATGGGAATATCATACAGTCGCTGTAACGCGTGTGCCTGGCTATGGTTTCGGTATTGCCGTTTCCGGTGGACGTGATAATCCCCACTTTGCCAACGGTGATCCATCGATTGCTGTGAGTGATGTACTCAAAGGCGGCCCAGCTGAGGATCGTTTGCAGTAAGTATTTAAATTCTTTGCTTCATACCTTTTTTTTTTTTATTTATTTATTTATTTCTATTTATAAAACTGGTTGTTCTTGTGTTCGTTCTCTATGCTACTTTTTTCAATTTTTTTGTCAGCTGATTTTTTTTTTTGTTTTCTGATGACGATAAAATGTATAAGAATAGTTAAACAACAAATTTTATTTCACAGGAAATTGTTTTTTATCATTATTTAAGAGGTTTATTTAGAAGATTTTCAAAGTATATGCAGAAAACATTTTTTTAATTATTTAAAAATTTCAACGAATTTGGGATAAACTAAACTGTTTATAGTGTAATATTTTGATTTCCGAATTACAATCGAGTTTTACATGCATTATAAATATTTTGTACAAACCTCGCATTTTATGACTACGAGTAGCATTATTCTTTCTTTTGATTTCTATTCTCCATTAAAGTCAATATTTGTCTTCAATTTTTGTATAAACAAATTTAGGTAGAGATCCGTTTTTTTATTCATGCCGGTTTGACGCATTTCTACAGATACAAAACATTGTTGTTGTTTTGCTGATAACAAGATTCTTACGGATTTATTTTTTTTCGGTTTATTTCTTCTTGTTTTTTTTTTTTTTTTTTTTTTTTTGATTCTTTGGAATTTATTCGGCTTCATGTTTTATTATTTGTTTATGTTGAATGATTTCGTATATTTTTGGTATGAAAATCGAATTCTAAATTTGAATCAATTAAAATTTTCTAGTTAATGGAGTTGTTTGATTTATTTATTTAGTGAGATATCTAAAATCTGAGTTGTTGCATGATAAGGCAACGTTTAATAGAAGTGTTTTAGCTTGTTTTCAAAAGATGTACTAGATTTAAATGTATCGGTTTTTATTCAATATAGTCATGTCCGTCTGTCTGTCCGTCTTTTAAAGATATTGACATGGAATTCAAAAAGCTTTTATCAGTCCTAAGCAGTTCAAGTCTTTAAATCAAAGTGTCACGCCCATTTTAAGGTATAGTCCCCATACAAACTTATCGTTTTTTTACAAATTTTAGTACGAAAATTGATATTATTTATAAATGTATTCACAGCAAGCTGTGTGATAATTCTTTTTATGTCATTCAATGTTCAAACCAAGATACCACGCCCATTTTTAGGTATAGCCCCCATACGAATTTTACGCCTAATATGAATGTATTCACTCCAAATGTGATAAAAACATTTTTAATGTGATCCTATGTATACACTTTTGATATTGTAAGGATCAGCCCACTTAAAGTCACCCCAAAAAAATTCACCTTCCATTTTCTAATTTTTTTTTTCTGTATATTGAACTATTGACTCCAAGTCATCGCTTCTCCAAATATTACGTAAGTCACTCTACTGATGATTATAAATAAACTAAACCAAGATGTGATGGGTATTTGAGCTTCGGTTCTAACTAAGTTATTGTTTTTCATTGTTTTTCCTTATAATGTTTGAATTTTTAAGAAATAAATTAAATTTGGCTAATTTTTATTCTTGGAACTTCAAATTTGAACTAACAACTTTTGGTGTATCTAGCGGAAGTAGATCTTCTAGTTCACCATTTTTAAAATGTATTTTTTTTTAAATTATTTTTTGTAACTTTTGCTCCATTCTGACTGTTTGTCCTATATCTTTTCTTGATCAAGATCTTGTAACGGATGGTTCAAGTTTCAATTTAAACTCAATTCGGGACTTACATCACCTCTTATATATGATAAGACAGTCAAAAAACATTGTTTTCGGTGCTATGAATGAATTAATGAAAAAATAAGCCTAGTGCGATGCTTGAATAAAAAAATGGTTTTTTTTTTTGTCGAAATGTGTTATCACTATGGATCATTTCTAGTCTATGCAAAAAATGAAAGCAAAGCTTTTCTTAAATGGTTTTTTGATAACAAGTTCTTTACTATATTTAAGTTTCGATAAAATATTTTTTATCTTTGATAGACTTTAAACATTTCAATTAGTTTAGCATTTGTTCTAAAATTATTCTTTACCATTTGAGCTTGATTTTCTCTTCGTTTTTCACTTCTATTCCAAGCCAACTCAAGGTCTAATACTTAACATTGTTTGTAATGGCTCTTTGGCTGTTAGCAATAAAAATTCCAGAACGTTTTTCAATCACATTTTTCTTCTTCAGATCTCTTTTCACACACTAAGACGTCACCGGTGTTGTTGTTGTTGTTGTCGTCGGTGTTACTTATATGATTAAAAACTTGTCATAATCTTTTTTCCAAAGAAACTATTTACTCACATACATTAAGCCGAGACGACGACAAAGCGACTAGAGTTCATTCGCTTACCTGTGATGCGTTGGAGATGGCAGAAGACCTTCTTGAAAAAAAAAAAAAAGAAAAATATACAAAGTATAAATAAATACCACATAACATTCCTGTTATAATTAAGCGGGCAAAAAAAGTAAAAAAACAAATTAAAGAACAACTTTAGAACGACTGCAACAAGTGTAAATGAGTTGCACATAAAAGGTCTGCCGGCTGGAATGTCTGACAAAAAAAACGCTAAATACCAAACTGTTGAGTTTTAAGCTGTTGCATAAAGCGGGTTAGATACATTGAAAATTGTAGTTACCGATTGAAGAACTATGCGACTTTAAAGTTTGACCAAAGCAAAGTTGGTTGTAAAATTAATATTATAAGCCGATCTACTAGCAGCTGTTCCTCTTACTTCTTTCTTTTCCACTATGTATTATCAAAACTGTCAAACGTGTTTACCTCTGCACATATTGTACTATTCCACTTCAGTACGCGTCATAGATAAACATACTCTACAGAACAGATACTTCATGCACGCTTAGACAAGTTAATTAACGTTATAAAGATGCATAACATCAACCCGAGACGCCTCTAGCCTAGTTTCGACTTAAGCGCATATTTTCCAAACAATTTTATTTTCTACGATTTTTTTTTTCCTTTGTGTTTTGTCAAGTAGTATTTTATATGTTATAAAAATTCTTGTCATTAATTCGTCATGTACTATTTCTTTTTGCTATTTTTACTTTTTTTTTGAGATACTTTTACGGTTCTCAGAATTCTAGGCACATACTTTTAGTAGAAAGCCGCTTAGCATTATACGGTGCTAGGTAGATAGATAGGTACTCCAATTCATCTCTCATATTTATACGCTAAATAACAACGCTTTCATGCATTGTGCATCCCATACACACAAATTGCGTCTAGTCATGTTGTGGCATTTAGTAATTCTCTATAGGCTATTAACGCTTACTGTATAACTTTGATTGCTGTACTACGTATTACTATGCCGCCTAACCTGATTTCTCCTCTCTAAGCTTAGACCTAAGTTTCGTCTGAAACTTTATCTCTGTCTGTCAAGTGTGCTGCGCATGGTTGAAATTGTGTTTTGTTTGTTTTGTTTTTGACTGTGTTGGGTGTTACCCCAGAGCTTTGTTTATGATGATGTTCATCACAATAAATTTACAATTCGTCGTGTATCTTTTGATTTGAGTTGTTGATTTATTTTAGTTGTAGCTACGAGGAGTGCTGCGCACTAAAGTGGCTACTTGTGTTTATGCTAACGTATCATTAATTTTGTCTTAATTATCGCTTGGTTAAATGGCATAGTCGATTGGTTTTTTACACAAGGTCGTAGCTTAATGACCTGCATTTCGAAGCCTCTGAATGCAACATATGAAAGTAAAAGTCTGTTAACATTGATTAAATATAAAAATTCTAGTTTTGATGTTAATTTAAATGTATAGTATGATCTAAAATAAAATCCAAAGCAGTTTTAGTTAGAGCTCAAGAACCAGCTCAAGATATTGTCCGAACTAAAAGAACTAGTTCATGATATATGTATGTACTCCGAACGAAAAGTACCAAAATTTCGTGTTTTTATGTTATTTTAAATGTATAGTAGAAGTTATCAAAAGTAATAGTAATTTTAGTTTAAGTTCAAGAACAGTTCAAGACATACTCCGAATTAAATGTACCAGTTCAAAATATACTCCGAATTAAAGGCACCAATACGAACTAAAAGTACTAAAAATTCATGTTTTTATGTTAGTAGGAATTTTCCATAGCAGTTTTAGTTAGAGTTCAAGAACCAGTTAAAGATATACTCCGAACTAAAAGAACTAGTTCATGATATACTCCAAACTAAAAGAACCAGTTCAAGATATACTTCGAACCAAAAGAACAAGTTCATGATATACTTCGAACTAAAAAAACCAGTTCAAGGTTTACTCGAACTAAATGTACCAAAATTTTATGTTTTTATGTTAGTTGAAATTTTAAAAAGTCCATAGCAGTTTTAGTTTGAGTTCAAAAACCAGTTAGTTAAAGATATATTCCGAACTGAAAGAACTAGTTCATGATATACTCCGAACTAAAAGAACCAGTTCAAGATTTACTCCAAACTAAATGTATCAAAATTTTATGTTTTTATGTTAGTAGATATATTTAAAAATTCATAGCAGTTTTAGTTAGAGTTCAAGAACCATTTAAAGATATATTCCGAACTAAAAGAACCAGAGTTCAAGACATACTTCGAACTAAAAGTACCAATTCAAGATCTACAACAAATTACAATGTATTTAAAAAAGTAAACAATCGATGATGAAACACTCTAACTCTAAATTTCGCTTCCTTATATACTTTCAGAGTAAACGATCGCATAATATCTGTCAACGGTGTCTCATTGGAAAACGTTGAATACGCCACAGCTGTACAGGTGCTTCGTGATAGTGGCAACACTGTAACGCTCGTAGTTAAACGCCGTGTACCGCTTTTGAATAGTGGCGTAAATATGAATCCCAATATAAACTCTATGTCCACGGCGCATCAGCATTCGCATAGCATGAGTTCCGTAGGATTGACAAACGGCAACAGTGGTTTACCCAGTCAAACACCCAGCGCTGTTATGTCATCGATGAGTCAACCGAATTCATTGAATTCATCACTCGTACAGAATGCCAGCGCTGGACAACCCATTAAAGTCACATTGACCAAGGGTAACAAGAAAGATGATTACGGTATTGTGCTTGGCTGTCGTCTATTTGTCAAAGAGATCTCAGCAAAGGCACGTGAACAATTGTCAGCAAATGGTTACTCGCTGCAGGAGGGTGACATAATAACGCGCATACATAATACAAATTGTGGTGACACAATGAGTCTTAAGGAGGCGAAAAAGATCATTGATGGCTGTAAGGAACGTCTTAATCTGGTAGTATTGCGTGATATAACTAATCAATCAGTGGTTAGTCAGCTGAATAACTCAAATACACAATCGAATTTGTATGCGGGTAGTGCACATCAGCCGCAGGTCTCAAATTGCTCGAATAATTTGGATGATCCATATTTGCCCGGTGGTGCTAGCTATTCATCACAGAATTTATATGTACAACCGCCAACGCGCACCTCAAATGGTCCTGCGAATGGTTTGAATGATGAAAAGAGTAATCTAACGCCACGTGGACGCTCGCGTGGTCCTTTGATGGATGGTGTTTCATTGCAACAACTCGATCGTCCTGTAACGCCAACAAACGGACAACGTGGACGTGTCGATGAACCACCACGACCGCCACCGCCACGTGGTACTAGCGGTGCTGCCAATGAAGATTTCTATAGCTCACGTCGTCAATTGTATGAAGAGGAAACGCTTGCACGTAATCGTCAATCTGCAGAGCCACGCTTTATATCATTCCAAAAGGAAGGTAGCGTTGGTATACGTCTGACGGGTGGCAATGAAGCTGGCATCTTTGTTACTGCAGTGCAACCAGGTTCACCGGCTTCGCTACAAGGTCTAATGCCAGGCGATAAAATACTCAAGGTCAATGATATGGATATGCACGGTGTGACACGCGAAGAAGCTGTACTCTTTTTGCTCAGTCTACAGGATCGTATTGATCTCATAGTGCAATACTGTAAAGACGAATACGATGAGGTCGTAACGAATCAGCGCGGCGATTCTTTTCACATTAAAACACATTTTCACTGCGATAATCCCTCCAAGGGTGAGATGGCATTTAAGGCGGGCGATGTTTTTCGTGTCATCGATACGCTACACAATGGTGTAGTCGGTTCATGGCAAGTGCTAAAGATCGGACGTGGTCATCAGGAAATGCAGCGTGGTGTCATACCGAACAAATCACGTGCAGAAGAGCTGGCCACAGCGCAATTCAATGCCACAAAGAAGGAAATGAATGCGAATGAATCACGTGGCAACTTCTTTAGAAGAAGACGGTAAGTTTGTACTAAATAATAATATTCGCATAAATATTTCAATAACAAAAAATTCTTTGTTCCACTTTAGTTCCACACATCGTCGCTCGAAAAGTTTATCACGCGAAAACTGGGATGATGTTGTTTTCTCCGATAGCATTTCTAAATTTCCCGCCTACGAGCGTGTTGTACTACGTCATCCTGGCTTTGTGCGTCCCGTTGTGCTCTTTGGTCCCGTTTCGGATTTGGCACGCGAAAAGCTTGCCAAAGATTATCCCGACAAATACACTACACCATTGCAGGATGAAGATAAATCTACGAACTCTTCTTCTTCTTCCAAATGTCGCATTGTACGTCTTTCGAATATACGCGATATTATGGATCGTGGCAAGCATGCATTGCTTGATATTACACCGAATGCTGTTGATCGTCTCAATTATGCGCAATTCTATCCAGTTGTTATCTTTTTGAAAACAGATAGTAAACATGTTATCAAACAATTGCGTCATGGTTTGCCCAAATCTGCGCATAAAAGCTCGAAAAAACTTTTAGAGCAATGCCAGAAATTGGATCGTGTCTGGTCGCACATATTCAGTACACAGATTATCTTAAACGATGAGGAATCGTGGTATCGTAAATTACGTGATGCAATCGATCTGCAGCAAAGCGGCGCTGTCTGGATGTCCGAGTCTAAGGTGAGTCGTTTTGTGGTTGTTTTTTATTATGTATTGTAATGTGACCGTCGTCGTCGTCGTCATCGATGTTGTATCTTTTTGTAGCTTTAATATTTTAGTAACTATAGTCTTACTTGCATTTATCGTTTAACCATTAAGTCGTTGTTGTGAAAGTATTATCGTCTTTAATTGCATCTGTAAGCGGAATTTGGGTATTTATGAGTACTGCTGAAAACTAGCTGGTGGCGGGTGCTCAGTTTATTACAGAAAATTTATAAGAAACTTAAAAAATTACACTAATTTTTCAGTAAGACGAGCTTTTAATTAACCGGAAAAAAAAAAACTTCTCAATTTTTCTAGTTACTTTTCCGATTCTTTAGCTATTTGGGTAATATTGAAAAAAAAAAATTTTTTATTTTGGAATACTTTTCAAATTATTCTCTTTAAAAGTAATTTTATTTAGACATGAGTACCACATTTCAAGTGCATACTTTCCATGACATGTCTTATGTCGAATATTCCAAAAATCGTTTCGGTTCCAGGTTCCGGTTTTGAGATTTCCATAAAGCCCTTAGTCAAATATTTTCAATTCTTCAAAACAATTTTGTTATACACAAAAATATTGAGGAAGTCAGTCTGTGGGGATTTATTTAAAATTTGAGCTATATAAAAAGTTTTCCCCGGAGTTATTAAATATTTTAGAACTACGTTTTTTAAGGACCTCTTTATATGTATTATGTAAAATATATATATTTCGTCGTTTTTAAAGAGAAGTTGACACCGTTATGTACATTTTAGACAAAATGAGGGATGTCGCACAAAATCTCTTTTGGTTATTTCAATTTTTAAAATTAAATGAAATAATGATTATAATTTACAAATAGTTATTATTAAAAAAATAAAAATATATACACCCATTTTATATTTTTTTTTTTTTAGTTTGAACTTATTGTGAATTAAATGCATTATTTCAATTATTTTAGATGAAATAATTTATAAATAGAAATACAATAATATCGTAGAATACATTTTAATTAAAACGAGTAGTTTTTAAAATATAGTCTAAACTTACAATAATTTTCTTCTCAATAATTATTTTTCAAAGTGGTAATGGTAACTATTCTTGTTTTTATTTACTTTTTTTTTTTTTTTCTAACTTTCTAAATAAAAAAACACAACTTTTCATACACTGCCATAACAATCCCAAACCAGCTTCCCGATTCCCCAACCGAAATGATATTCCCACCATATATTGCACAGCCTTGCAAATTTCCTTGTTGTCGGCCGACATCAACCTCAGTACCACGCTATCGCACCATAGGTAGACGTAATTCCTTCTCACTTTTGCCGAGCGGCGAGTATACACAAACGCCACCACCGCGTCCACCCCCAATTATTTACGATCAAACAAATTATAATGGAATATCAGCACATAGTTCGCACCATAGCCATAAAAATAAAAATAATAATGCTGAATCTGGACCACCGCCACGTCTTAAATCGTACACAATGGTACCGATTATAAAACCTGCCACCTCCATGCCAAGTGGTTTGGCAGCAAAACAAGCTAGCAACAATTGTGCTTTCCACAGTGTACTGGATGACATAGCGGTTACGGATGATGCAGTCAGCAGCACACAATATCATAGTTCACAACCAAATTTGCTCAGTAATTTTACACCAAAGCACGATAGTCTATCCATATCAAATTTAACTACTAGCACTGCGCTCGCTACATCAACACAATCGAATCTTACGCTTAGCAGTAATGTAGGCTATAGCGGCATTGGTGGCGGTGGTGGTGGTATTTTAGATGCCGGTGTTGTTTCAAGTGGTCATCTACAAAATGGTGCACCACCAACGCGTTATTATCAACGTGGTGCATCTACAGAACGTCGCACAACACCGTACTACTATCATGAACTTCTACAAAAGAATGTATTCGATTCGAATTTAAATCTTTTAAATGATGCAAATAGAAAAACCAATGCGCAGCAGAATAATGTAGATAATGGAGTGCAAAGTTTTAAGCATCGTTCTTCTGCTACGGCAACTGCTGCAATGTCCGCCGCTGCTGTTGCTTCGTCGACAACGTTGACAACAAAGTCAGCAAATGCCACGCCCACTATAACGGTGGGCGGAGCACGTGCACCTTTTCCAAAGCCACAGCAGCAGCTACAGAGTAGTAGTAGTAGTGGTGGTGGTGGCGGTAACGCTAAACACACAACTGCAACTTATCATGGCAATGATTCGTATGCTAGTGGCTATTCCAGTTATGCTTCCTCAAGCGATATACTCAATGCAAATGGCAATAGTAGTAGCGTTGGCACTTTGGTTGACGAAAGTAGCTACAATCCTATACCGGCAGCTAGAAATCTATCCTATAAGTAATAATTCTAATTCCACTAATACTCTAATGAATAGCAACAACAACAACAATCACAATAGTGCTGATGCCAATAATAATATTGGACGTAATAGTAATGAATGCATTGCATGAGAATCGGTGTTAATTTAGTTGAAAAGCACTATAATTTTTTTGAGGATTAAGAAATATCTTTATGGAGTTGAAAATTAATCGAGGCACATCATTCGAATAGTTGTGTCATAGAAATTTTGTTGAAAAAAATAAAATTTAAAATTGTTGCTTATAATTCGTAAACGGTTTAAAAAAATTTAAAAAACCACATCCTTTTTTGCTCTTTAGTGCTTTTCAATTAAATTAACTTATGTTGCATGTATTTGTTGCTAATAAAACCCAAAAAAAAACCATAATTATATTCTACATAAGTAGTATTCAGCATGCTTTATGTGTTCCTAACCCATCTATGAACGTTACTAATTGTATATAACTTAATAAATCTGCATGTAGATGTCATACATACAAATAATACACTATTTTTAAGTAAATTTTTACACTCAGAAAAACGCAACTATTGGAAAACTTTTTTTATTTTCAAAAATATACTAAATTATACCAAAAGTTGTGTCGTAGAGTGCTGCTAAATTAAACATAAAATTAATTGATTTACATAAACCCAAAAGAAAAAAAATGTTGCTAACTAAATGTTTTTTTTGTTTCATTTGTTTCTTTTTATTTACATACAAAAACCAAAAATCCAAACAACAACCAAAACATCATCATGGTCATTTCCCGCTTCAATCATCCTTAAAATCAAATCAAAACTCAACACAAAAATCCCATACCAAAAATTAAATAATTGTTGCTGAATAATAACTAAAAAATACCAAAAAAAACAAAAAAATCTAAATATCAAAATATCACCTGTGTTTCGTCCAAAAATCAAAAACAAAAATTGTGTTCGTCCAAATACATTTTTTATTTGTATACATTTATATACGCTTGGCAAACTCAAACGTACAATGTCTTTTGTCAATCAAACAATCAATCAAATCAATCGTTCGTTCGTTTAATCAAACAATCAATCGATCAACCAATCATATCTGTGTTTATTCAATATAATATTTATCATTTTTTTTTTTTTTTGTTAACTTTTATCTTATATTTTTTTCTGTTATATTTTTTTTTTATATATTGCAAAACGTTTGTTGCTATTTCTAAAAAACGAAAACAAAAAAAAAAAAAATTTTAATTTAAAAATCGCGCTTTTATGCTATATTGAAAAACGTTTTTTTATACTGAAAACCTAACCTCAATATGCGCTCGAAATTTCGAAAAAAAAAAACGAAATATTTTCCAACACTAATCTACACTAAAAATGCTTTTTTGGCAACGCGAAACATTTGAAAAATAACAAAAAAAAAAAAATACACACACTAGCCCGTTGAATCCCTTTCCGATGATTTCCTATTCCCAATGACCACATCCCGTTTATCGTATGCATCAAGTCCTGAATCTGACTTGGAGCTAAGTCCTGGGCCATCAGCATCATTGTCACTTGGCAATTTACCGCAATTGGTTAAAGCGAGCTCAGATCCATCGATTGCCACTAATCAGGATAACTTGGATAGGGATAGAGACATAATTGGTGAAGGATTACCACCTCCATATACGGTAAGAGGCGAATGAGGAAAAAAAATAAAACGAAAGAAATTAAAAAAATTAATTCAAAGTTTACATCAAAAGTTTAATAAAAAATAATAACTCATGCTGACATAAATGCATGCGCTTAACTAACAATAAAAAAAAAAAAAAAAAAAAGGTTTTAAATAAACTCAAATAAATTCTAATTAAAGCGCTTTAAAAAAAAATCATTAAAAATTTATTTAAACTTTTATTAATAAAAAAAACTAATATCTGCTTTAATCTGGTGTCAGGTGCCCTATGATCATGGCATCAATGCAGCAACACAGCCCAATCATTTACGACGTCAGACAATGGAATCAAGTAAATACAGCATTTATGGCAGTCAACAGACCACAGTGTCGTCGTCACAGCAACAGCAGCAGCAATCCGATACGAATACAACTGCATCGACGCGTCCACAATCGTTGTATGGCATTAATGCACCTGATTTGCCGCCACGCATAGATCGACAATCGAAACCGGGTGATATAAATCCAACATTAACGTCACGCACCAGCAGCAGCGGTACCGGTAGCGGCGGCACACTTGGACGTTCTGCACAGGAGCGTCTCTTTGGCAAACCGATTGTCAATGATGATGTACAAGCCGAGTATATAACACGCAATGCTCTGGGCAATACAGATTCAATGGAGCGTCAGCAACACGCTTCATTGGAGCGTCAAGCGCGCATGAATGCGGCCATGGGTAGCCCAGCGCAAAATAAACTCAATGGCGGCGTTAGTGCTTCCACTTATGATAGCGTTTCCAGCTATGATTCATACAACAATGCACAGTTGGCAGCGATTCAAAATCTTGGACGTTTAGGTCCAAATGCACCTGACGATCTCAAATCTGTACCGAATGCAAAGTAAGTAATGAACAAATTTTACATATTTAAAAAAAAAATTCATTTCAGCAAAGCAAAACTTAAACAAGAAAGATCACTGGAGTCGTTTAAAATTTTAAAAATTAATACAAAAAAAGTGGTTCATATAAAAACTCGAAAATGAGCAATGCTAGTGATCCGATCAGGAAACAATTAATGTAGTGAACGAAGGTTGCTGTAAGAAGTTGTATTTTTTATTAACTTTGATACTGAAAACTTTAGAAAGTACAAATATTTTGATATAAGAACTTTAAAATGGGCGGTTGGGTCTTATAGTGGTCGTGAAGGGTTAAAGGGGGTTTAAATCAACCATATATGTTTAGTGTCATATGCTTAGTAAGTAGAAATAGCAAATGTATGTAAAGAAATAAATCGTATAGGGTCTAAAATTAACTTTATTTGGGGTAAAATTGTTCAATTTGGAGGTTAGGTTAGGAATATAGAATGCTAATGGAAGAAGAAATCTTTTTTGGTTGTTTCCAAAAAACCGAGGGGGGCTAAAAAAAAAAAAAAAAAAAAAAAAAAAAAAGGGAAATTTTATTATATTTTTTTTAAAAAAAATGGTTTATTATGAAAAAAGGAGCAAACAAAAATATAAATTTTAAAAATAAATAAACCCTTAAGTCCATACGTATCGTACGGACACTGGCTCTTTTTTGTGGAGAATGCGGCATATATGGGTTGACTGGTTTTATTTAATTTTAGGCAAATAGCCCCATTAATTTTGATTTAGTCGTGTCCGAAAACTTAAGTATGGAAGTTCAGAATTTTATCTCCGCACTACTGAATGAAACTTTTAGCAACCAAGACAAAAATAGACGGAACAGACTAAAACGATTCGCCTTGTCTTGTTGATAAAAAATACATCATACTAGCAACTCGCCCCGGCTTCGCACGGGTGCAATGCTGATACTAAATACACTACAGAAAAACAGTAAACGTTGTGTATAAAAACATAGCTGCCCGCTCTGACTTCGCACAGGTATAAAATATATAGCCTATGTCATTCACTGAAAAAATTATTAAAATCGATGCAGTAGCTTTGGTTTTTTCACTACTGCCCGTGGCCTGCATGCTTTAAATTTGAAGTAATTTTTTTTTCTGCTATCTTTGGAATATATCCATGAATTAGTAACTGGTGCTGATGATTCTCTGGCTCTATGTATTCGATGTCTATCCCTATCTTGGTTTTGGCGAACCTCACGCTCTACTGAATATTCTCTCTCTCTCAGCTCTATACTGAATTGCTGAGCGTACTATTTTGGAATTCACTGACCTATGTTCGAACGAGGACGTAAGCATCCCTAATTTTTTTGAAAATGAAACATAGCCTATGTCACTCGGGAATAGTGTAGCTTGCCAACGGTGAAAGAATTTTTTAAATCGGTCCAGTAGTTTCGGACCCTATTCAAAACAAAACAAAAATCAAACATTTCCTTTTTATATATTAGTATAGATATATACTTTATTATTTTTAAGACAGCTCCTTTGAACTGTTCCAAACTATTCTTCATATTTTTAATGCCCTTTACATACTATGAAACGCCCTTAACCCATTGCATTTTCGCAGAACTAGAGATTACGGCGTTATCATCTGTGGGTCATACTGTTTCTCAGAGACTTATTTGAACTATAGAAGGCAAACATAGTTTGTTTACCCACTAGGTTCGCATTCTGCTACTCCAAGAGAACCATTAAACCATTTAATCTTTTTTTTTAGTATTTCTATTATTTTAAGCAGGTCTTTCGTGAGAATCGTTTTTCAATTAATCTGTAACTCTGATACGTTTTATAAAATTTCTAACTTTTTATTATACAATATTTCTAGTGGACGTCCATTACCGCCAGTCGTTGGTCAAGGTGGCGCCGATTATGCACGCAGCACGCATGAACATCGTAATTTTGTAGGCGCAAATGATTTGAATCGACAAAGTAGTCCAGGCAGACCGCAGCACTATCACGATATGAATTCAGCGCGTAATATAGGTGAGGTGGAAAAAGAAATAACAAAATTTTAAATAATTTATATTCGGCTTGATTTCCTTCCTTTTCCATCTCTCATAGATCCACGCAATGGTGCACCACAACGCCCATCAAATCTTGGCTTGGACAACAGTCCACGCAAGCCAATTGTTGAAACGAAAACTGATTACGGCAAATATAGGTATGAACAATTTTTTAAACTAAAATTTATGCTATACTATATAAAAATGTAGTTTCTAAAACCTAACCAAAAACTAAAAAACACATTTTTTAAAACAGAAAAAATTCTTTTGTTCTATTCTATTCTTTTATGATTTTTGAAACTCGTTTAAAAAAATAATTGCATGCATTCAAAAAAAAAAAAAAAAAAATAAATAAATAATTCCAATTGTTCAACGTAAAATAATGGCGTAAATATGAATATAAATAAATATATAAAAACCTACTTTTGTATGTGTGTATTTGTTTGTATTTTGAAATCATATTTAGACGCTATCATTTGCATTTACATCCTGTGCACATGCATTATTCTAGTAAAAATACATTACGTCCTCCCATTTCTATGCCAATGTCAATGTCAATGCCTACTTCTATGTCGTCTATGCCCATTTCTATGTCTATAACTGCAGTGCCAACACCAATGGCAACGCCAACGCCAACATCCTGTATACGTCCTGTGCCTGTGCCTGCGCCACGCATGTTGCACGCAAACATTATCAACAATCAATCCAACAACAATTCGTTGGCAATGGCGGCTAATCTTAATTTCAGTAGCCTAAAGTGTCTCAATGCCAATAATAATAATAATACTAATAATAAATTTTGCATGCGTCAGTCAACAATGATGCGTTCGTCCATAGTGCCATCTGTCTACGATACGCTTGTCTAGATTACCCAACTACATATTTTCATGAACTCCATTTTTTTTTTTGTGTGCCAAAATGAATATTTATCATTTCAAAAATAGTTTTTCTTTGTAAATTTATTGCAATTAAGTATTTAAAATACCAAAACGAACTGCCACTTTTTTTCTTTGTAAATAAAAAATTATTTTATTTAATAAAATACTTCAATTACTAACATTTTTGCTCATTTAAGATATTTTGTCTAAAAAAAAATATGGAATTTTTTTAAAGAAATTCTTTTATTAATTTATATATCTCTTTTTTTTTTCTACCAATGTAATTTGTGTGTGTTTTCGTCTTTTGTGCGTGTTTATGTTTGTCTTGGAAACCATTTGAAACACATTTAAAAAAAAAACATATTTTTTTTTGTACACGCATTTTTATCTCGACACATCCCAACAAAAACAAAATACACACCACCACCACCACAATCACTTCATTTATTACACGAATTAGTCGCAACAATTCCGCCTCACAAGCCGACTACAGCAAGCTGCCGAAGAATCCACATATGATAGTACCACCACCAAATCTGGCTAATGGTAGCGGTACGCCTAGTAGTAATGGAAGTGGTCCTTTTAAGCCAGTACCACCACCAAAACCGAAGAACTATAGACCACCAGTACAAGGAGGTGGTCCGACTGGTAATGGTGCTGTTGTACCTGGAGAACGTTGGGAGAATGGCGTAAGTATTAAAAGGAAAAAAAAAAACATTTTGTTAGGTTTTATTAAATTTGTTTTTTTAATTTTACAGGACTCCGGTTCACCACGCTCGCCCAATGGCTTCTACTATCCACCAACACCTTCACATCATCATTATGCACAGCAAACGCCTGGTTCTCCACATCAGGGACATCCAAATGGCAGCATGCAGCCCACTTATGGTGCTACAGCTGGTACTAATAATTATGGACAAGCACCACCAACGCAGCAACCATATGCTGGAGTGAACGGTTATAATGGTAATAGTCATCATTATAATGGAGGTAGTGGAACTGGACCATATATTGCGCCACATCGTGGCTTGCCACCACCAATTGGTAAGTACATGATTTAATTTTGTTAAACCGTTCTGCACAAAAGTAGTGTAGCAAAAAAGATCGGACTACAAAATATTAGATTTCCATTCTTCTTGAACTTTTCTGCAACTCTCTCGAACACAGCAACTTATTTAGTTGTTTTTTATTTATAATTTAAGAGCTGTCTATTTCGATGATTGTTAAAGCTTTGACTGCGACCTTATCAAATCATCTATCCCTGTCGTCGTAAAAATCGTAAACTGTTTTCTTAGATTCAGAGCTTGCACCTCTCGTCTGTTGCTATTACTCCAGTCCCGTAGAAGCAGTCTTCCGATAGATGTTCCTTTTGAATCAAATACGTTGCTGTGCTTTTACGTAATTGTACAGGTTCTGTTTTAATTTTGTCAGTATCCGTTGTCATCCTAAGGTTATAAAGTGTATAAGTTTGCCATGAGCTTATTACTTTCGGTGAAATTGGCACTGGTCCAATTAAAAACGCAATCTTCTGCACACTCTTCAGCGACTAAAATGATAGTGATTTGCTATTTTTTGTTCCTCAGAAAGCATTTTTAGTGTTTTTTGGCGATTTATATGTATTATCGCTCTTCGCGAACATGCGACTAAAATTTATCAGTGATTGGCGCTTTTAACCTTGTTGCGAATCGTTCAAAGAGAGATTTGTCAGTATTGGCAATCACTGCAAATTTCAAGTCGCTTTCATTTATTTTTGACCAACACTGATTTATCACATGTCCAAGCACTCAATATTTAATTTACCTGATTTACCCTTTGAGGCCAACCCCAGCTTAGATTTGATTATTTTCTGAAATTTTGTTCAAAATTTGTGCCTATCTACTTCTTTGGGCATTTTACAAGGTGAATTTGTTTGTAAAATAAAAATCTTTATTTATTCTTGTAAATCAATTTCATCCCCTTCAAAGTAATGCTCTCCCGAAAAAATACACTTATGCCAACGTTTTTTCTATTGAGTTTGGGAATCGCCAGAAGTCACAGGTGCCAAATCAGGCGATTACGGTGGTTGCGGAACGATATTGGTCGCATTCTTGGAGAAAGTCGAGATTCGACGCTTTTTTCAGAAATTCACCTTTTGGTACCAATCGAGACTTAGACACGTTTTCAGGGCCCAAAACATCTTTCAAAATGGGGTTAATTGATCCTTTTGATACGCCAATTTCTTCGGCAATGTCTTTTATAGTAAATCGACGGTGTGCAAGCACTAATTCTTTTACATTTTGGATGTGAGCATCGTCCATTGAGGTCAATGGTCGACCAGGGCGCTCTTCGTCTTCAACACGTTCTCAACCTTCTTTAAACAATTTATACCAATCATATGTTGTTATAATCCCTATTTCTTCTTCAACATTTTTATTCCATTTTATTCCATTCAAAATTGAAAATTTGATTAAACTTTCTGCTCATGAAATCATACATAGTAAATTTAAGTAAATGTTTATAATATGTTGTGTGAGCTCCAAAAGAACGCCTGTTCCTTTATCAAGTTAGTGTCTTAAACATTCTAAGTAGTATCGAAAGTTATCATCAACTATTTACACTCTTCATCTTTTCTCTCTCTTCAGGTAATCTTCCACCACAAACGCCGGAACGTCATGGCCTTGATTTAGCTGGCAGTCGTGAACAGCGTGGCTCTGCATTTGAATTATATCGTAAACCACAAATTGGCGCTGCTGGGCACCATCATAACATGAGGTAAGTACACAACGAATATTTCAAATTTTATAACTGTAATACACAAAACTTCCCGAAGATAAATCCCAAAAATCTTTTCTCTAAAAAAAAAAAAAAATTATTACAATTCAATTAAAAACGTTCTTCAAATCAAACTTTCTCAATCTAAATATTACACTGAAAAAAAAAACAGAAAACTCTTTTGTGTTAACGAAAAATGTTTTTATTTTTGTTCATTTCAAATTTGTTGCCATTTTGTAACTAAAAAAAAAAAATAAATAAAAGAATTAAATTCGATAATTGAATCAAATAAACAAATTAGTCAATTGATCAAAACTCATACAAATCTCATACTTTCATCATGCGGTTGCTGGTCATTATTTTATTTGTTTAAATAAATTGAATATTGAAACTGAATATGTGACGAAATTTTCATAAACGCACAAAACGCTTTTTTTACAAAAAAATCAAACCAAAAACAAAAAAAAAAAAAAAATCTCAGATAGTCAAAAACAAAATTTGTATTTTGCAATAACCATAAAATTTTTTATTAACAAAAAATATGCTTATCAATAAATTAAATAAATTTTTTTTTGTTATACAGAGAAGAAAAAAAAAAAATAAAAATAAAAAACGAAAATAAAACATTTTTCGGGTTTAACTTTTTAAAAATATTTCCTTAAAATACATAAAAACGTTTTAGCAAACCTTTAAACTATTTTTTCTTTACATATCTTTAAGCTATCAAAGAATCAAATCGAACTATACAACATTTACTTCAATGCTTTAAAACAGTCATCCTGTCGATACATTGTATTTTTTTGCTAATATTTCAAATGTCTCGAAACGGTTTTGGGTTGAATATATTTTTTAAAAAATTGATTTAATCTTTAGAACGGCTAAAACTAACCAAAAAAACAATTTAGTAACTAAAAATAGTTTAAAATAAAAATTTAGTTTTTAAAATTTACAATATATCTCTTTTGAAATGTAACTGGTTAAAGGTGTAATCTATAAAAACTTAAAAAAAAATCAAACAATTATTTGGTTGATTTGCAAAATGCATATTTTTTTTTCATAAATATATAATGTATATTTTTTCTCTGAACTCTAAGTTGTACGTGCGCTTGTGTGTTTGCGAAAATTTCTACTTCAGAACTTAAAATGTTATAAAAATATTTTTCACACTAAGACCTTAAAATCTCAAAATTTCCTTAATCTTGAAAATTTTTATATAAGAAGAGAGCGCTTAAAAAAACAACAACACAAATCACAATCTTTAAATTTCTTTAGCGAAATGGAGCCATACGACAGTAGGTACGATGATTATTATGCAATGCCACCGCCGCCACCGCCAGGACATCCAAGTGGACGTGCACGTTCTGCACCGCACCGTTATCCGCACGAACATGCGCCAAATGCGCAGGATCCAAATTATTATAATTATTATCAGAGCGAAGCAACAGTAACGCCAAATAACAGCAAAGGTGCACCATATGCACCAGCACCATTGCCACCACCACCTGTACAACAGTATTACGACGAAAATGGTGTCGCATTGCCGCCACCATTACCGCCACATAAGAAAAAGAAATCCATGCTAAAGAGTCCTTTGACTGCGATTAAGAATGCATTTATGAAGAGTACACGTCCGTTGCGACGCATGAATAGCATGATAGAGCCGGAACGTAAACCGAAGGGGCTACGACGACAGCATTCAATGTTGGAGCGTGGCATGCAACGTCCATACTATCCAGATGAATATCCTACCTATCCGGCAGGCTTTGAAGAACGACATTATGCAGCACGCAGTGGCGCAATGTTGCCACAAGAGCAGTATTACCGTGAGCAGCAGCGTTACGGTGCGCAACATTATGCCGCACAGAATGGCATGCTGAATAGCACCTATCAAAATTTAGAAACAGAAGACATCTATGGTAATATTGGTGCCGGTGCCGGTGCTGCTGGTGGTGGTGGTACTACACCACGCATGCCATATCGTGACGAGGCTTATAATAATGTTGCGTCTGGCTATCCTAATCATGATGATCTCTATGCAAATCGTGCTTGTATTGATTTGGAACGGAGACAAGCAGAAGCAGCGGCCGCTGCGGCAGCTGCAACAGCACGTAATGGTGGCAGACGTATTGTGCGACGTCATAGTACTACGACAGCAGATCGCAATGGTGTTGCACATAGACGCACACCATTAATGGCAGCACCAGGAGTTGGAGTAGTGGGAGGAGCAGCAGGAGCAGCTTATGAACAAAATTCACATATGATGGATGACATCTATCAGAGTAGACAAGGTGCTTACATGTTGGAAAACGGACAACAGCGACGTGCGCCCAATTCAGAGGTAATGGCACGACGTCGTTTCTATCCGGGCGCAGCTAATGAACAATGCGAAGAGCCATTGTATCAGACACGTCGCGATATGCAACGTGAAATGCAGCGTAATCATATTTATCAATCAAAACGTGAAATGCAGGAGCGCATAACACTGGGCAAACGTGAAATGGAACGTGAATTTAGTCCACAGAGCAGCAGTCAATCGGAGCGCAGCGCTGATGATCGTTCGGAACGCAGCAGTGCGGAGGCAATCTATCAGAGTCGTCGTGAGGTGAAACAGTTGCGTGAACAGATTTATCAAACGCGACGTGAAGCGTTGGACAGCATGGCTGAGCCGATTTATGTTTCCAAACGTGATATGGGACGTCCGGCGCCTATATACGAATCCAAGGAGGAGAGTATATTGCAATCGCGTGAAAATGAAACCGATGAAAAGAAGGAGGGCAAAACGGAAGAGGTGCAAGTCGAGATTAATTCAAGTCTTGAACAACAGGCGGCGGCCGAGCAACAGGCCACAGATGAGGATGAAACTGTTGAGTTGCTAAGTCGCTCCGAGTTGCAAAAATCATCGGATACTGTGATTTTGAATACAGAGAAACAACAACAACAAAATGGCACAAATGGACGTGCACCGCTTGTGCAAGAAGAATTTGATGAAGAAGTTAATGTGGAAAACGCAGAATCTGTAGACAATGCAATCGATTCATCCGCTGATATTACCGCTGATGATGATGCTGATGCTGATGAACAGCCAACAGCAATTGAAAATGAACCACATAATCAGGGTATGTTGCATTCGGAGAGCACCACACAAGATATGTCCGATGAGGTTTTCGTTGTGCCACAGGCAAATTCCTCACCGCTGATTGTTGAAGGCCCGCCCATCGAAGCGCTTGCACCACCAAAGCCAACACAACCGCTAACACCGCGTTCGTCGCGTGCCCCATTTCACATTTCGAATATATTGAAACGTACTGCGCCGCCGCCGCTAACACCACCAACGACGATAAGCGATAGTCGTACGTCCATTGAAACACATTATACATCATCATTGGCTAGTCTACCAGTTGGACCACCTAATGCTAGCAGTACACCATTCAGCAGCAATATGTCATTACCAATTGCAGGACCAGTGCCGACATCGGCACCGACTGCAGCGAATGGTGCATTTCCCAGTTTGCCACGTGAACCGAATACAACGCGTGGCGTCTTCGATTCGACCGGCGGCACATTGGCCGATAAAGTCTGGAATGTTTCACTGCAAATACCTGCAGGCGCTATAGCGCCCGGTATACGTCAGGAGATCTACTTCACCGTTAGCGATCCGCGCTTGGGCCAAGCCATAGGCGGACCGCCGTTGGACATGGAAAACGGTTGGCAAATATTATTCACTTTTTTCTTTTGTTCACTCAAATATTTACAGTCTCAAAAGCAAACAGTCACAATCACTGTCTGTGTCTGTCTGTCTGTCTGCCTGTTGCTATTTAAATTAATTAAACTAAATAATTTTGTTTTTGTAATTCTATTTAATCTTGTATCACGTTCTTTGATTTTTTAATTATTTTATTTTTTGTAACACAACGCAAACACAATTTTCTTTTTATTATTTATTTATTTATTTTTTTTTATATTTGTATAAAAATCATTTTTGCAAATATGCAGTAACCTCTTAATTTAATTCTATGTATTGTCTACTAATCTGTATTTATATTTTTTGGAAACTATCGTATTTACTAATCTGTAGCTTGATTTTTGCATGCTTTAGTCTCATTATTGCTGTTTCATTTGAATTATTTGGTTTGGTGGTATACAATTTATTTACATATTTTCTAATTTAGAAATTATTTATACTATTTCAAAGGCTCATTTGGTTTTTGGAATCCTTTTTTTTCAATTTCAAATTTCTTTAAAAATGAAACAAATGTTATGAACCTTATTTTTATATACCTAAATAATTAAATATGAGTTAAGTAGCGTTAAAAAAATTTTTTTAAAAATTTTAATAATTTTTAATAATTACAAATCCTGTCGGTTTTAAACTTTAACGATTTTTTTACGCATTCAACTATTTAAATAGAATTAGGAAACCATAAAGTTCTAATTTTTTCCATTTTATCAGTTATTATATTGTATTCACCCGTACTGGATTTTTGGAAATATTTATTTGTAAAAGACAAAAGGAGGCGTGATGGATGTGACCATTTTCGATGTACGATTAGTCTGTCTGTTCAAGTATCTTACGTATGAATGCATCGATCTGATATCGCATAAGACAGGTTTACTAAATTGTTTGAGAAATAACTTCAATACAAATTCAATTTCTTACTAAATTTAAGCATACCAGTTCGGGTTCAGTGTTTTCTTTAAAAACCTCATTTGGTTGGTATCTATCCTAAAAAAACTTTTTTCTTATACATTAAGTTTGTCCGAATGTAGTGTATGTAACAGACAGAAGTAAGCTAGATAGACCCTTTAAAGGATATATATTTTTGATCAGTATTGGTAGAGGTGTCGTCCGTCCGTCGTCTGTCCGTCTGTCATGCTTTCTGCCGTATAAAAACGATTATCTCGGAGACTAAAAGAGATAAAGCCGTCAAGTGCACATTTGCAAACGACTTTTCTCTAGCCCCATTTTAAGGGGAAGTCCCCATACAAATCTATCTAAAAATTTTGGGTTTTTGAATAAAAACGTTAATATTTCTTATTCTGGGAAGTCTAAATTTAGTATAAATTATGCCTATGATAGTCTCAATGAAATATCCCAATATGGGTAGGTCCAAAAAATGTTAGGTATAGCCCATGTATGTACATATACATTTTCCCCATTTTTCAAGTTTTTGTTTGAAAATGCAACACAATAAGGTATATTAAAAAGATAGGACTTAACTTAAGGTACATAAAGACTGGGTACAGGGTGCCTTGCAGTTGAGCATTCTCTACTTTCTTGTTTTTTTTTAGAACTTTTTAATATTTTTTGCACCCTATAGCCTTAAGTTCTGTCAGTCTGCCCTATGAAACCGATTAAACCGAAAAATATAGGAAACATCAGACTTGGGACTTACATTCTATAAAACCCTTTAGTTTCTCAGTTTAAGGCGTAGCCCATCATATAAGCCTAACGCGTTTTTTTATATATTCGTTAGAAATTAATTTATTACTTAACCCATAAACAGAATGATAATCTTAAAAAATTCCCAAACTCCCACACAAGCCTACTCTAAGCTTAAGACTTGTATGATATACTTTTTTATTACTTAATTTTGGAAGGACAAATATTGTGTGAATGATTCTTCACGATATGTCCAATAAAAGAAGTTTAAACAATTTACTTCCAGACCAGTTTTTTAGAAAATGTAACTAGTAGTCTAAGGCTCAGTAGTATATCGTTAGTATTTCGTCGTTTTTTATCGGTATCAGTTATTTTTTTAATATTAATCTTAAAACCTTTTAAATACTTTTAAATATATCTTTATAAACATAAACACTGCTCTTCATTTAAACATAATACACTTTTTGTTTGCAGTTCTTCACACTTTATATATTTATCATTCTAATATTTCTACTATTCTTTTCAATATTTTTTTTTTATACTTTACCAACCAATTTCTCAAAAAGCAAACACCACAAAAATATGAAACAAAAATATTTTGTACAATTTTCTTTAACTACACAAAATATTATAATCCACACAAAAACACATTTAAATAAAATATATAATACCGTTCTTCTAAAAAATAAACTAATAATAAAATTTTTGATATATCTTTTTTTTATTATAATAGGTGAAACGATGCTCTCACCACTTGTTATGTGCGGGCCGCAAGGACTTGAATTCTTGGTGCCTGTAACACTTAATATACCACACTGTGCCGGACGCACTGCATCACTTGGATTGGCGCTAAAGGCAACCGATAGCGAAAAGAATCTTCATACACAATGGGATAATATTGATTTACCGAGTAATGCAGCATTGCATACAGTATCCGTAAAAGTGGATCATTTCTAAAATATCTATTCTGAATGAATAAGCAAACTATAGCGGAAATGTTTGCAACAATTTTGTTTTTAGTTTGTCAAAAAAAAAAAAAAAAAGAGAAAAAGTGAAAGAAAAAATTGTATATAAATATAGAACGAAATGCAATTAATTTGTTTTATAGTTTTAGTATTTAAAAATAGTACGATTATTTACATAAATACATTTACATATATATAGTATATAAATGCATGATCCATATAGACATATAATATTACATATATAAAAAAAAATTATGTATTCCATTAGCAAACGAAACGATTTACAATATTAGCGCTTAGAGAGAACTTTTACTTTTGTGCCTTTTGGGTATAATTAAATACGTATGTTCTTCTTTAATTAATTAGATTTTAATAATGTAATAACGAACAATATAAATTTAAATTTAAATAAAAATGATTGTTTTAAGTGACGAATTATGAAAACAAAAAATGTATATACTAAATAAGCGTATAATTTCTAAATTAAAACATAAATACATACATAAATACATGCATATATGTACATCCTACTATATATGTAGCGATAATGCAAAATGATTTACAATGCAATTTATATGCAAATTACATTTTTGCATTTTAAATAATTTTTTATAGCATTTATCGTCTTGATATTTTGTATACAATTGTTTTTTTTTTTTTTACATTAAAAATGTTAAACTTTTATTGTATGAGTTAAGATTAAAAAGAAAAGAATAATAAGTATAAAATTATTTACTCATATACAAATATTTATTAAAAATAAGACCATTTGATTTATAAATAAAATAAATAATAAATCTATATAAAAAAAAAAAAAATGTTTTTGTGCTTTAAATGGTGTGCTTTAAGTATAAAACTCCAGACAGCCTATAATCTGAACTTATGATTAATATTTTGTAGTATTAAACTTGTTGCATTTAAGGAGGTATTCTGGTACGAGAAAAATTTTAAAACTGCTTATATATTCGATATTTATAAAAATTTTGTTTTTTGTTTTTTTTGAGCCACTTTTCTCCGGTTCTACTGAACCGATTTTAATAAAACAAAGTGCAATCGACGCATAATTGTCGAAATTCTAAAACTGCATACTTATAGTATATTTTTCATTTAACTTTTTTTTTATGCAGAAAAATAACTTCAAACTTTAATCGCGTTTATCTCGAAACCACGTTTTACGAACTGGAGGCCACGATGCCGCACGTAACTCTGAACCGATTTTGATGAAACTAATTGCAATTGACGCAGAATTGTCACCATTCTCGTCCGTACCTCAGTTATAATTTTAAAATTTTTTTGCTTTTTTTTTTACACAGAAAACCAAAAAAATGTGGTAAATTAAAAATTTTGTGTTTAAACGGTCGCCATTTTGTCAAAAAAAATCGCATAATTTTTTTCGAGGTTCGGACGATTGTAACCCCATTTTTACTTTTCATATCCGACATCCCGGAGACCCGGAATCGTGGCCGCCAGCACCATATCTTTTTTTTTTTTTTGGACCACGTACTTTGATGACCGAGAACTTATTGAGCACCACTCGTAATAGAAAAAAAAAGATTTTTTATTAACTTCAATTAATTTGTAATGTAAAAAAACTCAAATCATATATGTCTTTTCTTTTTCAAATAAGATTTTTTTTTTAAAAATGGTCAAAAACAGACTCGCGAACCAGAATACCCACTTTAAGCATTTCTGAAGAAAACGATAATCTTTAAGTCGCAACTACATTAAAAATCTTTTTTTTAAATAACTTGACTAAAAGACTAATGCGGTCACCTAACCCTGTTGCATGAATTTTGGTAGGCCGCTGGGAAGCATGAGAATAAGACAAATATAATTTAAATTTCATCAGCATAGCTAAGTGTGTCACCCTTGAGGAACACCTGAAAAAACATGAAATGATTTGGATTTAGAAACATTTTTCAACAAGAAAAATTACTTAATTAATCTCAAAATTGACCTCCGTTATTTACCTAATCAGATAATTATTTTTTTTCGGCATTCCTACTACTACCTTGGACCATTTAACCAAAGTAGGATGAAAATCTAAAGACCTTAATTTAAATTTTAACGTTTGCTACATGGCCTTATTATTTTTCGACGTCAAATTCGGCTTATTTTGTAAAGCTATACGAAATATAAAAAATAGATAAAGACATAAATTGTTTATCATACCAAAAATCTTACAAATGCACTATTTTCTAACTTATTTTCCATTAAAAGCGCGTAGAAATTGTTTAACTTTTTTTAAAAATAATTTATTTATTTATTATAAACAATAGAAAAATATTTATTGGATTTTTCCACATCAAAAAGAGTAAATTTTATCAATAATGTTAACAAATCGATGATTATGAGTATATGAGAGTGTATGTGTGTGTATGTGTTTATTAAATAAAACTATGTACTTTTCTAGTCTTTAAACTGGACGCACATAATTCCAAATATCACGTTCTGCATTGTTAAGATGTTCATAAAACATTGGAAAATGTTCACTTTGCGAGAAGTTTTGCAAGAATTTTGTAAGACTCTCCTCCATATCTTGATTCTGGAAAAGTGAATCTTTCATAAGTTCCTGCAGCATGTTATCGTCTTCCGTAGCATCGTCTTCATCCTCAAAGTACAAATCGGAAACATAGCGTGGCTTTGAGGGAGAACCGGTCTTATCACCATTTGCAGTTTCATCTACTTCATCATCTTCTGTGTCTGTATCAATAGCAGCGGTTTTTATCTCACGTAAATGCCATAATTCGTTAATGAGAAGTTTAAAGATTTTAACCAATGCTGGTATCGTGGTCCACATTTGTGCAGCACTGGCCTGCGAACGTGTACGTACGCCAGCAGTAGCACCGCCATTGCCATTACTCTCAACAAGTTCTTTGAATGTAATTGAGGTAAGACGATTATCCTGCGAAGTGATGCCATACTCGAAAAGTTTGCAAAGTGCCATTGTAGTGACCTGTTACAAAAAAAAAAAAAAAAAAAAAAAATTAAATAAATATTATTTTTATTTATTGGTTAAAGAAAATCAGTTTCCTTACCCTACGCTCATAGGAACCAAAGAACGAATTTTGTCTGGCCAGCCAGTTGCTCAGTACATACTGAAGCGCCGGTTCGCCTGCAGGTCCCGGTACTGTCGACAGAAAATTGAGCACTGCATCCATTTGCGTTAGAAATAGATGCGCAAATATAACAACTAAACTCATGATGACTTTAAGACATTCGACCAGCTGCATTTTACTTATAACTGCCTTAAGCAGCATATCGACATTTGAGCCTAGCACACTGCCCATTTTCGTTATAATCGTAATAACTAGACGTCCAATTTGTCCAGCAGTCATTTCGCTGTTCATTGGATTTAGCAGCATAATTGTAACTTCCATGATGTTATTGAGACCTTCACCATTCTTGTAGCTCGATATTTGCTCCGGTGAAACAGATATGAAGGCGCGCAGACATTCACCGCTGGCTACCATAACCGCATAATCATCAGTACGTTTTGCACAACCGATTACCGCCGGAAACGCAGATTCAATCAGTGCATCGGATAAAGGTGCTTCCGAGTATTTCACAAGGCTTGTCAGCATTTCCAACGCTACATCCTGTTTGGCAGATAAAGCTTGTACACCCTCCAGACCCAATATACTGACAAGAGTACCAATGAATTTCTCTTGTAGCGCAAGTAAACATTGCTTATGTTGGCATAACGCTTTGATAAGTTCCTGTACTGATTCTATTATGTATGGATCTTCTGGATATTTTAGAAATACAGCAATTGTAAGTGGTATAAGTTTAGTGTGCACCGAGTAGGCAAATTCCACGTCAAACTATAAAAAAGTAGAAATAGAAAATAAAATAAAAATAAAAATAATAATAATAGTTTTATAAAACATTAAAAAATTTCCTTGGTAATACCAAAACTTTGATATATTTTAAAAAGTGCTAACTGTCGAATATATCAATAATATGACTCTATTTAATTATTTCAAAACAAGCCAAAGTCTTAGGGATAGGCTTTTATATTGGAGGCATGTTGTATATGTTACTGATTGGAAGCTAATGCTTCGTTAAGAAACTCCATCAAAATGGGTTTAGAAAAACAAATGAACTTTCTCCTACGTATGCTCAGGAGAGTCTAAGTTCCAAGTTTGATTGTTACGCTAGTGGAAATATAATATAAAAGCAATTTTTCAATATTTCCTTAGTGAGTGCGCTGTGTTCCTAAGGACTCCTTGTCTATGACGGAACCTAATTGGATGAAGTACTCTAAGTAAAGAGTTCCAAAAAGGCAAAGAAGTTATTGTAAATTTGCGTGCGTAAATATGGCTAATTATAAGAATCTGATTCTGCGTTTATCATAAAGATCTATTTGGCTCGAAATGCATTTACCTCAAACTTTTTCACAAGCGATCCAGATAAACAATTTAAGATAACAAAGACTATAATTTTAAACTAAACAAACCTTAGCAATGATATTGAGTGCTTCTAGCAGCATGGAAAGCAGCGAACTTTTTGCAGCCGGGTATAATTGACATAATGCCATCCAGAAAGCCAGCCAGCTTGGACACAATCAATGCACGCTTCTCGCCTTTGGACTTTTCGTGTGCTTGCAAAAAGCTTGATATTGCGCTACAAATGAAAATATGTATGTATTTCTAAATAAAATCATTTTTTTCAATTTAAATCGTAATCAAAATTACCGTACTGCACTGATGCGCAAGACCAAAGACTTGTCCGGCGATAAACTGCATAATGTTACCTCCAAGATTTCGGATAACATTTGTAAATTATAAAGCTCTGAACCCGAGTAAGTACTTAAAGTCCACAAAGCGCGTCCAACTAAATTTGGCGCCTCTTGATGATTGAGCATATTTCGTACAATTGTTAAATAATTGAGCAAATCGAATTTATCATTATTCTCGAGGATTATTTCACGCATTCCATGCACAGCAACCATGCAGGCTTCCTGTATTTTCCACCAATTCTCATTACCCGAAGACTTTTCAGCTTCAGCGACAGTAAAGTGACGTGCCAAAGCTTCTTGTAGCGGTGGCAATACTTTCTCGCCTAATTCCTCACTGAGTGCCTGACATAAAAATAAAAAAATAATAGAGTATTTTTGCATTAATTTTAAATAGAAATATTATACACACCACCAACACATCTTGACCACACATGCGCACAGTTATTTCTACACCAGCTTCATCCTCATCTTCGACAAATTTATCCGGATCCTCCATCCAAGCTTCAATCTGTTCAACAGGCACTTGTATATAGACTATTGTTATATATATCAGATCAGTCAGCACATTATTGATGTGACTACGTAATTTGGATGAAGTGATGACACAATTTATAAATTCCAGAATATTTACAATCATATTCTGGAAATTTGTTTGCTCATCGTCATCTTCACTATCACCGCTCGGCAAAGGACTTGCTTCGGTTTGATTCACAGTCACTTTTACGTATATATCGGCAACTTGTGTCAACAATTGCCAGACAACGGGCAACAGCTCTGGCATATAAGGTTGCATATATTTAGGCATTTCGGTAACGAGACAGCCAAACACTAAAATAATTGATAAATTATAGTTAAAAATGTAATGAAGGGAAAGATGTATTGTAACAAACCTTTAACAATTTGTGTACGCAACAAAAAATTCGAACCGCTGCCACTGTTCATGCTCAGATAGTGTATTAATTTCTCCATAAAATTCGATAGTATTGAATTCATCATAGTCGCTTGCTCCTTTTTATCGTAAATTTGACCCGAAATCGATAGAAATAGCGGCTTTAGTATGCGTATAGCAGAGACGCGCGTCTTAATGCTATAATTCTGCTCCGATTCAAATATGCGATAAACTTCTGATATGATAACTGGACCCAATTCCTTAATTTGTTTTATGTCATATGTAAAATCCTGTAGTATTTGCATGGCACCATGTATAGAATCTTCATTGCCACCGAGACACTTGATGATTATATCGAATAGTTCCGTCCAAATGGCTGGATAATCTGTCGCTGCAATTGTTGATATTGTGAATGCTACCGAGGAACGTATTTTCGAGTTGGGATCGTACAATCCATTTGGTAGTATATTGCGTATGGTGCGCTTTGCCTGTTCTGTTGCTATGCCGCCGGCATCATTCCGATTACCCTCCTCATCGTGCTCGTGCCAATGATTCTCCACGTAGCGTGTTAGCATAATTGATGCAATCTGACGCAGTGGCAAATCGAAAGCTTGATTCATAATCAATTCAGACAAATAGACGCCATAGCCTGTAATGCATTGCAATGGAGTTAGTCTTACTGGTTATAGCCGTAAAGCAAAACCACACCTATTTACCTTCTGTAAATTCTAATTGCTTCATGCGCTTCTCCGCCGATTGCAAAACGCTTGTATCCGAGCTAAGCAGATTTTGCAATTCCTCCAGCATTACCTGTTTAACTGCATCGGAATCACTTTGAAACGCCAGCGACATTTTGACTTGTTGTACTCTTTATACTTAACAAATAAAGGAAAAACAATTAAACTGTGCGTTTACAAGGCGTGCAGCCAGCCGGCGATATTGCAAATATGTAAGTTTCGCGCGCGTGTTGGCCGCTGATGAATTGGCCACAGTGTTGCCAGATTCGCTTTTTCTCGTCAAATCTGGCTTTTTTCGAAGACAATTTGTTAAAAAAATTTGCAAACAGCGGGCAGCGGGAATTGTGGCTTTTTTTCTTTTTTGAAATGCTTTATTTCATGTTTATTTTGTACATGCCCAAAAGCTGACACTGTCTTGTAGATGCTTACCAATACTTTAGTAACATTTCGATTGTAAAGTGCTGTGAAACAACCTCAAAAAATTACACAGCCCCACAAGAAAAAAAAAGTACCCGGATCTGGCTACAAGACCTACATATTTCTATGTATTTTGATGCGCTAAATCCGAATCTACCGTTAGATTTAGCCCTACACGTCTAGGATCAGCCCTAACCTCAAAATTACTAAAATAACCTCTTTTTAATAAGCTCTTTATACCCCAGGCAAATTGAGAGATTGAAATTTCTTGACACTTGGTACTCGGGGATTTTTGGGGTCGCTGATTACGAATCTGAAGTCATATTTAAAAAGTTCAAAATGACGGATTCAATATGGCGGACAAAAATTTAAAAAGTGATTGGATTTTTTTACAACTTTGAAGGTGATAGCGCGAGTCGCATACGACTACATAGGACAAAGTCAACTAACATCATTAAAAATGTTTTGGAACTGCACTTTTACGAGGACTTGCGAAGCTATATTGGGGACTCAAAGTTTAGCCTTCAAATAGATGAGTACTTGTCACTAAACTTCTAGGTTTGTATTTCACAATTGTTTAAATGTTTTTTTGTAATGCAATATGTAGTTAGGGGGTTCTCATCAGTTCCACCTGATATAGATGTTGATATATTGGCAACAGAGAACATCTAAAAATATGTCCACGGAGATCTCAACAAAGGATATGAATTTGAAAAACATATCAATTTGATAAAATGGGATCCAACTGTTAAAAAAAGAGATTCGAGACTGCTGCTCAAAATTTTTGGTAGAACTAATTAAGCAACTAAAACAGAGGTAACTTACCTGAACTTGATACCGTATAATTAAATAAAGGCTCCGGACAACTATAACATTTTAAAACAGGTTAATATTTTTCTGTGAACAATGTATTGCGCCAAAACAAAAAGACATAATTCCCTTATTAGAAGGCCTTCTCTGCCAAAATATAGGAAAAATTGAAAGCCAATATAAAAAAAATTTACTTCGCAAAATGGAAAAATATTGACCGCACAACAAAATTTTGGATTGAAGTCAATTCCTATAAGGATTCTGGGGGCAACAATACTTTTGCAGAATTGGCTAAAGTTGCCATTGGAATATTATCCTTTGCCTTGCTCCAACGTCGAAGTGGAGCGCATATTTAGCCAAGCGCATATTTAAAATCAAATCTGCCAAATAAACTACACTTGAGTACACTTATCAGTGTACTTTATGTAATGTAATTGGTTTAATTGTTTGCTACTTAAAATTAAAATAGTATATTTTTTTTTAATTATGAATTTACAGATATGGCCTGCGCAGACTCGACAGCTTTCCAATAAATTCCTACGGATGATAGGAACGGGATTATCATATGATAATGAAAATCTGGGAAATAAGGACCACATTGATGAAATTATTGACATCTTATGAATAACAGAGCAGTCGAAAAACTAGCTTTATTATGGATGAACGAAAAACTGCTTTTATAAAAAAAAATTTCAGCTTTTTTGCATCGTTTCTTCATGTCAAAAACAGCTTTTTTTCCATACAAAAGCTGGCAACATCAATTTGGCCATCACATAGAAAAACGATAACCTTCATCGGTCTTCAATCGGCGTGGCTATCGGTCCGTGTGGACAATTTCTGGTATTTCAGTCATCGGCCCGCTTTTATTGAGTCATCGGTCAGCTTTTAGTGTTATCGGTCCGCTTTTATTGTACCATCGGTCCGCTTTTTGCTGCCATCGGATGTCTGGTATTTGTGAGGACAATTTCTGGTATTTTTGAGGACACACTCTGTTGTTGTGCGAGTCGCCCTGTTTTGAATATTTGAGTGGAATTGGTAATTGAGTGGAAAAATAAGTGGAATAATTAGTGAAAATGAGTGGAAAAATGTGTGGAAGTTCGCCAAAATTACCGTTAAATTTGAAAATCATTGTTTTTTTTTTACGTTTTTGCCTTTGTTTGCCAGCCAAAACCAAATAAATTTGTTCTTTAGTCCGGTGAATTTAGACATTAAAGTATTGGTCAAATAACAATAATTCCCGGAGAGCCAAAAATGGGTGGAGAGTTTGGGTTTACCATTACAAATAAAGTTTTAAAAATCCCCATTGATCCCATGTGTGCTTCAAAAGTTATTCGCGGTCAAAGGTCAAAATTTGATGTATTTTTTTGATATTTCTCGAAAACGGTAAGTTTTATAAAAAAAAAAAATCACACCTAGTTTAAGATCTTAAAATTCTCTACAAAAGTGATCTTAATGTTTTTTTTCCTAAGAGTTTCCATTTCTGAGATATCTCGATTCTAAGAGACACATTATACATGATATGTACACATTTCCACACAACCTGTGAGGTAGTGTGGTAGCGCGTTTTTTACCGTGGTTTCCCTGTAGGCCTACTCCACTATCTGCCATGACAATTTTAGGATAATTAAAGATAACAGTTCCACTGTCAAAACTTGAACAGTCATGTATGTATTCTTTGATTATGGAATAACCAAAAATAATGGAGTAGAAAGTCTCCATAGCCAGTTCCATATCAGAACAAACATTAAGAACAGACCAATCTGTATTAAGAAGCAAATGATTTAAATTGTCAAAGTTCGTTTTATTAAAACATCTAATTTTTTGTAATTTGTTGTAAAAGGTCAAATGATAGCTGCAAAGTAGGATGATAGCTGTCTTCGGGCGATGTTATTGGCGGGATTCGGCTAATAGCTAAGTCCAGTCCAATACCCACAAAAATAAGATCTAAATGACGACCACAAGCAATAAAAATATTATTACCCTGCTGCAACGATAAGTCAAATAAACAATTCAGAAACTCATGATTCCCAGAAGTAAAATAAATGAAAGAATCATCTGTAAATGACCAATTTATATTCGACAAACTAAAATCACCCATGACAATAATACGATCTTTATCTTTCAAAAGAGAAGCTATATAAGAAATCGATTTAGCGTGCTGCATTTAAATACTCAATTCCGAAGATAGAGGGATATAAGAGCACGTAATAAAAATATTATAAGCATGGAACGATATTTTCACCCATATAAATTCAATAAAATTATCAATGATACTAATCTCTTCGACTATTAGGGATGATTTTACAGATATAAAAATACCACCGCCGGAGCGGACTTTGCTATCATTTCTAAATACAACAAATTTATTGCAAAAGATCTCAGCATTAAGAATATGTGGTTGAAGCCATGTCTCCGTAAAAAACAATTACGTCAGCAGATATCGAGAAGCTATTAAGGTAGAGGTCATTGAGTTTAGTTCTAAGCCCCATATCATTTTGGTAGTGTAGTATGAAAGAAAGCTTATCTAGTTTTTTAAAGCCGCAGACATCTCAGAACTCGCATTAGCTTTACGAGGTAATTCCACAGTGAGCACATGTTTTCGGGATCATTGTGCTTGATATTACAAAAACTGATGTAATATCACAAATTTTGGATAACTTATTATTTTAAGGGTAAATTGTAAAATACGTTATTATTACGCCCAAACTGCTGGCAATTGGACTTAGCTGTCGATTTTGCAGTAGCAGTGTTATCTCAACTATAACAATGGAATACATTGCAATAACAATAAAATTGCAAACTTATGCTTATTCGAAGGCTTTCTTCATTATGTACCGATCTCAAACAAATCAGCAAGAAATATTGTGATCTATTGTGCATACACAGTATGTTCAATAAATAAGGGGACTTTGAAGATATAGAATAAAACACGTATCGTAGACTCCATTTAACTCAATATTTATGCATAGACTCTTTCATGTCATCTAAAGGAATGTTCTTTAATTTAAAAATTTAATTCTATGGATTCATATAACCTTGAAAGTCGTTTTTATATATGGATTACCTAAAATTCATAAGAAGGATACCCAGCTTAGACCGATATGCTCGTCTAATAATTCACCGTCTTACGCTCTCAGTAAATATTTGACTAATATATTAAATAACTTGACTTTCGAATCGGACTATAATGTTAAGGACGCAAAAGAATTTAAAGATAAAATTATAAAAAGTGATTATGATTATTTATGATTTTTATTTAATTACTTAAAGAATAACAATTTTTTTTTGTCATATGGTTATTTGTCCGGTCAATATAGACATTTTAAATAACAATAATTCCCGGAGAGCCAAAGATTGGTGGAGAGCTGAGGTTTACCATTACAAATAAAGTTTTAAAAGTCCCCATCGATCCCATGTGTGCTACAAAAGTTATTCGCGGTCAAAGGTGAAAATTTCAGGTTTTTTGATTTTTTTCCTAAGAGTTACCATTCCTGAGATATCTCCACCTGTGAGGTAGTGTATTCGACGTGTGTTTAAACCGTTACTTATTTCAAGCGTCTATATATGTAGGTCTATTAAAACACTGGCGTGGTTGAGTACAGCAAAATAAATGTTCGAAATTTTGATTATGAAAGTGAATCTAAAGTATCTTTTTTAAAAAGTTGATGTGACATGGTTCTTTGGTAAATACAAAAGTTTCTCTCTATTTAAACGACATTTTTGCCATTTGTTCATCAACCAGCAAGTAATTACAATACAATATACACAACTTTACTTTGTGCTTTAGAGAATGCGTTACGGTATTACCGCAAAGTATGTATAATTACTTTTGATCAACCTCTGTATGCGAAAGCTCGCGAGATTATATCTGCTGCACCTGAAGGATCTGAAGTATCGAAGATTATAATAAGATATGGAGGATATCGTTTGCTTATGTCATTTTTTGGAACAATCGGTTATATAATGCAGGGAAGTGGTTTAAAGGAAGTACTCGCTGAAGTTTATGCACCTAAGTCTTTAGAGAAAATGCTTAATGAACATGCTTACGCGAGAGCAGTTCGAGCTCATACAACACTTCAACTCACTTTAGCATTAAGAATATTAAAAGAACTTGCTATTGATGATGTAATGGATGCAAATTTTTAACTCTTTCATACTGTGACATTGAAAAAGATGAGAAAATATGTGGAAAATTACTTAATCAGTTTAATAACAATTTAGTTGAATATCATGTAACATGTTATAATATGACTCTTAGAATCAAGATATCTCAGGAATGGTAACTCTTAGGAAAAAAAATCATGTAGACCATTTTTGTAGAGAATTTTAAAATCAACAACTTGGTTTTTCAGGTTTTTTTCTTATATAACTTACCGTTTTAGAGAAAAATAAAAAAACCCTCAAATTTTGACCTTTGACCGCGAATATCGGACATAAAAAATTAATATTGAGTTACAAATGTAATAAATTTATAACTCAATATTAATTGTGTTTTCTATGTCAATATTATTTCAAACCAACAATTGTCTCAGGCAAAGGGTCATGGGCCAACGTTGGAACTCGACGTGCACCATGTAACAATGATCACTTAGTTTGCGACCTTTAGTTGAAAAAGCCTTTGATCACATAGACTTGCTGATAGCTGAATGGGATGAGATAAGTTCACTCGTGATGGTCTTACAGCCTGTTTATAGTGCAACACAAATAGTTCACGAAGGGAAACATGTTACTTCCAGATTTAACAAACTTTAGTTCGAAAAGGAATTAACGGTGCAGGCATTGAATCGTCCGAACAGCATAAAGTGGTCGGAATGCCTGGAAAAAGGGAAAATAAATTATGGAACAACGAAATCTTTATCACATAAAATGGTTACATTTTTATAAGAATATATCTTTAAAAAAATTCGATTAGTCTGTGATATTCTTGCCTACCTCATTGCTATAATCTTAAAGTCTACGTTGTAGTAGTAGGTTTTAATTTTTATATTTACATTTTTTAATATTTTGTAAATCAAATCAAATTAAGTTCAATTTTAAACACATTTATCATAATTGGCCACCAGTTTTCGGTACAGCTGCGCAATACGTCCACTTTTCTGACAGACTGTGCCACCGCCGCGTTGTAATTGATGCTGCTGACGATTAATATCGCCGACACAAGTCCAATCGGCGCCACCAATGCGCCAGCGATAAAGTTTGATGCCAGATTCCTGCGAAACAGCCCATTTGGAGTGATCATGCGTTGTCTTAAATTCCACATTATGCTGCTCTTCCTTGATTTCGTCAATATTGAAGACCCTAAAAAAAAAAAAAAAGATTTATTATCAAAGACGTTTATACATATATAAAATATCACACTCACTTGTCATTCAAAGCACAACTGTTTGGTAAATTTCCGCCACCATTACGCCAGGTTTCTACTAAAAGATTCACATCCAAAGTTGGCGCTACCAGATCAGCGTATAGTTCCTCTTGTGCACGTCCACTCTTGCCGAACACTTTAAAACGTTTTCCGCCAAACGTGGCCAGTTCGTTTATTTTATGAAATGGTGCCACTGTACGCCATTGTCCTTGCAACGCACGTTCCAGACTGGGAAAACGTGATCCACTACCATCTGAGCTCAACAGCAGCGGTACGCGTTCAAAGTAGAAATGTGGTTCATTATAGATCAAAATCTCTCCAACCTTATCAATATCCGCAGCATTGAGTGTCATGCAAAGTAAACTTTGTGCATAGACTGTACCCGATTCAGGATATTCATATTTTTGAATATTGGGAAACTTTGGCACTGAATGTACCAGCCAAATGCCTGTCGTACCATCCGTAGCTACCACACCCTTTGCATGGCCACCGGTTGCGCTTGTTGTACCATTCGGAAATTCATCGTTGTAGGCCGCGAGTAGCAAACGTTGATCATTTGCGATGAGCCTCAGTGTTTGTGCGGTAAGTGAGTCATCCGCGCTGATCTTTGTCGCCGAGAATTGCCAGTCGTCGTAGGCAGCGCTGGTTACATACAAATAACGCAATCCGCTGCTGTCATCTTCGCCAGCAGAGTTTTTACTTTTGTAGTGCTTAGGCAATTTATACATATACCACCTGAAATTTAGTAATGAATAAATTAATTAAGTGTATGAAGCAGTGCATTAAAGTATTTACCAATCCACATCATTGCCGTGCTCATCCTTGCAGGAAACTTTTATGTCGCTCCCCGAATGTGGTTGCGCTAAGCAGCTTGTTATGCTGCATATTAGCAGAAATAAACAAAATAAAATTAAACGCATTTTAAATAGAAATCAATTAAAATTTATTTAAATTAAAATGTCTCTCTTTGTCGCAATGTGAAACTGAACTGAATGAGCCGATCGGCAGGGCAATCTGTTGAAGCTGATTGCGACGCTGTTTGAGTCATGCTGCTCTGCTGATACACAGTATACAGGGTCATTTAAAATCAAAGTGCGTTGAAAAAAAATATCTGCTACCTGACTCTTTAAATGATGAATTGTAGTAAAATGTGTACATTATGTGTCTATCTTCTTCGATTTTTTCTTATCTACATTTTAGCGTATTGCAACAAGAATATTTTTTTGTGTCATGTTGTACCCTATCTTTGCATTTTGCACAGAGTATAATTGTTCAGTTCTATTATTTGTTACGTTTAAAATGAAGTAGACCCTTTGAAGTTAATCTACATCATTAAAAGTTGCTCATCATATACATATGTATATATAAATAAGATTTATAATAATGAAACATGTATGTGTTCAAGCACCCTACCTCCACTAGTGTCATTGGGGGAATCAAAAACTTATTTCAAATTACTCGAAACGTTTTTGTATAGTTTATATTTTTTTGTTGGACGTTTTTGACGAGTCCGGATTTAGCCTGCCTTGGCCTGACATGTTAGGGATGGTGGGATATATGGACCCGCATGAAGCATCAATGGGGGGATTAACTAAAGCTTTGTCCCTTTGAGTAAAATGCTCGATAAACCTTATCCATTATGTAATGCTCAGTTTAATATTTATTTTTAAACTGTTAGCTGTCAAATTGTTTTTTGTAGGGCTGCCAGCACTTAACTGCAAATCTTGCGTTAATTCTGGGGCGTCCTATACATATATATATATATCTATATACATATATATGTATATATATAGATATGTTTTTCTTAATGACCCTTGAGGCTTGAGTCGATTGCGCCACGTCTGTCTGACAGTGTGTCTTTAGGTTCTGCTGGCCGCCGCATAAGATTACCGATCTCGGAGACTATAAAAGATAGTGCCATCATCAAACATGATACATGTTCAGATTCTTATGAATCTTTTAAGCTACTTTATACCATTTTTTTAAAATATCATTTTAGGAGTTAACCTCCATTAAAAACCTAGTCCCAATGTTTATGATTTTGACTGAAAAATATTGATATACAGACTATACAGACATCAAATCAAACAACAAACTCTATATAGACTTTCTCTATGATATTAATAAAATATTCGAATTTATCTCAGATCAGCTCGGAAAAAGTCCTTATCCATGGAATGTTGTTGTCATATATTACCTTTATTATAGCCCGGGTTCTTCGAAATACAGAGGCCCCGGACGAATGTATGGCGAAATTTTTTTACATCGAACCAGTAAAGCCTCCATATAAACTTATCACAAGTTTTAATATGTAAAAGAAAGCAAGAGTAATAAAATTGATGTAGAATGAAATATAATAATATTATAAATTTAGGTAGGCTACAGGGTATCTTGTAACCGACTGCAGTCTTTTTTTTTTGTCTTATCTTATCGGTTTTTTTTTTAAATTTTTCAAATTTTTTTTTTTTTTTTTATTTTGTGTCAACATTTGCACAGGATACTTTCATACCATTTATGTTACGATTTACATATTTATATGATGAGATATGTTTAGAGAGCAAAAATTTCTAATATTGTAGTAAAACTTGTTGCTCTTTTTTTTCAAGAACATTTTCAAAGAACTTCGGTTTAATGTATACAAATAATTTTATATATCAGCATACGATTTGGTACGATTCATATATATAACTATGTATATCCATATATGTTTTTACTTATGTAATTTGTTTGTATCCCAATCGGATTTGTTAGAACGGGGTGTTACTCAGAAGCACATTTCAGTTGCAGCTCAATTCCCTAACTTTGTATACTACATAATTTTGTTGCATGAAAAATTTAGCTTTATTTTTTGTGATAACGTGAATTAGTGATTTTTCCAGTTTTGAGAAGCGTAAAACGTCACTGCAAAACTCAGTAAATTTGCACGTATTTTTTTTTTGGCCATTAGTTTTAACGAAGTTTTACGAAGTTTAATTTCAACAACCACATCAAGTTCGCAATTTTCATTCGTTGAAAATAATTCTGCTTTATAATACTAAATATGTTCATACAGCTTCCATTAAGACAGCTGCCTAAAAACAGTGGATCTCTCCAGTTTGTTTGATTTGTAAAAATATTTAACAAACAAAAATACTTGTTCAAAGATTTTAAGATACACTAAAAAACATACATATATATAATTTTTTTAGGTGTGTTCTTTGGGAAGCAAAGGTTTCCGTACCTAGTGAAACGCTTGCTTCCGAAAATCCAATTTATAAGCTTGAACAAGAAAGAAAGTTGAAGTTTAACCAATATAGAATTTTCCCGTTTTCACGACTTGGGCTCCTGTTTTTCTTTAAGCTTTTGGAATGATTCTCGAAAGCAAGCGTTTCACTAGGTACGGAATTCGTTCGCTTCAAAAGAACAGTTCTTTCTTCCTCATATTTTAAATCAAAGGAGAATAGGAAGTTTTTGGAACTACTTAAAAGAAAAAAACGAAGTGTGAAAAAAGTACATTTTGTACGCAACATAATTCCACTGGGATTGTATATTAATACATATATGTATACATATTTTACCTACATATATTTTTAGTCTTTTGTATACGAGAATATGTGATAAAAAAAGCTCTAAACATTTATATAATTCAGTACAACTTAGTATGTATGTTTAAACGAAAGAATTATTGTATGTAAATATTGTTTTATTTATTGCAAAACAGATATGCACTAATAACGCTCGTACTAAAGAGCAGACCAAAAACCGCAAACTAAATAATAAACATCCGGAATGAGTCAAACCTCACGAATAATATATAGTATTTTCCCAAAGATCAATTATTCGTGTTTTTGAAAGGCCGATCCAAATCATCTTGATAACGCTTTAAGCCCTTTGCAGACCCAGGATTGATTGGAAATTTGGATGTATGAATTGTATCCATTATTTTAGTAATTTTGTTAATAAGGAATTTATGTACTATTCATAGAAATATGACAAAACATTTTGACAAATTCGCTAGATAGAAGCTTAGTTGCGTACCTAGTATGAATTAATTTTGATCAGCTCCTCTGTTGAACAATGAGCTGAGTGAGTCAGATAAAAGTAATAGTCTAATAAATTTTAATGTTGTAAATACTTAACTGAAAAAAATTAAGACCCTCGAAGATGAATCGTAGAATAGCCACCGCATATCTTGACATAAGACGTTCAGATGCGTCCGCTAAGTTAGCAAATTTCAAATAATTGTAAAAGCCACTTTTTTAATTGTACAGAATAATTTTTAAATTTGTTATGAAATATTTAAAGTATACATGTGTGAGATAATAGGGATACTTACATAGCACAGGGTTTCACTTATTTGAAATCTGAACGTCAGCACTTAACCGGAGCTTAGGAGTTTTATTCAACTTTGTAATTTCGTGCAAAAGTCGAGTCTCTGCGCTTCAAAGTATAATAACAGCTTGCATTTTGTTTTACTTATACAGATAATACATAAAACTTACCAATATAATTGAGTTCCAGGAAAACTCTCAATTGAGCAGTTCATAAATTTTTCAGAATTAAAATATTTTAAGCTCTTAAATCGTAATGCTTAGTTAGTCGAACTGATTTCGATATTTATTCGGGAAAATATTTTGGTTGTGTTTTTTTTCGATCCGTGAATAATTCGATCACAGAGCATCAATCTAAAACCATGTTCCAATTTTTATTCGTCGACCCAATAGGCGTGTTCACCAAACCGGAAAAATTTTTGGGGGGAAAAAGAAGAGAAATAAAAAAGTTTTTATAAAAAAAAAAAAAAATTTTTTTTTTTCTTTTTTTTGAAATATTTAATTTTAAATTTTTTTTTTTTTTTTATTAAATTTTTTTAGAAAATTTTGACCCGGGGCCCAATGAGAGCCTTGAAAAAAAGTCTTACATTTGGATTGAATAGACGTAGAGACTTGAAACTGGGCGCATTTGAATGATGGTTAGTCGGATTAAGGGGATTTCCAAAATTTGAGCCCAAATTTTTTAAACAATTTATATTTAGCCACCAAAGAGAAGTAAAAAGGAAAAAAAAAACGCGAGCAAAGCCGCGAGTACCTGCTAGTAATTACTATTTTCAAATAAAACTTTAAAAGTAGGCGAAAAATTCGTATGGGGCCCTTAACTACAAATGGGCGTGGCACCTTAGTTTTCAAATTGAATAACGTTAGAAGTGTTTTTACACAATTTGGAATGAATACGTTCATAAATAATATCTATTTTCATACAAAAAATTTTAAAAACGTTAAGTTTGTATGGAGGCTATACCTTAAAACGGGAGTGGCATTTCGCTTTTCATATTGGATGACATTAGAACTGTTTTTACCCAATTTATAGTAAATAGATTCATAAATGATAACTATATACATAGAAAAAATCGAAAAAAGTGGTTAGTTTGTATGGAGGCTATAAATTAAAAAGGGCGTGGCAATTTGATTTTAACACTGGAACTGTTTAGGACTGAGAAAAGGTTAAGTTTAGAATTTCAATATTTTTATTTTGAAAACTAAGCGAATGAAACGCATAAATACAAAAGTACAGACAGACGAACATGGCTAGATCAACTCGTGTCGTCGTGCTGATCAAGAATATATCTAGTATATACTTTATAGAGTCTACAATGTCTCCTTAAATGCGTTACAAGCTTTCTGACAAAATGAAAATACCCTTCACACTCTGTGTGACAGGATTAAATAGCTTCCAAGTCTAATAGTCGAATAAAACAAAACTGTATACTTACAATTTTCGGGAAACACCTACAATCTGTATTTTTGGAGAAAACTTATTATTTTTCTCCTTTCTTTTTAGGCCTATAAGAGATATTTTACTCTTGAGTTGTGAAAATTATGCAAAAAATGTTTCACATAGTTATTTAAGTGCCTAAATGAGCTGTACAAGTTTCCAAAAAAATATATCTTTAAGAAATAAAACCAGATTTTTTTTTTTTACAATTACACAAAACAATCGTTAAATTTATTATTTATTAATTATTATTTTTTTGTTTCATTGTTATTTGTTGCTATTGTAGTCAGACACTGCAAATATTTTCATACGCTGTTTTGTAAAATTCTTTATCAATCTTTCGAACTTTGTATTTGACTTTAATCTAGACACTTCTGTCTGTATTTATTGTTTTTATTATTTTTATTATTATTTTTAATATTATTTTTCATATTATTATTATTTATTTCTATGGCCGCTTTGATGACATTAAGGGCGAAATAGCGAATATTTTTATCGAATAATTATGCATAATTTTTATTTTTTTTTAATCTCAATTTTATTTTTTGTATATAATAATAAATTATTTATAATAAATGTAATCTCAACACTTACTTTTTTCAGATTACAAGAGCACAGATGTTGTTTGTTTTATTATTTATTTTGTTATTGCTGTTTAGCTTTCACAACATATATATATATGTATATTTTTTGTTGTTTTAATTTATTGCAATTTAATTAATTAATTAATTTTTTGTATTAATTGCACTGTTTATTTTTTTTATATTTAAATATTTTATGCATAATTTATTGTAAACTTGCTGGTCATAGTTTCTTTTTATTTATTCATAATATTTATATATAATTCACTGCACGCCAATTGGTTTTGTTCTTTTTTTTTTTTTTTTTTTTTAATTTTTAGAATTTTTTTATATTAAACAAATACATTTTTTTTTTTTTTTTTCATAATATTTTTATTTATTTATTTACTTTTTAATGCAACAATACGTTTAAACTCACAATACAATATTTTCGCTAAATATTTATACTTTTTATTTAATATATATAAGTTAATATTTTGTAAGTTTTTTTTTTTTTTTTTTTTTAATTTTACTTTTATATTTTTTTTATGTATATAAAGAACAAGGCTTGTAAGGGGTCTTTCAACTGTCAAGCGGAAACTATGAAGAATTTGAATTGTTTAATTCTGAAATTGGTGATAAATTCTGAATTGCTAACAATTTATTATGTAGCTTTTTGATATACTATATTAAAAATAGTTGATCGCTTGTTGAAACACCCTTTAATTTCTATAATTTTTTTATTCATTAAAATTTTAGTAGCAATATTTTTTTTAAATTTATAATTATATTTTTACTGTTTTGAAAACATATTTTAGGGGTAATTATATTTTTGTAGGAGCATTTTTAATAAAAAAAAAAAATAATAAAAAAACAAATCAGGTTAATATTAAAATAATTAAACTTGACTAATTTAAAAAATGAGCGCGCTAAACGTTTTGCTGTTTTTCTTTTTTGTATTATTTATTTATTTTTTTTTGCTTTTTATTTATATTTTTTTAAAATAAAATATTAATATTAAAATTCATGTAAATATGTGTTTTGTTTAATATTTATATATATATATATGCTATAATTAATAGTATTAATTTACTTTGTTTTTTTTTTTTTTTTTGTTTAAATAAAATTTTCACTATAATTTCTTGTATTTTATTTTTTCTTGTTGTCTTTTTTTTCTATAATTTATGCAATAAAACTGCGCATAGAATTCAATCGGGCACGATTTTGATATGTTTTGAATTTTATTTCATATTTCATGTTTTTTTTATTTTTAATAAATATTTATTTATATCATCATTTGTTGTGGTACTTTACTGCTATATCGTCATTCCCCTTTTTTACTTTTTGCCTCATGCAATTCAGTTTTTTTTCGTATTTATATATGTATTTATTTATATATATTTATATATATATATGTATATATATATATATATATATATATATATATATATATTTAATTGATATTATATATTTCAATAGCATTAAATATATTCAATATCAATTTTACTACTTAAATTTATTTAACAAATTTACACCATAATTTTTTTTTTTTCGAATTTTTTTTTATTTATTTATTAATTTATATAGCAAACATGAAGCTTTTCTGAGATTTTTTGTTTTTTTTTTTTAATAAGTTTAAAAACGTTTTTTTTTTGTATACATTTATATAATTAATTTTTTTAATTCTTGAATAACTTAGCTTAAATTATTTTATTTATTTATTATTTTTTTTTGTTAAGTGTATAGTTGTAGTAAATGTTTTTATTTTTATTTTTTTTTTTTTTAATGTATATATTCAATATTTGTATAGTTGATGCAAAAATGTTTCACTAATTTAAAATTCGTTTCTTTAAGGTTCTTCTTTTATCTCATTTGAAATATTTTTTTTATATATAAATATTAAAATCGAGAAATGGTTTCAAAGCTAAAAAATAAAAATAAAAATAAAAAACAATTTATTTTATTCCATCCAAAACTTAAAATTAAAAAATTTAAACAAGATTTAAATAAGTTTATTGAAAACTAAACTTACAGTTTTTGAAGATTTTGACAAAAAACTTAAAGTAAAATAGCAGATTTGGATTTTCAGTAATCAGCTGAAATAGTGAACCTTCAACTGCACACTACTAAGAAGTCAGAAATAAATGAAAACTCTTTTTTTACCTATAAAATTGATATGTAAGCAATTATATTGTTAAACTCAAGACGAATGAGTGTGTTACACAATTCGTGTTCAAAGTAAATGTACAATGTATTCAATTGTACTGAGTTCTAAACTAGTTTACACATTGTACATTAAAAAGATAAGATATGATTCTTCTTCACAAGACATTTGTGAGATAGAGACATTCTTTCTCTTTCGCAAAATACATATGAGTACGTTGAATGATTGTGATACATTCATTTATTTCTCTTTGAGTCTTAAATGCGTGAAGCATAAAATAATACAAGTTATGGAGATTTGTATTACTCCACAGAGTTCACTGAACCACATCGATGAACCCGACTATATGAGAATAATTCGTGAGTGCACTTAAGAGTTGTACATTAAAATGAGGATTTGATATAACCCATAGAGTATTATCAACCTTTAGTTTATCTATCCATCCGTTAAAATATACCCCTAACAAGATATCCAAGTTTAATTAAGATGGGGCAGCTATAAAATAAAGCGGCTATAAAACCCAAGCCCAAATGTAAGACTCTGAAAGAAATCCTTTTTGAAATTCAACATCAAACATATGCGAGTATTCTTTCTTTCTTTAAAGATCTCACTTAAAAAGTATCTTGATAATATAAATCGAAATATTTTTACGACTATTAATAATTGAATAGTATCATTTGAGCTTTTCATAGAACTCGAACTTTTCTACAATTGAGAAGTATAGATTTTTTTTGAAACTGGTAACATTTTCCAAATTCACTACTATACCCTAATGTAAATTGAACAAAACTAAACTATGTTTCCCCAACGTTGTCAGATTGAAAAAGAAATTCAAATTTTGAATTACAAAATTATAAAGAATAAAAACAGTGTTGCCGTATTGTTAAAAATTGTAAACTCATCAAAATGTTTTGGTTTTTATTTTGTTGTTAAATTAAAATTATAAATGAAACAAAACTTTTTTAAAATTATTTTTCAAACGAACAAAAAATTTTTCTTTATTAAACATATTAATACCTTTGATTAAAAAAAAATTGCTAATATAAAAGCAACACATACATATAAATTATTACTTAAAAATTAGTAAAAAAATTAATTATTTAATTAATTAATTAATTAAAAAAATGATTGTAGTATATTTTCTTTTTAAAATTATAACAAAATAAAAATTAGTTTATAGGTGAAGGCAATAATAAGGCAATTAAATAATTATATTTTTATTTATAAAATACACTGAAAGAAAAATTATGTAATTCTTTTAAAATTGAAATATGTTAAATGTTTTTTTTCAAAAACATATTTAAGCTAATTGTATTTTTTTGTTTTTTTTTTACTTATTTTTTTTGTTTTTTGTTTTACTACAATTTATGCCATTTAAACATATTCCCTAAATTTATGTTTATAAATTATTTAATATTTTTTTTTAATTTATTTTGTCCTGCGTTCAATTACTATGAAAAATTCTTCGTTAGACGCCTTTTCTTTTTAGTATTTTTTTATATATTTTTTTGGTAACTGCTTTTACTGCTTATTTTTAAATACATTTTTATACGCCTCATTTTTTATTTATTTATTTATAATATAAATATTGCATGTAATGTATATATATATTTTTTTATATTTTTATTTCATTATTTCAAAATGAAATACATATTTTAAAATGAGTTATGTATAAAATTTCTAACATTTTTTTCAATGCTGTTCTTTATTTTTTTTATAAAAGTTGCTGATATGTATTTGTTGTTGCTTTAGTTGAAATATTTCTTTAGTTTTTGTTGATTTATTAATTTTAATTTAATAATGTTCCCATAATTCATATTGTTTAGTTTTACATGTTTTTTTTTTTTTTTTGTTTTATATTTAGGTTACTAATATTGTAACTTAGCTTGTATATAAGGAAAGAGAGCTGTATTGATGAGTTGCTTTCAATTGCATTTATTTTTACAGTGTATCAAATGCAACCGTGCGCATGCTCATCATTAGATATATATTTTTTATCTAATCTTACATACGCTCTCTTAATGTCTTTTCTAACGCTTTTGGTTTGTCTTTTTCATATGCTTATGTATGATTTTTTTCTATATAAATAATTATACATATTTTTTTATATATAAATTTGAATTAAATAAATTATTAGCATCTATGCTTTTTTTTTTGTTTTATTCATATATTAAATAAAATTAAATAGCGAGAAATTTTAGCAAATACACGGAGTAGAAAATTATTTTAAAATATGCAAAAAAAAATTATAAAAAATATGCAAGTACGCTTAAAATATGCTAAAATATGCTTAATACATTATGTATATATATATATAAATCTTAGTTATTATAATATTAATATTATTTTTTGAATTATATTTAATTTTTGTCTTTACTTTTATATTCATATATATTTTTCTTTAATTAATTAGAAACAGATTGCTTTTTTTGTTTACACTTATAAAAAGAATTTTCGCTTCGTTTTTAGCATTAAAAATAAATTTCGAGAATATTTTTTTTTTTATATATTATTATTTATAGAATATTTTTTTTTATATTAATAAAAGGCGCAATTTTATGATATGCATTAGTAATTTTGTTTTCTCTATATTTTATTTATTTATTTTTTTTTTCAAGTGTAGCGCACTTGCATGATTTTATAATTTTTGCTTTAAAAATAAAAAAAATAAAAATGCATAGACAAAAAAAAAAGATGTATATAATGAATTTTTAGACTTTGGGGAAAAAGTTGTTGGACGGAATATATATTTTTTTATATATATATTTATGACTTAAAATAAAAAAAAAATTTTTTTCTTAAAAATATAATTTAAAAAAAAAAAAAAACTAACTTTGGATGCGTTTATGCATATGGTATGAACATCAATGATTTTGCATATCAATTTTCCATATGCATTTAAAATTCAATCTAGCATAGGTTAGTCAGTTTTATAGTCAACGTAATAATTGTAAGTTCAGTTAAGAATTTTTTTTAGAAAATAAATTGGAAATTGTAAAATATAAAAGTTAATTGTAAGACAAAAATATTTAAATTTGTCAAATTTAGTAGTTATAAATCGCAACTAGTTTTTTTTTATAAATTATATTTTAACACTGCACGTATAATTATTACGTTGACTGTATTGCAGCAACGCTTCAATTGCGTCAACATTTTTAGCTTTAATTCTATTAATCAAATTTGACTTTGGTATGTCTAGGTTTCATAACTAACTTCTTTATTTTTTTTAATGTAATTAAATCTTATATATGCTTTCGATTTTTTTTTAACATATTACGTTTTTTTTTTAATTGATATACAGTAAGGACAACTTTGGTAAATTTAAATAATTCAATTATGTTTTTTTTTTTTTGTTTGTTTGAAACCAATATAAATAAATATTAATATAAGAGAACTTAAATATTTTTTTTGTTTAGATTTGTTTTACTGCATAAAATACTAACTGCTATATTTAATTAATTAATTATTTTATATATATTTTTATAAATTTTATTATTATTATAAATATTTTTTTTTTAGTTTATTTTTATTTTATAATTATTACAATTCAATTATATTTCTACGTAAGATGATATGTAATTGATTTTTTGTTATATAGAATATTTCAATATTTTCCTGCTGCTTCTTCTTACACTTTGCACATTCACCACGATTTTTCTTTTTTTAAGTAAGACAAGTTATAAAATATTTTTTTTTTTGCATGTACAGTACTCATAATTTTTTTTTTTGCTCTTTTTTTTTTTTTTTTTTTAGTCTCTCGCATTTTAATTTTAATTTTATTATTTTCTCAAGTTGTTCTCTTCAAAAATGTTTGTTTTTGTTTTTGTAAATAGCAAGAAAAAATTGATTGTTCTAGCATTTCGAAAAATGAGAAAAAAAACTGAGAGCGCATACTGAGTTCGAGCATTTCTTAGCCATTCTTTTCAATAAGTTAGGAGTCCAGAGTTTTCTTTTTTTGATAGAGCGGCAAGTCTTTAGTCATATATATTTTTTTGTATAGTTTTTATTTGCTTTCATTAAGTTTGCTCTAAACAATTTTTCATTTCAGCGTGGGCGGAAAGTTTTAGAGTAGCTGTTAAGAGTTCTTCATAATTAGTACTGCTGTTTCGTATTTACTTGAGTTGAAATTTATTTTTTTTTTTTTAATAATTAAAAATATTTTCAAAGTCTTTGCTGCATTAATAGTTCACATGCTTCACAATACTTTTTATCATTTTTTTTATTTTATTTTAATTTTGAAATTGCTTTTATTTTATTTTTTTCACAAAGTTTGTTCGTCTTTCATTGTTTCAATATTTCACTCAGCTTTGTTTTTATTATTTTTTTTTAATAAGGTTCTTTTAAATAGATTTTTCGAAACCACTTTTTTTGTGTTTAGTTCAAAAATTTCATTCATATGTTTCCTGTTTTGTTTTATTGAATTTTGGGGCAATTTTTTTTTTCTTTAAATCGTTGTTGTAGTTGTAATTTTATACGCTTAGTTTTTTTTTTATTTTATTTATACATGAAATTTAAATTTAAACTTATGTAAATGTTTATTTTTTTTATATTATTTATTCGGTTATTTTTTTTTATACATACTAGAAAGAGAGCTATTTAAAGGGCACATTCGGTTAAGCTATAATTATATATTTTATTATATATTTTTCTCAATTTTTATTTTATTAATTTTTTTTTTTATATTTATGTGTTTATAGAATTTATTTTTAATTAAAAAAAAGGAGTATGTTGTAAAAAAAAATTAAGTTACCTAAATTGAAGTAAGATTTTAATAAAAAATGTAGAGGAAATTTATAAAAAATGTTTTTTTTTTTTTTCAATTCCTTTTATTTAATTTTAAATTAAAAAAATAAATGAATTTATTTTATTTTTTTAACTTAAACTTTTTTTTACATTTTTTAGAATTTAAAAAACTGCATTGTCTTCCTTTGTAAACTAGTGTTTTTTTAATTTAAAAATAAAACACATGCAAAACTTACGTAGAAATAAAATTAAATTGTAAAATAGCAAAAATAAATAAATAAAAATTATATAAATAATTAAATTATAGTTTATACCTGTTTCTTTTTTGTCTTTTTATGTTTTAATTGTCTTTTCGGTTTTTCTTTTTATTATACAAATATTTATTTTATATTAATTATTTTATTTAATAATAATTAAAAACAATAAAAGAAATGTTTTCATTTTGTATTTTATTTTTATAAACTACGATAAGTATATTTTACTACAATATTTTCTGCGCTGCTTTTTTAAAATATTATTTCTGCATTTTGCTGCTATTTTCAAAAATCTTCTTTATTTTTTTTTTGTTTTTGGTTCCTAATTTCACGCTGTCTTGCTGCTTGAAAATTTTGCTAAACTGTATTTTTTGTTTTTTAATATTTTTTTTATTTTTTTTTTAAATTTATTTTTATATTTTTTTTTGTAAGTTTAAAAAAAACTTTTTTTTTGAATTTTTTTTTTTCGGTTTTTTTTTGCATTTGCCTTTTTTATGCTAACTCAAATATTTGTTTGTTGCCTTTTTGTTGCCTCTTAATTTACATTATGACCGCAAAACATCGAATTATTTTTTATACACTACTATATGCCATTTGCAACATGTTGCCGCATTCCAAACATGCGTACTATGCAGCAATATGTGTTGTTGCTGGCAGCACATATGAATATATACCGGCAGCAGCTGTTGCTGGTGCTGCGCCAGCAATTAATGTTGTTGGTATGTGATGTGTTGCTGCTAATGTAGCGGCTGCAAAATGTTGTTGTTGCTGCTGCTGTTGGTGTTGATGATGATGTTGCTGTTGTTGTTGCGTGTGATGTTGCTGATAGTGTGTTTGCTGTTGTTGTTGCTGCTGATAGTGTTGTTGTTGTTGTAGCGTTGGTGTTGCTGTCGATGCTGCTACTGCTGCTGCTGTTGTTGTACCGGGTCAGGTCGGTGTTGTCATTAGAAATTGTTGATGTTGTTGATGATGATGGTGATGATGATGATGCGGATGATGATGATGCTGATGTTGTTGTTGCTGCTGCTGTTGTTGTTGAAAATCACGTTCGATTTTTTTACTCAGTAAATCATGCCTTGATTCCATACCCGCTCCTCTGTAAGAATTTTTAAGTAAAAAAAGAAAAAAATTGTTGCAATTGCAAATTAATTTCGGATTTTATGAAACATTTTTATTATACACTAAATAAATTTTTTATATAGAAATTATATGTAAAAAATTTTTATTTAAATCTTAGTTGAATTTTATAATTATACACTAAAGTGCAAAAGAGAAATTAGTTGTGCGTTTAGTTGTGAAATTAAAAAAAAATGATTAGTTAAAAAAAAAAAACATCTAAAAATTATTAAAATGTGTACAGATAAAATAAATACAAAATATCTAAAATAAAACTACAAACTTGCTTTAAGTTAATAAAAGTCTTCATATACAGTAAACAACCAAATTTATTTTTGTACCACACACAAATTGTATTCGTATGTCTGTCTGTCTGCCTGATCAGCGCTTTTCGACTGAGAAAACAAAGCTTGTGGTCCTCACTAAGCTATGGCCATGGTGCTGTTCCAGGAACGACCAAGCAGACACACTGGCTAGGCGGGGTTTATTGGGTGAATCACAGCCAGTTATGCTTCAGATCCCAATGAGCGCTAAGGTCGCCCTCAATAGGAATCACTTCACCTCTTTAGGCCAATAATAAATGTCAAAATATGAATAGCTGCAGGAAAGCTAAGCTTATTTGGCCCACGATTGACCCCAAACGTACCAGAACTCTACTGTTGAACTCCCGGAAAGATATTGCGAGACTAACAGCTGCTATCACAGTGCACTGGCCCTTTGGGGAACACGCGGCCTGATTTGGTTTCCCTTACAACAGCACACGCAGAAGTTGTAAAGAAGAGGATACTCCAGAAACGTTTGAACACTTCCTTTATGTGTGTGTTGCACTTAGATCGAGTAGACTAAGGTACTTTGGACGTTGACAGTTGGAATCACTGAGCGATCGATTCTCTCTTATGTCCCTCTGAACTACAGTCCTTCCTTAACTGTACTGGTTGGCTTTGATTCTCCATAGCCTATCATGTAAGGTTCACTTCGGATATTTTTTAGTTGTAGCAAAACGGTAGTTTTATGTTAATTGTTAGGGAACTGGGTTAGACATCTTTCTAAGATGTCTTCTTCAACTATAATTTTAGTTTAATTCAGGTATTATATATGAGGGATGCAGAGGGATATAAAAAAGCTTGCGTCTTTTGCAAGATGCGAAAGCTCAGTTCATTGCAAAGCTTGTCCATTGAATTTCTTATGAATTTTCTTCTTAAATAGAAATTATTTCTAATGAGAAATAACTTTAAAACGCCGAAACCCATGAAGCAATAAAATTTGAATATTCGAATCAAATGCCTATTCTACTCCAGTTTTTTTTTTCAACTTTAACTCTTGCAACATTTCTATTGTATTTATTTATTTTTTTTATGAAATTTTATTGAGCTTGGGCAAAAGAACCTTTAGAACGATAATCCTTAACACTCAATTAACTATTTATAAAATTACAAATTGTTATTGTTAAACAGTTTCTTCGAATGGCTTTTGCACAATGCAAGAAAGGTAGGTGACTTTTAATAGCTTAAATTATTTAGCAGTTGTAATAAAATGGAGTGTGTAAATATGCGGCATAAAGTTAACTTTATAAGTATCTTTGTATATGTACATATATGTACATGCGGCGTATTTGTATGTGTGCTGGGTTTATACAAGCACTTTAAACAATTTATTGCGCCTTGTTGGCTTACCCTACTTGACTTTGTGGCATACACATTTACCTGCAGCACAAGAGATACACTACACATGTACGCATTACCCGTTGACTACACGCATTTTTCACATAATGCAAAATAAAATATACATTTAAGTGGCAAACATATACATATACCACAAACACCCCAAACACACACACACCACCCACAATTGCATAACAGCTAAATCCATGCCATGCCAGACAGTTATGGCGCAGAGCTTCTGCCGACTTACTACTTCGACATCCGCCATTTAAACGCGCACTTCCGCTCGCCATTTTAGTTTCCGTTTTAGATGTTTTTTTTTTGTCCCGCTTCGCTTTACGTTTGCGTACGTTTTCGAAATACTAAACGAGACCATATAAATTTAGTTTTCAATTTACACAGAAAAAGTTTATAAAAAATGCAATACACGCCCTAAACATATCCTAGATACTTTTACTCCTACTCCACTACTACTGCTGACTGCCACTCCTCTTGTCCGTAATACTTTTGCCTTTTTTTAACTTCCTGCCATAAAGGTGCGAAAAATTATAGAAAATCGCTAGACGGTAAAAATTTTCTTTCAAATGAAATTTTCTTAACTTTTCTGTATTTTTTTTTAATGGTTAAAGTTGCTGTTTTTGTTGTTGTTGTTGTTGTTGCAGTTTACAAGAGAGAAAATCAATTTAAATCGTTTACATGCTGCGTATAATATTTTTTTTTGCTCCTTAAGCTATTCCATAAAGTTACTCCATTTTGTAGTTTAACACACTCTGTGATTCATGTCTGTGTTTGGCTTTTCACATTGAATTTAGTTACTTTGCTCGTTTAAACTTGAGCCAAGAAGTTTGCTCATTTGAAAAAAAAAAAGAAGAAACATTTTATATATAATGCGTAAAATTGATTTTGAAGCTTTGACAGGGTTTGTAGAATAAATGGACTTTAAAAAGTTTATGATAATATTACACTCGTTGGTGTCAAATAAAATTTTGTTTAATAATTTTAAAATGATTGAATTTGTTGGAAGTTGTAGTTCTAAAAAATGATTTAATAATTTTTATTATAAAAATCCGGAAAATAAAGAAAACACAACAAGGAAGTACATTTTTTTATGTTTTGCCTTGTGTTGCCAACAAGAGAACACAACAGAATGCGGTTACTTAGGAAATGGCAGCTCAACTTGCTGGGCTCCCCTAAAACTTCGCACTTTCCTTTACTGCACAGGCTGGTTAGACGAGTCAGCTCTGGGCATACTGCCGCTTCTACGAAATTAGGTGACACCAAAACGGCGCTTTATGTGCTACTTGCTTGGGACTGAAACATTGTCACTTCTATCTATCTTGTGTCTGAAAACGAACAAAGCTGCCTACGATTACGTTATTCCGTTCTTCGAATATCGAAACAACTCTTAGATTTGTCAAATTATGTCGCAAAGAGAGAGAGAGAGAGAGACAGACAGAGAGAGAGAGAGAGAGAGAGAGAGAGAGAGAGAGAGAGAGAGAGAGAGAGAGAGAGAGAGAGAGAACCAGTTTCTATAAAAATTCTAGAATATTGTTTTTAAAATTTTAACGGAACTAATCCATTCCATCTGTTGGGTTTAATGCCAGGAATATAGTAATTTACATTTGAAATTAGATTTATTTGGTGTTGGCAAAAAAAACCATTTTCGGTGATTTTTTCACAGTGATTTAAGAATCGCAATTAGGCACTGCGACTGAAAGTAGTGATTTGCAATTTTTTTGTTACTCATTGTCAGAACATGTTCAGTTATCGGCAATTTTGTATATCGGTCTTCGCGAATCATTGAGTTGTGTTTTTATCACTCTTGGCGAATCGTTCATATTCGCTTAAACATTTTTGCCACATCACTTGCCAGTCACTTGATTGGTCAACACGTGCAATTCACTGAAAGTCCGGTCTATTGAAACGATTGAATGGTGAAAGCGCAATTGAAACAAAAATGTGAATAGAAAAAGAAGTGAAATGTGACAGCATTGTTTTATTTTTCAATGTTTTGCTGTAGCGCAACTATTCAGTTTGCGTCGATTTTGAAAATCACTCTTTGCGAACAGTTAACTAGTTCAGTAATCGCTGATTATTTTCGCGAGCTCTGATTTTATCACTGTTTGCAGTCACTACGATTTTCAAGTCGCAGTCGCCAATCACACTGTGACTCAAAAATCACTCTTTTTGCAAAAAAATTTGAATTAGTTTCCGTTCTTTGTAAAAAATAAATTGGAAAATGTTCAACAATAAAGACTTCTGGTGTGTTTTCCTTATAGTGTAAAGAACTTCCGATTTAAGGTACTAAAAACTGATTGATAGATTTTTTCCTTTTCTATAAACTTTTTGGGAGTTTAGTGTATCAAAAAAATTGTTTTAAAAAATTATATAACTACTTCCAAAAAAAATATGTGTATACAAATACATTTTGAATTGCTCAAAAAAGTATTAAATGATAAAGGAAAATAAATCGGAAAAAAAGAAATCCTTTACAATTTAAATAGTTAAATTAGTCCTACAATTAATTAAATACATTTTCATTAAATTTGATTTGATTAGATTAATACATACGTCTCTAAAGAGATGATTTTGGTGGTGCGAAGTTGGATGAAGTTGGTGCTGTAGTGAATTATTGATATTGCTATTGTTAATATTAATACTTTGTAAAAGTGTTTGAGTTGGTGGACAAAGTTGATGTGAATGTTGCTGTTGTTGTTGCTGTGATAATATTGTTGCTGTTATTGGTGGTAGTGGTGGTGGTAGCTGCAATTGCTGTGCTACTAATTGTGTTTGCTGTGGTGTTTGGTGTGTGGCAAGTGATAATTGTGTTTGTTGTTGTTGTTGTGGTGGTGGTAGTGGTTGTTGCAATTGTGCATTTGTTATTGAATTAGCAGTTGAAGTTGTTGAAGTAGTTGCAGAACGAATGCTATTTAGATTATTGCAATTATTGATGTTGTTGTTAAGAAGACAACTGTGTACAATATTGGCAGCTGCAGCTGATGCAGTAAGCGTTGCCGCTGAAGATGTTGCAGCACCATTAAACATTGTTGCAGCAGCGGCTAATGTTGCAGCTGCACCAGCAGCATTTAATATAAGCAATTGTGGCGGTGGCGGTGGTGGTGGCGGTACTGCCGTCTGATTGATTATGCTCATTGTTGTTGCATTTGCATCATTGTTGCTAACTGTTGTTGTTGCTGCTGCGGCTACATTTGTTGCTTTAAGTGCTTGAATTGTTTTTAAAGCGCTATTGTGTCCATTTATAATTGTTGTTGTGGTATCGTTTATCATTTTTGTTTTTGCAAATTCAATACGTATAGAGCCACGATCTGATGATAATAGATATTTGCCTTGCAATTGTTGCATTGCTTGAGCAGCAGTTTGTGCATCTTTGAATTCAATGAAGGCGACTGGATGTGTTATGTTGTTGCTTGTGATTGGTTGTTGTTGTTGCTGTTGCTGTCCATTGTTTGTTGCTGCCGAATTTTGATTATTTGTTGCAACGCCGCCATTTGCTGCATAATTGTTGTTGTTGTTGTTGTCGTTGTGGTTTGAGAAGTAGGAAGTTGAATTTGAATTTGAAGTAGTTTTAAAAGTAGCTAAAGAAATTGTAGTTTTTGTGATATTGTGCATACCTTTTGTGTGCATTCGTAGGCGACAAAAGCCAGGCATACTGTGCATTTTTTTTTATATTTTTTTTTTATATATAAATTTAATTATATATATGATTTATTGTTTTTTTTTTTATAAATATTTTATACAATACAGGTGAGAACGAAAATAAAAGAAAAAAGAAAAGAAATTTCGTTGTTAAGAAATGTGATAGTGAATTGTGCAATATTTTATACATTTCTCGCGAAAATTTAACGATTTTTTTTATTTTAATTTCTAATTTAATTTTTCAAAGGTGAAATTGTACATTTGATTTGGTGATTTAGTGATTGAGTGAGTGATTTCGCGTTAAATTTGTTATATTGTGCAATTTTTGAAAGTTGTTTTTTATTTAATATTTTTTTTAGTACAGTTTTTTGTTAGTAGTTGTGAGCTTATATTGCATTTCTGCTTAGTGTTCGAGTAGGTATATTGAACTTTAAACAGATAAATATTTCAAATAGATTTTTAATTATCTCTCGAAAAACTTTGGTTATTAAAAAAATATTATTTAAAATATTTTTTATGGAACGAATTACGCTCATTTAAAATTTATTTAAAATATGATTTTAATCAGCAAATGTTACTATAATTGGCTTATATAATTGGACTTACTTAATAAACAAACAATAAAGAACGCTGAAGTCGGGTATGCTCGACTGCAATATACCCTGTACCCAATCTTTATGAACCTTGAGAGGTTTTATTTTACTACCATACCTCTGAATTGAATTTTTCATAGAAAAACTTAAAAAAAATCGTAGGTATATCTTTGTACCTAAAATTTGGTTGGTCCCACCCTCATTGGGACTATCAAAGATATAATTTGTACCAAATTAAGACTTCCTAGAATAAGAAACAATGACGTTTTTTTATGGGGTAGATTTGAATGGGGGGTACCCATTAAAATGGGGCTAGAAAAAAACCGTTTGCATGTGTACACTTGACGGCTTAGGAGAGCTTATGTTTCAAATATGATGGCCCTATCTCTTAAAGTCTCCGAGATAATCTCTCTCATACGGCAGACAGCCGGACAGACGGACAGACAGATATAGCTTGTTCGACTCCCTTCCCAATGCTGATCAAGAATATATATATATTTTATATGGTCTATCTATATTTATACCAGGGCTGCAAACCACTAAAAAATTGGCATTCATATTCGGGCCTTTAAACCGAACCACTTTTGTCTCTTTTATGGTTGTCAAACCGAACCACTTTTGTCTGTTTTATGGTTCGGGTCTAGATTCAAAACCATTTTCTTTCAGAAGAACTGGTTCGGTTCATGGGGCGAAGCAAACGATCGAAAATGCTGTGGTTCGGTTCAAAATCAAGCAATGGAGTGGGGCAGTGAAATAAAAATATATGTATTTTGTATTACTATGGGTGTTCTGAGATTTTGTCTTGAGTTTTTCAATTCATTTGCTTACGAATTTCACAATTTCAATTGAGTTGCAACTGAAAAAGAATGTGATTGTTGACTTTTCAAGGAATATATAAATTATATCTCATATGAATCTGTTGTTTGCATTTAGTAAGCCAAATTATATAATATATAGTAACGCAAAATTCTGTTAACTAAAGTCAAGTCTTATATAATATATTTATGCTTATATTTTTTAGGGCGCCTATTTTAATATAAATATCTTCCACTCACCTAGAGAATACCTCCTTCAGTTCATGCTCAGACACAAATTGTCCCAAATTGGCAACGAATAGCGTCGAGCATGGTGCATTAGCAGCAATTGGTGGATTTGTCGGATTCAGCGCGCTGGCATTAGTAGCTGAACCCGCGGGACTCGCTAGAGCGGGACTTGATAAAAAATGATGTGCATGATGTTGTGCGGCGCCAGTGGCTGAAACACCACCTCCAGCGCTAATAGCGGCAGCAGCAGCGCCACCGCCATGTGGTGCAGTATTTGCGACACCTGGTGTTCCATTAGCAGCAGCGGCGGCAGCAGCAGCAGCGGCCATGTGCATGGCAGCAGTTGTGGGATGCAGTGCGGCGGTTGTGGTCTGATGATGGGCTTGCGGCATTGTCATTTGAGTCTATAACAAACATAAAGATTTATTATTGGAAATTATATAACTAAGCTGAAATAAAGAAAAAAAAGAAAATCACCTGATGCATAGGCTGCTCCATAACTTTATCTGTATTTAGTCAGAGATAGGAGCGTACCGGCACTTGCGGATGTAGTGCCGGATGTACGAGTGTTGCATGCTGCAATGCAGCAGCGCCTGGTAACTCAGCTGCGGCAGCAGCTGAATAGGCTAACGGATGATGCCATAGTTCCGGTCCACCGGGAAAGAATGGCCCACCAAGATCTGTGCGAGAGATTTGTGGCATATGTAAATAAACTTTATTTAAACATTATCAAATTCTTAGGCAATGATTTTCTTCTTAAATTATATAAATTTTTTTCTTTGTTTTTCGTTAGCTACAGAAATAAAAATTTCTTAAAACGTTTATTGTGGTTAAATACAAATTATTGAATGTTAGCGAGTTTGTTGCTTAAGTCTTTTGTTTTTAATTTTTTTTTTTTTCAAAATAATTTTTTTCTTTATAATTTTTTTGTGAGCTTTAATATATGCTGCCACTTTATCACTTCTTTGTTATTTGCCCCTTGGATTTATTTTATTTTTTATTGAGAACAACTATTAGGGAAGCTAATGCTATGTTGCATATTGAAATTAAAAAAATTAAATAATAAAAAAAAAAATTTCATTCAATTGATAAAACCTTTTTAGTTGCTCTTTCGTATCTTACCAAATGCTAGCAGCAATTGGTAACACAAGTTTTTCAATTTCAACCAAAAATTTTTTAGAAAATGCCTTCATTCAATAAGCAACACATTTTGTATACCCAAGTCATAAATTGTTCAAGCAAATTATTATTATTTTCTAATGCAAATATCATTTTAATACTACAAAAAATATCACATTTAGACAGAGATAGCATGTATGTTTATATGTATTTAATGTGTAGGTTTTATACATTCTAACAAATATTTCATTAATTTAAAAAGTGATATATTCATTTTCTTATAACGAAGAGAGTGTGTGTGTGTGTGTGTGTGTATAGATATAGTGTGTAACTGTGTCTGTGTTTTGTATATATTTTTTTCTTCAAGTGTATGTGTTCTGGTGGCTTAAACAAGTGATAATGGTGCAGTATATATTGCTCGGGACCTTTGTAGATAATTTATTTTTTTTGTTTTTAGCTTTTTTTTTTGTAGGATTACATTTATAGTTCAAGTATTATTTTTATAAGTAAGTATATAAACTTTAAGAATAGTACGTTCAGTGCGTTCGAAGCAAGTTCTTGATTTTGATTTTCTTTTAATTTTTTAAATTTTTTATTTATTTATTTATTTTTTTTGAGAGGAAGTGACTTTTGTTTTTGAATAAATAAAGGATTTAAGTGCTCACATTTTTATTAATATGCAAATCGCATTTTTTTTTTTTAATTTTTCTATACAAATTTATTTAAAATAAAAAAAAAAAACAAAGTTAATCAAAATCAAGTGTGTCAACCATAAAAAAATTGAATTGCTAATTTAACTAAAAAAAAAAAAAAGAGTAGAAAGGATATCAACGCAATTGCAATTTTTTTTCTTTAGTTTTAGTTTTCATTTTTCTTTTTTTTTTTTTTTTTTTTTTTGGATTTTCTTTTACTTACGTCCAGTGAGTGGGTGCATCAATGCAGGATGTGAGGCTGTTGTCGCTGTATTGGGCTGTGGTTTGGGTTTGCTCACTTTCGTGTTACTCTTGGCGAATTCCAAGCGAATTGTTTGGGGCATATCGGGATCGAAGCGTACACCCTTAATAACGGTTTGTATTCTTTTTCTTTTTAAATAAAATTTTTAAATTTTTTTTAAAAACAAAAATAAAAATTTTTTTTTTAAATTTAATTTTTAAATTTTTTTTATAAAACAAAAATAAAATTTTTTGCTATTTTGTATTTTTTTTTTGTTTGTCTTTGAGTTTTTTTCAAAAAATTCTTTTAAATTTTGAAAATAATTCAAAACAAATTTTTTTTTTTTCAATTTTCTCTTCAATTTTTTTACAAAAAAAAAAAATAAATTCGTTTCTCATTTTTCAATAATAATAATAATAAGAGTAATATTTGTAATAATAATAGCTAAATTATATTTGCTCAGGAATATTTTAGTTGTTTTTATTTATTGTTTTGTTTTTTTTTTTTTTTCTAAAATGCTAATTAACTTGAACGAGATTTGGGACATATAACCATCTCATATTTTTGCTTTAATTGAATTGTGCTTACAGTTGTTGTCATCATTGAAATTGTTGTGCTTAGTTTTTATTTCTGGGGTTTTTTTTATCGTATAATGGAAGCTATTTGTTTGGGGTAATATGTCGCGCTGTAGTTATGTATATGGTTTAAATATGGAAATATTTAACAAAAAAAAAAAAAAAGCTATGAGTTATGACATTCGAGTGTATGAGTTTGTTACGTAGTAAAAATATACTCAAAATAATTTATTTAATGCTTAAAGAATGCATTGTAAACATAACCGTTTAATAACCGGTTCATAACCGTTTCATATAAAATTTATATTTAACTCTATAATAATCTAAATATTGGTCAGAAATGATTTTAAGCCTTTCAAGCCATAATTTACATGTATATTCATCTTTTAAAGCACTAAACAAATTTGTTTGTAAATGTTTTTAAAATATACAAAAAATATACTCTAAATATTTTATTTAATGGTTAAAGAATGCATTTTAAGCATAACCGTTTCATAACCGATTCATAACCGTTTCATATAAAATTTATATCAAGCTCTATAGTCATCTAAATATTGGTTTTAAATGATTTTTAGCACTTTCAAACCCATTTATTTTAAATAGTATATATATTTATCTTTTAAAAGTTTGTTCCATAGTAAAAATATACTCTAAGTAATTTATTTTACGGTCAAAGAATGCATTTTAAGCATAACCGTTTCATAACCGGTTCATAACCGTTTCATTTAAAATTTATATCTAGCTCTATAGTCATCTAAATATTGGTTTTAAATGATTTTTAGCACTTTCAAGCCATAAATTTTAATTTATATGCATCTTTTAAAACACCAAACAAATTGGTTTGTAAATATTTTTTATGTCACAAAAACTTGTTTTATCCCCTAGATACATTTTATTAAAATTGAAACCATTGTTAGTTATCAATATACATAATAAATAACCGTTTCAAACACTAGTTTGACAGTGTTCTATAAAGCTATTTTAAGTTGGTATATTTGAAAACTAAAGAAATAATTTAAAGGTGTGCTAAAAAAATGACCAACTCTATCAAAAAGGAACGAAAAAAATAATAAAACATCATGTTAGGCGCCATTTTGTTTTTACTATGTCCGTTAATATGGCACAAATTTTTCTTAAACCTTTAATTTTTAAAAAAAAAAATTTTTTTACTTTTACTTTAAAGAAATATTTTATATTAATCTTTTTTTTTCGAAAAATTCATTGGAACTATTACGAAAAATCATTGAATTGTCTAATCCAGTGCACTATGCTATTCAATAAACTAACATGCGACATTTTTAAGATTTTATACTTCATTTAGCATTTTAAGGATAGGTTCGATCTAAGATCGCATAGTGTATTTATACATATATATCATTTAAAGGTGTTTGAGCTGCTTAACATTTGGACGGGGAGAATGTGACATGCACCAGCAATTCTATAATCGAATACCAACTACTAAAGTACTTTATAGTATGTTTTCTAGAATCTTTTTATTTTGTATTTATGAAAGAAATGATAAACTTAAATGTGTGTATAACCTAAAAGCGATGTATAGTATAGAAAAATATTGATAAAAAAACGTAAAATAGATAATTAAATGTGTTTTCATGTGTTTTAGTTTTGGTTTCCATGGAGTTTTTTTTTTTATTGTGAACTTCAATACCAATAAATACGTTTACAAATAATACATTAAATAAAAAAGTACTTCAAAAGTAAAGAAATGAGAGAATAAATTAACTCAAAGAGTGATGAAAGAGATTTTTTTTGTTGTTGTTTTTGTGTTTGTATTTTGTTTTGTTTTTTTTTCAATGCATTTTTTATTTTGAGATGCAAGCACAAAGAGTGTAGAGATTTGAAAAGATACTTTTTTTATATATAATAGATTTATATTTGTAGTATATCATTTGATATATTATTTAATTGTTGGTTTTTATTGTAATTTTTGTTGTTGTTTTTGTTGAGTGTTTAAGCAAGGCATTTGGTGCTTTACAAATTTTTTGTGTTGATGAATACTTTTCTTGAAGTTTTTTTTTGCTATTTTTTTTTTTTTTGTTTTTTTTCAATGCAAAAAAATTTTGTGTAATTATATTTGTGGTGATTTTCGTATTTTGAGCGTTTGAGTTGAGTTGTTCTGTAAAATTTTACTCAGTGTGTTTTCTTCTTCTTTTTTTTTTGGGCAAAATTGTTTAAATATTTTTTTTTTTTTTGCATACAAAATAGTTTACAATAATATAATTGCATAAATAAAGCAAATTTTATATTTAAAAATTATGATTTTTTTTTTTTGAAATGCAGATTTTACCTGTAGATCCTGTTTAGCTGCCTCGGCACCGGCTCTTGTATGGAATGTAACAAATCCAACGGGCTACAAATAAAATTTTACTTTAAATATTTTCACAAAGTATTATTTTTATTTTTTTTTATAAAACATACCGATGCAGTTTTGCCATTTTTACTAGTGACTTTGAGTAGAGATCCTTCGTAGCCCTACAAAAAAAAAAATTTTTTGTTATATTTTTTTTTCTCTTCAAAATTTATCAAAAAATAACTCACCTCATAGGCTCTAAATAACAAATATAGTTCACGTGGCTTTGCATCCATAGGTAAACCGCTGACAAAGAGTGTGCGAACCTATAAATAAAAACAAAAAAAAAAAAATTAAATAAATTTACAAGTTGTACAAAATATGTTTGCATCACACATTAGATACGCGTTTATGCTTAGCTTCTTCTTTCACTTTAAGAAAATTTTATATGATTACGTAATTAAGACTGTCACAAAACTTGGTGGCTTTGTTTGTGTATGTTATGTGATAATATTCTATGCATGTTTGCCCTCAAGGCCTCTGTTGCTGCTGCTAGTTAGCTTAGCTTAGCTAAACTTAGTTCGCTCGTTTTCGTTGCCGTTGCTCGTTCTTTTTATCTGCGCAAATATTTAAATGCGCTTTAACCCCAAAAGTTCAAATGACGTTGCTACATGTTATGCTAACGAAATCACTTGAGTCACATCTAAACTTACATATGCAGTCACATACACACACACACACACGCACACAAACTGACATTTACATGTCCCTTAGATGTGTATATGTGATAATGAAGCCAAATGGAATAAGCCTCATAAACGTTGAATTCATTAAATGAAAACCGTGACGCATATACACTGAGAGAAATTTAATTCAAATATTTCTACGTTGGTAATTTGAAGATATATTAAACTCTTCGGCGTAAACTGAATGTATTCTTGTTCAGCACGACTATCATGACCGACTGTATGTTTGTCTATTATAGGCTTCGTGTTTCTTATAGATTGACTCGTTCTCATAGTCGATAGGAACTAAGAGCAGTAAGGGATTTCTCAAGAGTTTTTACTACTAAAAGTGTCTACAAATTTGGTAATACCATATGGCAATAGACTACTGTGAAAGTGTTGAGCAATTGCGCATAGCAATTGAAAACAGTTAGCTTACAAGGCTATGTCGATGAAAATGAAGAAAAGTAAATTTTGTGTGCTCATTAATCTTATTATTTTTTGTGTAAAAATCATGGCTATATATGTACCGTGTGGTGTGCGGGCTGTCAAGAATACCACCACAGCAGGCCTCAGCTAGACGTAAGAGGCGTCTAAAGGGACAACCGTATGGATGAGGTTGGTTCGCAGGGAAACCGGAAAACAACATAAACCATAAGAACACACGAATCATGAAGGCTAGAAAAACAAAACTGCTTCAGGTGGCAGACACAGAAGTGAAAATCCACCCGTGGTAAACTCCGCGGCAGGGGCATGGATTCTGTAGACCCCAACTACCGTTAAATCTGTTACTCATGAAAAATCAAGGCTGCAAACCAATAAAAAAATTGCCAGTGGTTCGGTTCAGAGGTTTGCAATGCCTTTGAACCACTGATTCGGTTCATTAACCGTTTTCCTGTTGGTGTCGAACTGCTGTTCAGTTCGTTTCAAGTTTTTCAAGTAATATGTATGTAAAAAAATTTACCCTTACATAAACTAATAAAATTTTTGAGTTTAATTTTAAACTACTTAAAATTTATTGATCACCACTATTCTATTGATTTTGACATTATAAAGTCTACGAGGAATTCTATTAACATTTTCAAAAACTCAACAAAATTTTATGATTAAAAATATTTAATATTAAGTTATTTTAAAGAAACCTTGAAGCGGTACGAATCGAACCACTTTTGCCGTTTATATGGTTTGGTTTTTGTTTTAAGACCATTTTCTTTGTGAAGAGCTGGTTTGGTTAATGGCTCGAAGAAAACACTCAAAAATGATGTGGTTCGGTTCAAAAACAGCTCGGTTCAAAACCGGTTTGCAGTCCATGTAAAAATCCAACATCAAAACCAACAAAATGTTTAATAAACACGATGGAGACTCTGCAGTGTCAATTTTAAGAAATTTTACGAGTTCCGTGGTGACCGTGTCAGTATAAATGACGCTGAAAGTTCAGATTCCGTAAAGAATGATTTTTGACATTCGGATAATGAATATGCTTAAGGTTTGAGTTTGAGCTTGAAATAGTTGAAACGTTGGGACATAACGATTTTCAGCCTACATTTGGTACTACTTAGGAAAATTTAAAAAAGTCGAAAGGCAAAAGAGAGTGGAAAATTGATTTGCGTGAATGGCATAGTGAGTGATTTTTCATGAAAGAAACCGGTCACACTTTTCTGAAACAAGTTTCTTGTTTTTATTCTGAATTTCTAAAAGACAACCTTTGTGATAAAAAATGCCATTTGGAAAATAAAAAAGTATTCAATTAACACAACAAGTAAAAACTGTAAAAAAAAAAAAAAATAATTGCATAATTTTTTTTTTCAGTGTTGTTAGCAAATTTTATGGCTTATCCTCATCGGGACCATTCATTCACTTTGCGCACGCCCTGTCGGGTATTTGCTGCTACCCAAATATGCCATGCGGAAACGTTTCTTTTATTTTTAACACCTTTTTTTCGTGGTTTAACTACTTTGGCGGAAATAATAACAGAAATTTACGAAGGCAGGGAAGGGAAATAAGTGGCAATGAGCGCCATGCCAAAAGGTACTTTAGTGAATACCTTGTTAAATTTTTCGTGATGCCGTTTAGTGTTTGTCGCCTCGATGTGCTATTTTGAATACGAATTTAAAAAAAAAAAGTATGCACAACTTGAAGCGGATATACAAACACGATTACCTATATAAGAAAAACATATATACATATATATGTATGTATGTCAATGTATACACATAAATACTTTAGATAAATTTTTATATATATAGTTGCGAAAGTGTATATGTGTGAAAATTAAAACGTGTTCTATCGTAAAATCTGCTTTTTTTTTTTTTTTTGTAATTTAGTAGATGAGTTTCTTCTGAACGCTTAAATTTTTTTCCCTTTCCTATATTTTATATTGTAGCGCTATCTCTTTTTTTTAGACAATGTTAAAAATGACGATACATGTGCAACATGTCACACATTGACACCCCATATGCCGAAAGCAATTTTTTTTTGTGAAAAGAGTGTGAGTGAGATAAAAATATATATGACAGACAGATGGACGGACGGACAGACAGACAGCAAAGACAACTATCTACATTCATACACGGATATTTTTAGTTCGTATACATGTCTGTGATGTTATCTTGTCATATGTACACATATTGTCAGCCATCAGCAACATCATCAGCATCAGTAGCAGCCGCAGCAGCAAGAACAAGAAGAAAAACAGAGGGAAAATGCTTATACAACAGCAGCAGCAATGGCAATGGCGGTACACGCCATTATCGACCTGACCGCGCAAGTTATGACATCCGGGAGATACTCGTACAAAGAGCGATGTGCTCATTTCGTTTTCTTTTTTTTTTTTTTTTTTTGAACGAAACTCTACTTTAAATTGCTGGCAAATGCAGCAAAAACCCCTGAAGGCAGTTTGTGACAATTTAATTTAAGTTTAAAGTAACATTTTTTTTTTTTTTTGGTTAATGACAAGAGTCAAAAGGTAGAAAAGGTTAAATAAAATGACATATGTATTGCGTTCCGCCAAAAGGTTTATTTTATTCAGCTGCACACGTGTTTAGCAATTTGAGATGTAAAACAATTATTTTTGAGTTCTTAAATTTGGTGCAGCATGTGAAGGCAACCCGTCTATACACAGCTCACAATGAAGCTTCATGCTTTGACTGAAGCGTTACGCTAAAGTTAAGAGTCTTGTAAAGAAGTTATTTAGAAAGTCTAGATAAGCAATTAGTGTGCAGAATATACACCAAAACAAACGTGCAACACCGTTGATCAAAAATAAAGCTTACAGTTAAACCGACTAAGATTTCATCATAATATACAGAGATTGATGCAACACGATAATACACTGTTTGGTTATGAACAGACTATCAACAAGCTCGCTTTCAATGATTCTATGAAACTTTTTAATTAGTATATAGGATTTTTTGTCAGTAAAGTTATCTATAATAAAGTAGACAACAGCAAAACTAAGGTTTAGTAATCCGCATATCTATTTTTCTATAGATAAACAGAAGTGACTAATGGACAGTCCCAAACAAGTAGCACATAAAGAGCCGTTTTGGTGTCACCTAATCTCGTATAAACGGCCTTATGCACAGAGCTGACACGTCATAGCCAGCCTGTTAGGGAAAGTGCGATGTTTTAGACGACAGGTATTGGACAGTTCACCTAGCGACTTGAGCTGCCATTTCCCAAGTAACCGTATTTTGTATGATCTGAGTGCGTGGCCGTCATGGTAGCTTTTAGTTTAGAAAGGTCTTTAGCTTTCCTGCAGCTTTTCAGATTTGACCAATTATTATTGGCCAAATTGGCGAAATGGTTGCTAATGGCAGAGATTACTGCACCCATTGGGGTCTCTACCTGAACCGGTTGGGAGGCGCTAGCTGATCCCTTTAAGTCTGCGTGCTCGTTTCCGAGGACATCGCTATGCTCCGGAAACCACGAAAGGATGATTGAATTATGTTGGCTGACTTTGTGCAGCCGCTTTTTACAGTTCCAAATCAACTTTGACTTGATGATTTGAGAGACTAAAGCCTTTATGGCGGCTTGGCTGTCCGAGAAGATGAATACCCACCTTTCGCGGACATTCAGCTCTGCAAGCACCTCACAATCTGCAAGTATAGCGTGCACCTACGCTTGGAAAACACTGCAGAGACCTGGGAGTTGAAAAGATTTCTCTTTTTTTATACTTCGCTTAAAGATTTTGGTGAATAGTAAGCATCAAACTGTAGTAAGGCGAGTGCAGAACATTTGTGTATCTTTCCCTCTTTTTCACGTTATAACCTTTAACCGCGTCAAATATTAGTTGAATAAAAAAAAAAAAAAAACACATATTTATTTGGACCAAAAATCTTTGTTTTTTGAGACCATTTGGTAAAAACTGCGGACAAGCAACAAATTTGCTTGCTTTGTTTAGTACCACGTGACATTTGACCGTTTAAAAATATCTTAACACAGCACCGGGATTAACATTATGAGTCGATTGGAGAGAAAAAAAGCAAAAATTGCCGATGCTGGTATTCTTCCTTAATATTTCGCTTTAAAGTAGTTTTTGATTACAATAAGTGAAAAATATTGAGCGAAAAAAAACTAAACTTCTCTAACTGCGCAGCAAAAAAGTCAACTTGGGTGAAACAAATTGTTTCTGTATACTGTTTCGCAGTAGCGGTGACGTGCGCCTCATTGTTAAATGTATGTATATATGTATGAGCGAATATTAATACATGGGTACGGTTAACGTTATTAGCGTTATGTAAGCAGAAAGAGCAGTAATTCAGCTTTAAACAATGGAATTTCTCTAAAACTTGCATGTATATTTTACTTGCGGACTACCCGGCATGTGCTTTTTACGTTTGACTGGAAAACATTTTTCTATGGAAAAATTATTGAAAATCGACTTCATGAATGAACCGAATGTGTCTAATGCATTGTTTTAGTGGTATTTAAATTTCTTTGCATTGTCACCTTTCAAATGAAACCGGTTTGGGATTCATCGATTGGATGGTTTGAATGTTCAAAGCGGACATAGAATTATTTTTACTATTTTATATGATAATGATTTGAATAAGAAAGGATTCTGTAGACGCTTGTTTTCGTTATTTTTGTTTTATTAGAATAACAGCGCAATGCAACTGTAAAATTATCTTTAAAATTTTCTTTAAATCTTTAAAATAATTTCAAAACGTTCCATGCTATTTGCTCATAACTTGGCAACTTATTTTATGCATTTCCGTCTAATTACAATTAAAAACAACCAGTTTTTTATTTTTTTAGCTTATATTTTCTTCTGGCACTTAACACTTCAAACGTGTTATTTGCTCACTGACCACAGTCTCTAATTGCATGCGGCCATAGTCTAAGCATTCCACTACGAATTCCTCGACTGTAACCACAAAGCCACTCAAATGAATTTAGAGAGTTTCTAAGCTTGGCAGAGCTACAAATTCGTAATTAAATGTGGCAATTTTATTTTTAGTTGTTTTTTTTTTTTTTCTATCTCTGAATTTACCAATTTTGTGGCTAGACAAGTCAACACATTCTGTCATTTTATATTAAATACTTGTCAGTCAAGCAAAGCGTATAATGAGACGTTGATGAATACCAAAATTCAATTAAATATGACAGATTAAACATCTAAAACTGATAAAGTAAATTAAAATTTATTTATTTTGAAAACAATTATTTATCTTAAATGTTTCACATTAAAAAAAAATATACATTTAATTTTTCAGATAAAATTTCAAATAAATAAAATAAAATATGTTCTAATTACATACAAAAAAATATTTCGCCAAATAAAAATAAATTATATTAATTTTGACTTTTAAAAGGTTATCAAAATTTATTAGCAACAAAAAGGAAAAAAATTCCCAAAAGTGCAGCCGTAAAAATATTTAATTGAAATTTTCAGCACCTGCAGCTAAAAATGAACAAAAATTTTGAAAAGTATCTGTAATAAAATTGTGCAAGGGGAAACCAAACCAAATAATTCAATTTACAAAATTTCATATGTTGGCTGGCTGGGCTGGTTAGTACGTAGTGCTGTGCCCGGTTGCTGTAAAATTGTTGCTACTCTTTTTGTTTTTATGTTGACCAGAGTAACAATAACAAAAACTACGAGCAAACGCAAAACAATAGACCAAACTGAAGATCATAATCATGCACTGCAGGTCTTTGGAGACTCTTTAACAGCACAAATACGCAAAATAAAATGAAAATAAATATATTTTACACAGACAATAAAATGTATTCATACAACAGCAAATAGATACATTGTATGCTGTATAGATAATCTGATAGATAGATACATTCATATTCGCTGCATCGTGTGTGTTTATGGTAAAATACAATACAAGGAAGGAAACAAAAAAAAAAAAAACTAATGGGTTACTGCAGTCAGTTGGCCACAAGCTAATTTGGCATGAAGTGAAACTAAATATTTAACTGAAAAATATTGCTGGTACGTAGAATGTGGAAATAATGAAAAAGTTTACTTTAAAAGGTGTAAAAATTTGCTGTTTTTTTTTCTATAAATTAAAAAAATAAGAAGTTAAAAAAAAATATAATAATAACAAAGTAAGTAAAAATAATTAGCAAGTGTAATAGTTATTTAATTAAAAATACTCAAGAGTCATAAGGATACTCTGTAGTTTGAGATACAAAATGGAAATATATATTTTATCTTCTTGTTTCTTTGCAGTAGGGTTATATATGAGACATATCTATCTAGCTTAATTTGCCTTTCAGTTCGATTGTCTGCTTGTTCGTTTCTTAAACCATTTGACAGTCAAACAATGCGACACTCAATCATTCGTTCAATAGTTCATTAACCTTCAAACACTTTCTTTGCTGAATCTATCTATTTATACTCTGTACCCAAAGGTAAAGGGTATATTAAGTTTGTGCGAATGTGTGTAACAGACAGAAAGCGGCAACATAGACCCTATAAAGTATATATATATATATTCTTGAGAAAGGGGAGTCGAATTAGCTATGTCTGTCCTGTCCATCAGTCCTGCTGTCTGTCGTATGAGAGAGATTATCTTGGAGACTAAAAGATATAGGGCCACCATATTTGAAACTTAGACTCTCCTGAGCCGTCAAGTGTTCACTTGTAAGCGGCTTTTCTCAAGACACATTTTAAGTGGCACTCCCATACAAATTTACCCCAAAATTTTGGTGCTTTTTGCATAAAAACGTCATTGTTTTTTATTCAAGGAAGTTCAAATTTAGTATAAATTATGTCTATGATAGTCCCAGTAAAATATCCTAATATGGATAGGACCAACATAATTTTAGGTATAGCCCCTATACAATGATATACCCGATTTTTTAAGTTTTTCTATGAAAGTCCAATTCAATGAGGTTTGGTAGTAAAATATAACTAACTTAAGGTACGTAAAGATTGGGTACAGGGTATCTTGAAGTCGAGCATACTCGACTTCTTCGTTCTTTCTGGTTTATACTGCTAGCGGAGAGCCTTGATTTCTCATACCAAAACTTCAAAGGAAAATAATAGTTATAACTCCATTTGGGCTTTGAAGCAGAGAGTCGCAATAGTCTAGCGATTGCTGAATAAAGTTAACATCCTGAATTATTGATGTACAATTTTAGTAACTTTATTATTATTTTTTTTTGAAAAGTTCAAACTTTTTTGCTGTAAAATCATCTTTACATTAACATTATTTTAATTTAATAATGAGTTATAAGCAAAAGTAACTATGGGGTGTCAAACTGCAAGCCTTTTCCTTTAACATTTTTAAGCTTATAGATACTTTAAAGCTTAAAATGAAATTTCTCATTGAACCATTTCAAAGGCAAATAAATGTATATTTTAAAAAAAAAAAAACATAAACAAAAACAAAATTTAAAATAAAACATTCGAAAAAATTGTTACAAAAACATAATGAAAAAAAAAAATTGTTGGGAAAGAATAGCAGCAGAAAACTTTTTTAATGTAAATTTAATCAAAAAGTTAAGCATCAAAAGACATTTTCATGCGTTTATTTGCATTTTTAGACATGCCAACAAGTTAGCAGTCAACTCGAGCATAACAACATGTGTGTGTGTGTGTAAAAGAATGAGACAACGTAGACACTTCGTACATATAGTATATAGTATATATTTGGATACAGATACATTTGTATCTGCAACATCAAGTCAATCATTTGCATACGAAATCAACTCAAAGTAGAGGAAACAAACGAAACGAACAAATAAACAACGAGTCAAGACAGCCAGACAAATAGAAACAAACTTCAAACTGAGTTTTACAGCAAAACAAAACAAAAAAAACAGAAAAAAAAAAAAAAAAAGTTTGCGGCTTCAGATAGAAATGTAAATGCAAGTGTATAAAATAACAATTGACATGTGCTTATATGTCTAAAAGTATCTTACATACTCGCATACAAGAATTTATATTTAATGTTTCGCAATTTTGTTGTTGTCTTAGTTGCATTCCTTGCAGTGTATAATATACATACACATTTAAATGTATCTCTAACAACTTTTACATGCATCAGCTGTGCCCCTCAACTTGAAAATGTTTGTAAATTGTCGACCACAAAAGCAGCCAATAAGCCAAGGCTCACATTTACAATTTAACTTTATAGGTATTTAGATACATTTTTGGTGTATCTAAGAGATACATTTACGCAAACTAGCGTGTAAACTATACACACACACACGCACATAGTTATGCTTTTGCGGTTCAAGTAGCTGTCAGTATGAATGTGTGTGTATACTATATGTCAGCTTAATGGTATCAAAGTATCTATAGAGATAGCTCTATGTGTTTTTTATGTATATCATAGTTGTCTTCTATCCTATTCTGTATTTTTTGTTGTTTGTTTTTGTAAATGGCCTTGCAGTAGTTTGAATTTATAGTTGTTGTTTGTTGTTGTTTTTGTTACTATTGCTGCGACTCTTGTTGGCAGTGATTTCCGTTCGACTTGCAAGCGCCAAAATCCAACACACAAGTCAAAGTTATGTGTACGAGTATGTTTGCCGGCAACATAAACGTTAACGTAAACCTAATGCAGCGTCGTAACCGCCGCCAGACATTCCAGTCTAAATATGTATCTATGAGTTTTTTTTTCGTATGTCCATGACTTGGTTATGGTTTTGCGTAAAACCGCAACATATGTTGTTATTGTTATTGTTGTTGTTGTTGCTGTCGTTATTGTACATTTGTAATTATTACTTGCAGCAAAAACACTGCAGCACTATGAAAAAGCGCTTATGTTGTTTGCCTTTAAATATATGTATCTGTATATATAGTATACACTGATATTCTTTTTAATAGTATTTGTGTATCTATGTAGCCAAATATAAAGTTATGAAGTTTCGCATACAAGTTGGTTTTCTGTTATATTTTTTTTCTTTTACTTTTATTTGTCGCTCAGTTGAGAAGTTAAAAAGTCAGTTGAAAAGTCATTTGAAAAAGTTTAAAAGTTTGCGTAATGAATATGCTAATTTTTATGCATTTCAAATTAAATTAAAATAGTTTCATAAAAAAAAAAAAAAAATATTTTACAAGTTTATTTGTAAATGAAATTATAATTTTCTTTTATTGAATTAGACGTTTGTGAGTTTTGCTAATTGAATTATTTCAGTTAAAATATATAAATGAAAATATTATTGAATAAAATTGAAAAAAAAAAAAAACATTTTTAGATATGAAAATATTTTTTTGTTGTAAATTAAAAAAAAATATGTCTCTAATAATTAAAATAAAAATAAAAAACAGAGTTGGATTAACTCACACACATAAAATTTGGTATTTTTTTTATTCAATGCTTTATTATAATCTAAAAATAGATCAAATATTCTCATTAGACCACTATGCTAATAAATTAATAGTCAAAAAAACAAAATACAAAACTTCTTCTTTAAAGACTTGAAAATTCTAGATGTATATGGATGTTTGGGTGTTTAAAGTTAAACAAAAACAAGGAAAAACGTTAACTTCGGTGGAACCGAAGCTGAAATACCCGTTACACAAAACTTGTAATAGATTAGTATATATGTTCACTAGGCGCTTAGATTAAATTTCACAAAGAATTTGATCAAATTTGTATGGAGGCTTTTTGTAATATTAGCCCGATCTTTACCATATCGATGGAGTTGACGTTAGTATTGATTTTATCAAATTTTAATTGAATTCATTCGGAAAAAATAAATGTTTTCATACAAAAATTCCGAAAATGATGGGTAAATTTGTATGGGGGCAATACCTAAAATGGGTCGTGGCATCTTGGATTTAACACTCGATGACAAAAGAAATATTTTTACCAAATTGGAAGCGAATATATTCGTAAATAATTACTATTTTTATACAAAAAATCGAAAAAATCGGTAAGTTTGTATGGGGGCTATACCTAGAAATGGGTGTGGCACTCTCATTCTCGAACTTAGCCTAGTCGTTGCCGAGAAAAGCTTAAGTTTAAAATTTCAGACGGACTGACAGACAGACAGACGAACATGGCTAGATCGATTCATCTCATCGAGCTGATCAAGAATATATATTCTTTATGAGGTCTCCGATGCCTCCTTCAATGCGTTCCAAACTTTTGGACAAACTGAATAAACCCGTTTACACTATGTGAAACGGGTATAACAAGAAAGAACGCTGTAGTGGAGTATGCTCGACTGCAAGATACCCTGCCCAATCTTTATGAACCTTAGAATCGGTTCTATTTTACTACCATACCTTATTGAATTGAATTTTCATAAAAAAACCTTAATAAAATCGGGTATAAATTTGTATGGGGGGCTATAACTTAAATTTTGTTGGACCTACCCATGTTGGTCTATTTCATTGGGACTATCCTAGGCGTAATTTATACCAAATTAAGACTTTCTAGAATAAGAAGCAATGACATTTTTGTGCAAAAACACAAAATTTTGGGGTACATTTGTATGGGGGTACCCCTTAAAATGGGACAAGAGAAAAACCGTTTGCAAGTGCACACTTGACGGCTTGGAGAGCTTAATGGGTCAAATTTAGTGGTCCTATCTCTTATAGTCACCGAGATAATCTCTCTCATACGGCAGACAGCAGGAAAAACAGACGGATCTAGACCGATTCCCTTCCAATGCTGATCAGAAACACACTTTTTACGGACGAATAGCTCCGTATGTCTGTTACAAAAACTTGTACAAACTAAAAAACCAATTATCCTTGATGCTCTACACAAAAGTTTTAATTATGTTTATTTTATATCAAAATTTAGCTAAAGTGTTATGATCGGCATGCGTTGCAAAGGCATTTGGAAGATTCAATTCAAATATTTAAAAGCAATTAATAAATTATGCTAACCTTGAACTTCACCGACTTCCACCATGAAGGTGGATCAAAACTAGACTCTGGGAAATATTTTTCGTGGCATAGTCTAAAAAATTGAATGTAGAAATGGCTTTTCTCTCTCTCTTTTTTTTCTTCCCCTTTTTTGGGGGCTTCCACCTTAAACCCTCTCTTACAAATTTTTAAATATAAAAAAAATAAAAAATTTATTTTTTTTTTTTTTAAAATTCAAACTTAATGTTCTTTCGTCTTCTTTTCAAATGTTACAATCTTTAAAACTAAATACATATACCAGCACACTTTAGACAAATAAGCAGTTCAAATCATTATTATTAATAAACTTTAAGCGAGTGGCAAATTACAATTTCAAAATACTTGCTTTTCAACACGCTGCAAAGCAATTAACCAGCCTGACGCCAGCAGCAGCTCTATAAAATATATAAAAATTAACAGAGAATTCAAACGCAAAAATGTTTTACTTTGTAAATTGCCGCTGTGCAAGTGATAACTATAAAAAAAAAAAAATAGCAACAAAAGTGCACCATAAATGTCGACGACAGTAAAAAATCTTTTAACGATTTTCCATTCAATTGCATATTATTCGCATAGATTGCGTATTTTGCAACAAGTGCAGATAAATCTTAAAACGTGTAGGAGCTAAAGTCAATATCTTAGCAGTTATAGAGATAAACAACTCAATGATAAACATAAATACGACAACGACAACGCCGACACTTATAGAGATACATATACACACATACATACTTATACATATATGTAAGATTGTATCTTTGTATCTAAACATTAACTCAAACGAAGGCTTTAAACTTTATAGACACTTGCACATAATTTACTAAATCGTTTGATTTTTCTTTTTTTTTTTTTTTTTTTTTTTAAGCTGACAAGTATTTTGATATTTATTGGCGATTTTGTTTTTGTAAATTTTGCTTTTTAACTGACAACTCACCTGACACTGTACATGAACGGTGATTTAACTATTTGAAGCGTTAATATGCAAATGAATTTAACAATTTTACATAATTGGCTAACTTTGATCGTAAGTTTAATGAAATTATTGAAAGCTTAACTGAATTTAATTTAAATGTGGAAAATTGACTGTGGGAAAATATTGCACGTTTGAATTGTTTTAGCGCGATTTTATTGAAGAATGAGTTAGGAGCAAACACTTTATTGTAAAACAAGTAATTCAAATTAAAATTGTAAACTATGCCATAAACTCATTGAACATTTCATCTATTTCATCGAGTTTCTCTTAACTAACTGAAAGTTTATTTGTTCGATTAGATAAATTTGAATGGCAAAAATATGAGATACATTTGGTGATTTATTTTGAAAAAATCTATAACAACCAAACAAAATGCCAATTTAACTGTGAGATAAATTTTGAAGTGTCAGGGTAACTTTTTAATCTGTCAACCAATTTGAAAGGTGAGACCTTTACGTTTCTAATGTGATCAACGTTCAATAGATGGCGTTACGTGTTCCATGATTTAAACAAAAAGTCCCCTTATTTATTGAGCATACTGTGTATCTTAAGGTACATAAAGATTGGGTATAGTGTATCTTTCAGTCGAGCATACTCGACTTCAGCGTTCTTTCTAGTTATACCTGTACCCAAGGGTAAAAGGGTATAATAGTTGGAATGTATGTAACAGGCAGAAGGAGGCAAGATAGACCATATAAGTATATATATTCTTGTCGCATTGGGGAGTCACTAGCTATGTCTGTCTGTCCGTCCGTTGTCCGTGGTGTGTTTTCCTGCTGTCTGCCGTATGGGAGATTATCTCGGAGACTATAAGAGATAGGGCTACCATATTTGAAACTAGACTCCCTGGCCGTCAGTGTTCACTTGCAACGGTTTTTTCTGACCCATTTGGGGTCCCCATCAAATATACCCCAAAATTTTAGGCTTTTGTTAAAAACGTCATTGTTTTTGATTGTGGAAGTTCAACTTAGTATAAATTATGTTGTGATGTCAAAAATACCCAATATTGGTGGCCACAATTTTGGTATAAATAACATTTTAGTTTTGTTTGAATTAAGTTTGGTATATAAAGTTGGACGGTGGCGACTTCAGCGTTCTTTCTTGTTTTTTAAATATATTTGTACATATACTCGAACATAATTTAATGCACTTAATTAATTTTATAGATAATTTTAGTGTGTATTTTAGAAGTACGTCAATAAATGCTACTGGATTGTATAATTTCATTAAATGCGCTCAATAAAAGCAGTTCGAAAGTAGTTTAACGAAAAAAAAACAGTATTTGCAAAACGTGATCGATCGAAAAGATTCAGATAGTTAGTATGAAAAAAGCAAACCAGGCAGCTACTGGCTTTCACGTTTTTAAGCGAGATTAAGACAGATTGAGACAGATAGAGGGGCAGTAATCATTAGCAGAATTAAGCAGTTACAAACCATTTGAGTCAGAAAACTATTCTAATTTTTTTTTGTTGTAAATTTTCAAAATTTTTTTTTTTGAATAATCTCACTAATTTCCAACTTTAACTCTGTTGAACTTTACGCATACAAAAACATAACATTAAAAACAAAAACTTTGCATATTTGTTTTCATTTGAATTTAGTTTGTAACTAAATTAAAAAAAAAAAAAAAAAAAAACAAAAAAAAAACAGAATCAAAGAGCAAAAGTTAGTTTAGAGTTAGAATTTATTTTAAACTAAATGTATCCGCATATGCTATACGGTTATGTATCTACAAGTATGTGTGTATTTATGTATGTATATGTAAATGACAATAAACTTTTAAATGTATATACGCATTAGTTGTACTTAGTTAGTTATTTAGTTTTATATATTTTGTATATTTTTGCGATACGCATTTAATTTAAATTTAACCCTATTACATTTTATATGCACATTAGACAACTCTAGTCGAAAGTTTATTGAAAGTTATAAATCAGTTGTTGCAAATAAATATACATACATATCGTAGATATCGTTATTTTCGTTAGTTCGAAACTTGTTTTTTTTTAAATACAGTCGACAAGTAATTTTTATCAATTTAATAGCATTTTGCTTCGAAACACACCCAGTTTATGGCAACGCCAATCACCCACCCACCAGTTTTCAAGCGGCTAAATACAAAAAGCAACTGGATTTGCTGTATTTAAAGTTAAAGACCAAACCAAGACTTGGTTAACCAGTTAGCCAAAGCAAAGAAAAAAATAATAAAAAAAAATTTGTGTGTAAGCCATTGGGTCAACACAGTGGTAATAGCCAAGTTTGTGTTTATTTTAGCGTGTTTTAACTTAAAAGTCCAGAAGCCAATTTATTTAGACAGTGTGTTGCAAACATATTGACGCCTGAAAATGTCAAAGTCATTAGCATCGATGACTTTGCACTGATAAATTATAGCGATGAAATAGTTAATGTGATGTGAAAAGTTACTTGCTTCTGAATTTGTTGCATTTTAATAAAATATTGATTGCAAATTGAGTAATTATTAAAGCAAAGTGAAGTCATTGTGTCAGTTACATTAATAGAAAAATGAAATTAGTTAGATATAATCATAGATAGTAGTAAACGAATCTAGAAATGTTATACAAAAACTGAGGCGTAGAATGCTTTTTGGGCTGGAATGTATAAAAGTGGATTAAAAGTATATTTAAGAATATATAATTCAAGGATGTGAGAAGCAATGCATCTATGTGGTTTATAGTCCAAGAAAGAATCATTTTACTGTTGAAATGAACTCAGCTATGAATATGGTTAGTAGAATCAACTGGACATTGCCGGTGTACAAAGCTTTTTCAAATAATAGCTTAAGGGCATGCAATCTAAGAGGTAGCAGCATAAATTTTCCAATTTATACATATAAAATAGTAAAAATGTTTCTATGTCCGCTATGGACTTTGAAACCATCCAACCGATGAGACCCAAACCGATTTTATTTGAAAGGCATAAATTCAAGTATAATTATAGACCACTAAAACAATGTTTTTAAATGTTCTTTGCATTTTTGTATGTTTTCATACCAGTCACAACGTATATTAGTGACGCTGCAATCGAAAAATAAAAAGTAACAAAAAGCTAACGAAAGGAGCTATAAAGTAGTAGCACACGTTGGGTATTTGCTAGTCTATATATATAAAATAGTAAAAATGTTTCTATGTCCGCAATTTAAGTTGAAACCGTGAAACCGCTGAGCCCTAAACCGGTTACATTTGAAAGTAAATAATGCAAGTAAATAGAAATTTCACTAAAACAATGCCTAATGCATGTTCGGTTCATTTAAGAAGCCGATTTTCTAATTTTCACATAAAAAAATGATTTGCTTTTAACATAAACAAAAAACAAAAATAAACAAGGAAAACTTTAGCTTCGGTGTCACCAAAGCTTAAATACCCGTCACACGTTCTTTTAAATTGTTAATGTGTTATCATCAATGGCTAAAATATAACTTCATTTAATCTTGGCAACAGATGGGATAGGACGGGGTCAATGGTCTGAAAGAACTCACGTTAAGACACAATATTGGTATCAAATTTTAAGCTAAAAATACAGATTTTCAAAAAAAATTAGAAAATACCCGGTAAGTTTGTGTGGGGCCTATGCCAAAAAATGGGCGTGGTATTAAAAGTGTTTTTACCCAATTGGGAGTTAATACATTACTAAAAAAATTAACATTTTCATACAAAAATTCGAAAATAGGCGATAAGTTTGTATGGGGGCTATACCTAAAAATGGGCGTGGCACTTTCATATTCAAACTATGACCTAGTCGTTGCCGAGAAAAGCTTAAGTTTCAAATTTCAGCTAAATATCTCTTGTAGTCTCACGATAAAGATCGCGTTGAAATAAACAGATAGACAGACTGACAGACGGACAGACAAGCGGACGGACAGACAGACAGACAGACGGACAAACAGACAGACGGACAAACAGACAGACGGTCATGGCTAGATCGACTCGTCTCATCGAGCTGATCGATTTATGGTAAAAAAAAAATTTTTTGATTTTTTTTAAAAAGAAGCATTTACCGTCAAAAAGAATGTAGTAGCACACGCCGGATATCTGCTAGTTGTAATATATAAATACAAGTTTTTATAGTAAACCCTAAATTGGTACTCATTATTTTTAATAATAATAAAATTTTTATACCCTACAGAGAAATTTATTTTCGTTACCCCAGAAACAGATAACAAAAGTAAACAACAACAACAAAAAGTGTTTCTATATAATTTTCTTTAAAAATCATTATTGACAGCGCTAAAACTTTCACCCCAGAAAGGCAACATAAAGCAAATGATTTGTATGCAAGCGCATAAAATAATAAATCTCATAAATTAACATAAAACTGAAAAGCAAATTTTACTGTCAACGTTAATATAAGGTAGCAGCAGCAGCAAAATAGAATATTGCAACAACAGAAATGTGTTGTCCTTTTGCAAGCAACAGCTGCTGCCTTTCATGAAAAAAAAGAAATTGGGGTGTTAAATAATTAAACAACAAACAAAATAACTGTGCTAAAGCTACAGAAGCATCCAGTAGAATAGTTAAAGGGAAGCCTTACAAGAAGTAAGAAAGTTATTGCGCTACTTTAAAGTTAAAAAGTTTCGAGCATACCTTAAGGCGCTGTGGCACATCTTTGTCCCATAAATTTATACAACTTTATTTGTCATTTAATCTTGGCAACAGCGAAAGTGTTAATGAGTTTTAATTATTTAAAAAAAGCGAATATTCAGAACGCAAAATTTCTGCAGAAAACTTAAATATGTATTACCAAGTCTGCTGATATGCAAAATATGCCAAGGGAAGATAAACTTTTTAAGCTAGAATTTTAATAGTTTTGAGCTTAAAAAAAAAAATAATAAAAAATTAAGAAACGTAAATGCTCAAGTGGTGCATATTATCATCATTTTCAATTTTTAAGTTCATATCTCAACGAAATTCCGTTGTGAAAACTTTTGGTGTTGCAAATAATTTTGCAATCAAAAGTTGAACAATTTTACCGAGTTTATTTGAACATTTGTTTTGTAGAAAGTTGTTGTTTTTTATTTCCGAAAAGTAACTAAAAATTTTGTTGATTTCTGTAATAAGTTGCAACAGAGTTTGTTTTTAAAATTTTTGTATTACGTAACATATTTTTTTTTTAAAGACAACTGGGAACTACAATTATAAAAATTTTAATGCTTAAAGTCTTTGGTTGGCTTACACGTTCTACAGCAAAATACGATTAGCACAAATTAAAAAAAAGGAAATTTGCAGCAAAAATGTTTACAAAATTAGAACGGACTTAAATGAATTGGAAGTAAAAATATTAAAAAAAAAATACATTGGTATGCTCACAAATACTTGTCCTGAATGAGTACACACAAATGATATTTTAAAGATTTCAGTTGAATTTTTTTGCTGAAGAAGCTGTCAACCATGCCACTGCGAACAAAGTCGCGGGTATTTGCTAATTGTATTGTACAATCATGTAAAACAAAAGCGCTGATAAGCATCAACAAGGACTGCAGTTGAATTAAAAAAAAAAAGTATTTAAAGAAAACACAGCAAAGATATAAAAACTTAAGCCAAGTAAATGCGTAAAACTATGCAAAGAAAGCAAGAAAAAAAAATAAATATAGAAGAAGAAAAGCGCTAATTACCGCACAATTGTTGCCATTGCAGGCATGCAGACAGACGGACAGACAGATGAACTGGCATGCAGACAATTAGACAAATAGACCGACCGCAGACAGACAGACAGACAATAAGAACAACTAGGATCACAACAGCAAGTGTTAGCAGACAATAATGCAGCACAATAATGCAAACAATGAATGTAAGCAAGCAAGCAAGCAAGCAGCTACAACAATAAGCAGCGCAAAGGATATTTTTTTTTTATTGTAAAATAAAAATGCAGCGCCAGGCTTAACAATAACTAGTGCAATATCTATATAAATAGCATTGTGAACACAACTAAATGTCAAGCAAAAGATTAAAGCCAACTTATATTTATACAATACAAAAACAACAACAACGACAACGACAAAATGATTGTGCTTTATATAATACCTAAAAGAAATGGAGCAGTAGCGCAATAAGCAGATTCATATGCTAAGTAAAATGTCTCAATTTGCTGCCATGAATTTATATCTTCTTAAAAAGATTTTCAAACGTTTTTTTTTTTTAGGTTTTTAAGATGTTTTTATTCGTAAGGCGCATTTGTTGTGAAAGAAGCTTCTGAACTTTTCGATCTTTGATTTTTTCATACTGCTAGTTTCCTGAATCCTTTAAATTGCAAAGCACTAAAAACGACTTGTAGTTATTTAAGAACTCTATACTAGTGTTGTAAAAAAAATAACTATCAGTGATTTTTTCACAGTGATTTTAAAATCGCTGTGTCCCACTGCAACTGAAAGTCATAATTGGTGATTTTTGAGTTTCATGAACATGTGCTGTTATCGGTGATTTTGTCTATCGCTCTTATGCGAATAATAAAACGATTCAGTTTTCAGTGATTGGTGCTTTGATCACTCTTTGCGAACACAGCTTGAATACCACACCTGTACAAGTTCGTTGGTACATGGTAGTCACTTGATTCATCAAAAGGTGCAATTCACTGAAAGGGGGGCCTATTGAAATGATTAAATGGTGAATCTCAATGGCCATTGCAATTGCAACAAAAATACGAATGGAAAACGAAGTGAATTTTTTTAATTTTTTTACCCGTTATGAAAAACTTCGAAGCCCCAGACAAGTACATAGACTTTCGAACAGCTGGACGATTGCAACGGATTGAACAAGGAGGACGCCTGTTTGTGCCGCTTTTTGCGAGCACGTTTTTTTTAATTGGTAATTTTATTATTCTCGTGAACTTTTAACACTTAATCACTGCTCGCAGTCCCAGGCAGTTTGTATTTCAAGACACAGGTCGCTAATCACATTGCGACTCAAATATACACTCATTTCAAAGGTTACTGCCCAATTTCGAGTTTTTGGATGAAAATAGTTATTATTTTTGAATGTTTTTTTTTTCACAATTAATGCCGAACGATCAGGTTAACTAAAATTGCCACGCCCTAAGCCGCTACAAATTATTTTTGTCGATTTTTGTATGGAAATAGTTATTTTACGAATGTATTAATATTGGGGAAACTTTATGTCATCCATCATTTTTGGAATAGCCTCAAGACAAACTTACCGCCCATTTTCGAGTTTTTGTGTGAAAACGGTTATTTGGGCTGAATGATTCCGATTAAAATTTCGTAAAATTAATTCGAAGTGAACACAATCGTTATGATTAGGATGGTATAATCAAATGATCAATTATAGTTTAATTGGAACAATAAACTATAAAAGTGTTGATTAACGGGTATTTCAGCTTCGGCTAAGGGTTAATCCTTGTTTTATATAATCAATAATTAAAGCAATTTGTTTGAACTGGTCGATTGAGGACAGTTTGACTTACTTAAACCAGCAAGTGCAAAGGAATAAAAAAAAGTACCTTCAGTTGGTAGTATAATATAATCGAACTGTGATTTAATCACCGATTGCATTTCATCAAGCACAGTCCCAATCACAGCTACTCAAATTACTATTTTGCCAAGGGTCTCTATATAAGACAATTTAGTATGGTAACACTCATAGAAATGTATTGTAGCGCTATAGCTTTCAAGTGAAGCTTTAAAAAAAAAATTATAAATACAACTAAACTTTAAAAAAAAGTAAATAATTTTTTCACCGTCATTTAAGTCAAAACACTGCGTAAAAAAATTACAGCCTGGCAACTCTCAATGTAATGCGGTAAAAATATAGCATTTATAAAAAGAACAACAGTACGCCGTATGGCAACGACGAAAGAAGCTAATAGTATATGTTTGAATGGAATGTACCATGCAACTGTACTGAAGTGTTTATTCATGGCATTCATTCACTCATTCATTTGTTAACTCACTCACACACACTCACTCTCTCATTCATTTATTCATTCATTTATTTGTGCATTGTTTCGCGCCCAAGAGCAACACTGGTAATTGTTGACAACCCAACCCAATAAGAAAACAGCAACTAAATAAGCAGAAGCACAGTACACAGTTGCAATTTACGCTGTAAGACAACAAAAGCAACAACAAAAACAACAAACAAGAGTAACGAATTAAAGAATAAATAGCACAAAGCAGAAACAACTGCGCAGCTAAATAAGAACAATTGTTAAATCTCGAATAGAACATTGTACAAGTATTTACTAGGTACTGACTGGTAGCTCTATAGTTTCTTGTTTATTTTGTTAAGAAAAACCCTTTTTTTTCTTGTTATGTAAGTTTTTTTTTTTCAGCTACGTCAGTGCGCACAAATCTGTTCAGTATTTTGTTTTGTTTTGTTTTGCTTTTTATTTTTAGTTATTTTTCTTTTCTATGAATATTTCTCTCTGTGCATGATGTTTTTTTTTTTTGAATGAGTAGAAATATCCTGCGGCATTTGCATGACGTTAGACTTAATTGGTTGCTGTTGTATATATTTAGTTGCCTTGGAACTGGGCAACTGGCACAAAGTTAGAATTTTTTTCATATATATTTCAGTTTTGTTACAATATTTGTTGGCATTCTTATATGACGACTTTTAGTTAATTCTTAAGATTATATTTGCACTTAAGTTAGATCAAAGTAGATAGTAGAGACCAATTAGGTTAACAATGATTACTAAAATGCTCGAAGGATGCTTAGTGAGTCTTAGAAAGAATTTTAAATGTAAAAAAAAAAAATTATAATTATACATACATCCAATGAAATAAAAGGGGTTAAAAAGAGGGGACCGAGAGAGAGAGAGCCAGAGAAGAGCCAGAGAAAGTGAATTATAGTAATTTTAAAATGAGTCCTTAACTTCGATCTTAAATTTTGACTAAATAATTCCAAAAAAATGTCATGGAAATGACGAGATTATATTAGAGATTAAAACTGTGTGGTTGTTGTAAATAATTGATTCTTGATGATTGTAAAAAAAATTGATTGTTATTAATTAATCATGAATATCAAAAAAACAAAAAAAAAAGTTAACTTCGGTTGGACCGAAGCTTTTATATTAAATTTTATCTTAAAATAGTAAACAAACTGAAAATATTCTTAAAAATTTAGAAATTCGCGGTCCGATTTAAACCAATTTTAAACTGAAGATTTGGCATATATAGAAGCATTTGTAACATATTTGAAGCCATTCGCTTTATAAATATTATTTTTCTTATAAGAACTTGACAATAGTGTTGCACTTTTATGGGGTTACCTAAAAGTGGGCGTGTCACATTGATTTTAACATAGAAAGTACAAAGGACCTAGAAAAGCTTAAGTTAAAAATTTCAGCATAATATCTTTAAAACTGATCGAATAATATCGCGCAGGCAATAAACAGACGGACAGACAGACAGACATGGCTAAATCGATTTGTCTCATCAAGGTGATCAATAATATATATACTTTTTATCAGAATGTTTGTAAGATATTGACATGAAATTTTTAAACTTAACCTTGTTTTTGGTCCTAGGCAGTTTGTATGTCAGAATCAAGTTGCCACGCCCATTTTTAGGGGCCTACAAACATTCCGCCCATTTTTGAGTTTTTGTATGAAAATAGGTATTATTTATGAATATATTTACTCCAAATCGGGTAAAAACACTTCTTATATCAATTAAATGTGAAATCCAAGGTGCCACGCCCATTTTCAGGTGTATAGAAAAAATTTGACCAGTTGAAAATATCTACTTTCAAATAATTGGTAACTACTTTTACTGCTCTGTGTGAATTCTTAAATAAATATCACAAATAATTATGAAAAACTTTAGTTTTATAAATAAATTGAGCAAATCATTACTGCATAAATCTGAAAACTGATCATTTATTATTTATTTTAATTAGGTAAAATGTATAACAAAAAACTTTCATAAAAAGTGTGCATCTAACTCTTCATATGCAGCAAATTTGGCTTGTTGCTGCACTACATACAATTTGATGCATGCTGTTAAAAAGTAACTAGCCCAAAAGTATACTTCACAACTTTAAACTTTAAATTGTAAATAAGTAAAAGTAAATTTGCTAACGAATATTGCCCATGGCTAAAACTGTTTGTTAACACCTGCAATTTAACACTTAGATGTGTGCTTAATAGACAGCTCAGACAGATACTATAGCTTTTATAAAATCTGAAAATTGTAAAACGTTGCGTATACTTGATATATGTGTATGCATGAATTTCAAATAAAATTTTGCCCAAAGCTACAAAACAGCAAGTAAACTATTTAAGCTATTAAATTTATTTCTAATTAGTGTAAGAAATAAATAAGTTAACCAAAATGCAGTCAACGCTGCGTATACATAATATATATAATATATTTACATATGCAATTACGTATACGCAATGTGAATTTTCAAATATTTTTGATAATTATAATTGACATTGAAATGGAAGTAGTACACACTTGCATATTAAAGCACATAATTAGCTTTAAAGTGTTACGTGTTTTGCATGCTAAAACCAGACACAAAACACTCTCTGTCGTTTCCTGTGTATCTGTATTTACAATTTCCTAACTTATCAAGCTGTTTTGGCATTCATTAAGCAGTAATTGGTTTGTTACTGTTACTTTAGTTACCTTAACTGGAAAAAGCACAGACACAGACAGCATCATACAACATCAAATGTCATCTACCAGAACGAAAGCCTGCCATTCTGCAACAGTTTTCTGTAATTTAGCTACGAAATTTGTTTTTCATTGTCAGTTACGTTTCTTTGTTTCTTCGTTGTTTTCTTTTTGTTTTTTTTTTTTTTTGGAAAAATCAGTGAAAAGTTAACTCCAAAGCTACTTTTGTTCTTTTGGATTTTTAGTGTGTAAGCAACCAAATTCTTCTGCTGCAAATGATTTTTTGAAGAAACTTGAATAATGTTTGCTGTCATTTCGTCTGACAATTGTTGTCAATTATTTGTTTTGTTTTAACATTAATTTTATTTTTAGTTTTTTTTTTTTTGGCTTTCTTTGACATTTTAAAAATTAAAATTGTCGCATTGCTTGTTTCCGTTTTTTAAGAAAAGCCCTTTTTTAAAGCCTTTACCGTTACCATGCAAATTTTTCGTCCTTATCCTTGTGCTACTTTTGTTTCGTTTGTATTGTAATCAACTTGAATATGCCACACACACACACATACAAGTGTACTTGTTTCTATATACAATACAATTGCAAAAAAAATGGCTTTGTACTTGTACTAGATTGTTTTTGTTGTTGTTGTTGTATTTTAGTTATAGTCTAGCTGAAATGCGTAGAAAAAGTTGAGTTTATTGTACATAAAATGCGCTACATAAATGAAAAGTTATTGTCGGCTACTAGCAACGTACACAAAGGCGACACTGACAATGAACGGAAGCCGGAATGTAGCACAGATTTCATATTTAGAACGCTTTTTAAACTTATTTATAGAGTCTCGCTTGTTTTGTTTTCGTCTCTCTTTTGTCTTACCCTTTTTTTTTATTTTTTGATTCGTTTAGAATCGTCTATACATTTTCATTTAAAATCGCAATAAAAAAAACTTATAGCTTAAGAATCGTGAAAATTTAATAATTTAATTGGATAATAATTGTTGTTCATAAATAACAAAATGAGTTAAGAGTGGAGTAAAACTTCTTATCGACATGAATTGCTTCTTCCAAGACCAGCCAAATTATATAAAAATAAGAAATCTAACGGTCTATTCTTATTTTCTGATTGAATTCGTACAAATAACAGTTTCAGTCATATGTATTTTATAATAAATCTATTTGACTGACTGATTCAAAGGTGATTGGCCTACAGGCCAAAGCTGACATTTTTACTATAGATATGTCTCATTGAGTAGATGAGCAGTAAAGCGGAATTTTGAAACATTTTGACCAGAGACCAAATGAGGTCCTTGAAACCGGAATAGTCATATATTTGAAATGAGAATAACTTTAAAAAAAATGTTAAAAAAATATTTACGAAGAGTTCGAAGAGTTTCTTGATATAAGACTCAAAAGACACCCCTTTCTCAAAAGACACCCTTTGTACCGATAGTAATGTCAGACTGGAACTTACTAAGGCACCAGCCGCATCGATAAATGTTAATCAACTAATTCGAAAGCAATTAAACATAGAAGTAACTGACACCTTAGCGTTACCATATGTCACTAAAATATTGGCGCGTCAGTTTTCTACAAACAAAACTTCTAGGCGCAAATTATATCTGCTAGAGTGAATATCTTTTGTTGTATAGTGAAGATAGTCACAGTACCCCAGATAATTAGTCATATATCCAAGTAGAACTGGTTTTGATCGATACACAGTCGGCTGGTTAATTACTAAATTTGTTCAAAAATCTAAGCAGCAATTTAGACTCCCAAGACTGTTCAAAAAGAAAAACTGGCCTTGAAAACGGTATTGCTGTCATTTCGTCTGACATACTCGTATGATTCCTCAGAATACAGAATGCATAAGAAACTCTCTTGACATACACCTGCATTAAAGAATATTTTTATAAAGGGTAAAATCAGTTTTTTTTCAGTATTAAGGGTTTTGCAAAATTTTGGTCCATTCCAATTACACTTTACTTTGATAAAAGCACCACAAGCAACATTATTTCTTCGTTCTATCGCTTCTATAACTTTCTGATTGGTTCAGTTTTGGCCTATATATGAATTTAGGTCCGAATTTCGGATTAGCTTAAAACTTTGACAAATTCTATTCCGTTTAAAAATAATGGGTAAACCACTAGGTTACCATTATATTATCTGGATTAATTTTGTAAAATGGAAGAAGGATTGTCCCATACACACATTTATCTATTTCTGATAGGACTTTGTGATTAATCGATTTATCAATGAACAATCGATTATTTTGTATAATCAATTGTTCAATTAGTTAAATTATCGATTAATCAACAATCAATAATCAAGTAGCTGATAGTGAACAATAGTCGCGGCCTTTTGATAATCACAATTATGGGATCAGCAAACGCAGAGGACCAAAAAAAAGAAAGAAAGAAACGCGTTAACTTCGGTGGAACCGAAGCTGAAATACCCGTTACAAAACACTTTAAATAGTTTATATGTTCACCAGGTACTTAGATAAAATTTCACCATTGGATTCACCATTTTGACTTCATATTCATAATCTTCGTAAGCGAAGTTTCATAAAAATCTATTAAAATTTTTGAAAAAGTCAACCGCCATATTTGATATGAATTTTGAAAAATTTGACTTCATAATCGTGATCAGCGATTATTTTTGTTAAATAATTTAAAAGAATATTTAAGACACATTTTAACTTTTCCGTAAAAATTCTTTTAATACGAATTTTGAAAATCAATTTTAATTTTAATTCTTTTAACACAATAAACTATTGCCAAAATAGAATTATCTAAAACTCATACCATAAAAATTAAATTGAAAGCCAAAAGTGTAGCACAAAAAAAAAAAAAAAATGAATGAAGCGACTGAATTGAACTTTCTCCCAAATGATTTAACGCAATTTAAAAAGTTTGCCATGCTACAATTTACTACAACAAAATGCCACATTGTACATATATACACTTTCTATAAAAAAAAATACAAATAAAAATAAAAATAAAGTTGACTGCCATATTCCAAGCAATTGTTGCATTATTGCATACAGATTGACTTTAGATTTCAATAAACTCAAAGCATATTTTTATTTTCAATTTTCAAATAAATTATCTAAAGATAAAATAGAGCCAAACAAAAATAGAAATAAGTGAAAAACTTGAGAGCTGCACAACTTACAAAAAGTATAAAAATTTTAAACCAAACCACTCAGCACTCTGTGTGCTGTCTATGCTCAATGCAGCCTAAATGTATGCTATACTATTGTATGCCATACTCAAACTTTATAGAAAAGCAAAGTGAAAGAAAAGCGAAATCAAATTGTATCATCGCCATTTTTATTTTTTTTTGGGTCAATCATGTTGGCAAAATAGAATTTTACGTGCCAAGCTTAGAACTATAGAAACAGAGACAGAACAAAACGCGCGAGCAGAGCACTCGAACTCTCAAATCATACAAAATATCTCTATAAAAATATATATTTTCTTCGCTTTTTGTATAGAAATTTTGTTGTACACCATTCAACTAACGAGCGAAAATGTTCCGCTCCGATTGACCAGCTTACAAGTTGTGCATATTAAATATAACTGAAGGCTACCCGGCTTTATGTGGATGTTTTTTTCAAAAAATTTTTCTTTGAATAAAGAAAATTAAATGAAAATGTTCACTTAAAGAACGAACGAGTTTGTTAAATTTTTTACACATGTTCTGCAACAAATAGCAGCAGACAGACGGACGGATCGATGGTACAGAAAAAGAATAGACGCATTTTTTAATTTTGTTTTTTTGTTACAAAATAATCCGCTTAATTTAGAAACATATTTTCCACTCGATCAATGGAGAAAGAAAAAAAAAAGAAATTGTTGTAAAATATACTGCTGCTCTCAAATAAAATCAAATTTGTTTAAGCTCAAAAGCTATGATTTCATCATTCAAGTTGAGAGCTACACAATTCTTGTCATAAATAAATGATGGCTTAGTTGCGGCTATTTTGTCTTTCTGTCTGTCTGCCATATTGGAATAAAAAAAAAAAGAAGAAAATAAGAAGAAATAAAATGAAATGTGCTTGAAGTCAAGATGAGAGCAGCCAAGAAAACAGCGCAATGAGTGCCTGTCTTTCTGATTCGTTTGTCTGTCTGTTTATTTGTCCGTCTGTCTGTCTGTTTTTTCAAGTGTTGTTTGATATAGATTTTTTTTTTATCTCAGCATTTTTCTTCAATTTTCTTTTTTTTTTTTCTTTGATAATTTTGTACTAATTTTTCTTGCTGCCATCTATCAACATTCCTGCCGTCTGCCTTTTGCCGCCATTTTATATTTTCTTTTCCGCTGCTCCGGCTGCTCATTACTTCCGTTTCCGTTCTGTTCTGTTTCTGTTTGCGCATTCATTCACTGCAGTGAGTGCGCTTTAAACATATTTAATGAGTTTTCTTTACTTTGCAATGTTATTCTTTCACGTTTTATTCTTTTGCAATATTTTTTTTTTTTTTTTTTTTTTTTTTGATTTTTGGCTTTGTACACATTTTATTTTTTAAATTTTTTTTTATCTTTTTTTTAATGTGCTAATTGTTGTTTGGCATTTTAATGTGCTGAGAAAAAAATTTATACTTAATTGTTTAATGGATTTTCTTGTATCTTTTTATCTCTTTCCTAAATTAATTATCTCGGTTTCGCACCAGCATTTTTTTAAGCAGAAAGGTAAGACTTGAGCATTGCTTTTACATATTTATGAGACATACCTGCAAAGAAAAGAAGAAGAAGAAAGTTAAGTTAGCAAGTAGAACTTAAAAGTTTTTTTTGTTATTGTATAATGATGCGAAGATTACCATATTATTTTTTATGGAATGTTTTTTCTTTTTTAAATTTCAAATTTCAATAAAAAAATTTTTTGTATATATTATCAAATTCATTTCCGCAAAATTCGCGTAAAAGTAAAATCCGGAAACTTATCAATATGAAAAAAATAAACCTGAACACCAAAAAGAATTGCAATAAACAGATACCTGGCATAGCTAAAACGATTAAACCAAACTATTTAATCAAAATTAAAATGAACAAAGTTCAACCAGATTCAACTATTTGGACAATAACAACAGACACGAGTAAACTATATAAACAGAAGTGTGACAGGATATGAACACATACACATACCATATAAGTTTATGTATGTACGTGAGTCGCTACAAAAATTCCAGGAACTGGCAAAAGTTAGTTGCCAGCACAAATCTAATAGCTCCATTTAAATATTAAGCATTTTTTAGTAGAAATGTATTTGGTATATTTTGGCAAATGACACAATTTTGAAAAATTTTAAATAAAAGGTGTAGATAAGTCGTTCTTACGTGGAACATTCTATTGATGGAAGCTACTCAAAGTATATCGATATTTTTCGATGTATCGATACATTTATTTATTTATTTATATTTAATAATTTTCTTAAGTGAAATGTCAAAAAAAAATCTTGGCTATAGCTTTGGAAACTAGGGCTGTGTGATTGTTGGAAATAAGAAATAAATCGATTGTTGGTGATTAATCAGGATTACCAAAAAATATTTTTTGATATAGTTTTTTAATTTAATTATGAAATGAAATGAGATGAAAAGTGAAGACCTTTGTTTTTTTTTTTTGCTTATCACCTGGAAAAGCTTTCTTATCTCGCTTGCTAATCAATGCCCTGCATCAACTACTTGATTTTTGATTCTCTAACTAATTGATCAGTTGAGTATATTATTATTATACAAAACAATCGATTGTTCATTGATTAATCGATTAATCTCACAGCCCTATTGGAAACTGAACTCTTGCATGAATTTTATCAACACATACAATTACCGCAGTATTGAAAAAATATTGAGAGTCCAATATTGAAAAGAATTATCGATGTCTCGCCGATTTTCCGATATTTCTCTCAAAATGAAATAAGACAGAGCAACATCGTTGTTTTTCGATATGAGACTGGTTTCCGATGTATTTTTGTGTGCTGAACACGATTCTGTGGTTTAAAAGTGGCCATCACGTGATGATTTTGAGAAAAAAGGGTCATAACACTTATTACAATTTTGGCTCCAGAATCGTGTTTAGCGATTGCTTCACTATTCACTACTTCCCTTTTTGGTCGAACGCTTGCTTGTGTGTCATATATAGTTCGAGAAACTTTTTGTACTGCCCTCGTTGCCTCGTTGCTGCCACAAAAAAAAAAAAAAAAATACATATCTAAAGCCATTAGCTGTGAACTCGTTGACTGACAAGAACAGACAATTATAATTATTATAAAATATTAATAAAAGTTGAAAATAGTTAGATAAATGAATGACTGGTTGGCTTGGTTTGGTTAGTTTGGTTAGTTTGGTTTATTGTTCAATTTCGCTGACATTTTCAGCATTTTCAGTGAGTCTGATGGAAGGAGTGAGTGAGTGAGTGAGTTTTGCGGTTGAAAAGCTGCAGCTTAAATATTTACGCAACAATTCAAATTCAAAGTGTAAAGCAAACTCGGTTATCGATATATGATAATCAATTTGCAATTGATTTTGTTGATTTATATGCATATGAGTTGAGCTACAATACCATATACTATATAGAGTATAATATATATATTATGTCGGTTGATTTTGTTGCGGCAACAATTGTCAATTTGCAATTAGCAATTAGCATTATGAAGCAACAGCAGAGTCAGCAGCAGCAACATTGGTATTAGATCAAAATACAAGTTGGCTTTTCATAAATTTTTTATCTAACAAATTCCATTGGGCATTGTGTGTGTTTAATTGAACTAACTCGCTGTTGAACTTTAAATGCACTTTGCATGTTTTATTTTTTTTTTTATTATTTAGATATAGAGTCAATTACTATTAGGCTCGGCTGTATGAGAATTGTGTAACTAGTTTGTTTGTTTGGGTTTTCTTTGTATGCTTTTGTGTAAATTATATAATTAATATTTAATTTTTATGTTTTATATGTTGACAGATGACAGTTGACAATTGAAAAATATTTAAATTATTTAAAAGGCATGACATTTTCATAAATTGAATGATGCATTAATTATTTAGTTAGCTTTTGTTTTTTTTTTTTTTTAGTTTACATTTTAATTAAATCAATCTGTAACATAGAAAAAAGCAAGCATACAAATAATAAATAGAAAGAATAATTTTATACAATTTAGTGAAAGCGAAAATTATGCTTGGGTATATATTTAACTGGTAGAATGAGGTCTGGTAGACTCTATAAAATATTGTATATATTTTGTTAAACAACATTGAGAGTGAAGCTGATATATAAAGAACAATCCATCTGTCTATACACTGTTGCTACTGTCTACCGAGCTTCAAAAAGAACAAATTGTTCTTAATAAAGAAACTTACTGTGTTCGATGGAGAACATTTTAATTTTCACATAGGAAAAAATTTTAGTTGATATAAAGAACAAATATGTTCTTGGTATAAGAGGTTAGGTTAAGTTAGAATGGACGACGCGCGTTCTCGCGAGATATGTCCATTGTGATACCATATGATCCCTCTTTTATTTCCTCCTACTCGAACCAGTTCGATGTCCTAAAAAAGGCGACTAACGCACTAATCTTGAGTGATCTAATTTCCGCCAGACTATCAAGGAACGGCCTACCAAGTACCGTAAACCTTATTCTCCCAAGGGCTGGGCAGTGGCAGAAAAAATGTTCTACTGTCTCCTTCTCTTTCTCGTTTCTACAGCTCCTACAGAAGTCATTTGTTGCTAGCCCTAGTCGGACGGCATGTCTTCTTACCAGGCAGTGTCCCGTGAGAGCTCCAACCATCAAGGATAGAGTCTGTCTTATTATGGGGCATGAAATGGACTGTTCGTTTAGTGATATACTCTGGCCACGTTTGTTTCGAGATATTTCATTTGCATTTTGGTCGACCTAGTCTCTGCCAGTCTGATTATTTCCTCTTTCACTCGCAGTTTCAGAGTTTCAGGAATTCCTGTGGCCTATCTTGAAGAATTCCTATCTGCTTCGCAATTACTAAAAAAACCTTGGTGGCCCGGAACCCATGTGAGACAAATATTGTAAGAGTCAAGTGCTTTTAGGGCAGCTTGACTATCCAAGATGTACTTTTTGCCTAGATAATGTATGACTTCGTGCATAGCAATCATTTCAGCTTGAAAACGCTGCTGTCATCGGGAAGCCTGAAAGATTCTCTAATTCTAGGTCCTGGGAAAGATACTCTTAATTTGTACGTATACTCCATACAGAAGTATTGGTCGTACCACAGCCGTGTACAGCCAGTGTACAATGCAAGGTTAAAACCCCCATCTTCTGCTAATTTTTTTTTTTACACCTACATATTTGGCAATGTCACTGAAGGTAAGGGCGATTGTATTTGTTATAAGAACCAATCGTTCATGATAGAAGAACAAATTGTTCTTGGTATATGTTAGGACAATGTTCTTAGGTTCTTCTTTCTGTGAATAAAAATTAAGCTTCCTTTTTATTTTTTTTTAAATAAATATTTAAAAAAAATAAACTAAATTACATAAAGACCGAAATCAGTGTTGCAAAGCGAAAATCTCACTCGCTTTAATATTTAAATTTTTGTTTATTTAAATATTTTTAACTACGCGCAGTAATAATTCACTACGCTGTATCCAAAAAGACAATAAAATAAAATATAAACTTACAATTTATTTGTCAATAAAGCTGTCACTTCATTATGGCAATTGTTGTCACAAAGTACTACTACGACTACGACTGCCTTTTCTGCTACTGTTTGGTGACTTTTGCTACTGATCAAATAAAGTTACATGCAGTATTTTTTTTTTTAACAATGCCAATATATTTTTGTAGTGACGACAAATTGTTAACGAAAAAAACAAAAAAAAAAAAACAAAAATAAATAAAATTGTCCAAATTATATAAAAAAAAAAAAAAACGCGTTGACAACACTGCATACCTATGCACATTCGCCGAATACAATCATTCAGTGGAACACAGAGACAGAGAGACAGACTACCAGTGTCGCCACCTACAACAATTGCACTGCACGGTTTGCTACTCTTTGTATATATCTGAGCTTTAGTTCACTTATTCATTCATTCATTCATTCATTCATTCATTCCTTCTGACATTAATGAATTTGCTGCAGACTGTCAACATTGATGCTCGTTCGTTCGTTTATTTGTTTGTCTATTTTTACAAGAGTAACACGAAAAGGAAGTTACAGTTTTTTTTCTTTCTGAAAATTGTACAAATTACAAGCGTTGCCATATCATTTATTTTTATTGCAATGTTATGCATTCATCTTCCGGTGTATTTTTCTACAAAAGGGTGTCACAGAATTAACGCAAGTGCTAGTAATAACGCAAGATTTGCAATAAAGTGCTGGCAGCCCTAACAAAATGCTATCGTGTTCTATCGTGTAATGTTTCATATCTACTTGACCTAAACTTTTCAGCTGTCAAATTGTTAATTTCCAGAGTAGCCAGCGCTTTATTGCAAATCCTGCGTTCTGGGACTTGCGTTAGTTCTGGTACGCCCTTTATTTATTTTTTTGTTGGCTCGAATACTCGGCATTGTATACAGAATTTTGGTAATAAATATTTCTAAACAATTATTTTTGAAAAACAATTTCGTTTTACACACTAAACGCTGATCTTATTATTTTATTTAATTCACCACGATCATCTGCGCCGTGGTGTATGTGTTTAGTTGAATAACATATTCACCTCAGCAAGATAAAAAGTGTTGAAAAGTATAAAATTGAATTTAAATCTTTTTGCCAGTGTAGCTCTTTATCTTTTGGCGAGCATCATTGTTGATATTGCATGTTACAATTTTTATTTGTTGTGTCTATTGACACATAACGGTACATCAACAACGCGGCGGTCATCAACGTTGACGCCATTTTGTCGCATTGACTTTTTGGCATTTGGCAATTTCTTTTGTTATTTTTTGTAGTAAATTTTACACTATTTTTATTTGTAATATATTTTTTTTATTTTAATCTTATTTATTTTCCTCTCCTCTTTTTCATTGCAGACAATTTTAGACATTTTTGTGCTATTTGCTTTTTTATACAATATTGCTGTCTGTACAACCCTGCCTACCCTACACATGCGTTTATGTTACTCAATTACGCTGTCTGATTTGTTGTATGTAAGAAATAAAAAAATAAAAAAATAAATAAATTGTTAGCTTTGTCTCTTTCTTAAATGTTTGTTCAATGTTTCAAATTGATTTTTGTTTGTATTGTTGAAATTTTTGAAATGTTTGTTTTTGTTTTTATTTTTTTTCTTCTTTCGACATTTAGCAATTTTTATTTGTTGTTGTCCTCTTCTGTTTTTTTTTTTTTTTTTGCGCAAATAGAAATCGATTTAAATATTTTAGTAGATTTATTTGAAAAAATTTGTATTTTAGCGAAATTTTTACAAATTCCAAAGCTTTGGAATTTGAATGCATTGATTTGCTAAGCAATTCATTTTAATTAATTCTGTTTTAAAACATATTTCATAAAATTTTTATCTTGCATCTCGTTAATATATTAATAATGCTTATAGAAGAGATTCAGTACATTGACGTCATTTCAATTGTTATATTGTATTTATTTTCTATTTTTACAACTTTTGGTTTTTTTTTTTTGCGGTGGAAAACTTGTCAACCGCAAAAATAAAAAAAAATAAAAGGAAATTTGTATAAATAAAATATTGAATTATTTGCATACTTTAGAATTTGCGCTTAATAAAAAGTGAAGCGTGATACATGCTACAAAAAAAAAACGCAAATAATTTTTGTATTGTGCACTAAATAAATAAATAATATTTAAATGGCTAAAAACAAACATTTAATTTATAAAATTTTATAATCTAAAATTTAAAAAAGGTTTTCTAACATTGTTTGGCTTAAATTGTACACTGAACTATAAAATGCGTTTCAAAAAAAAGAAAGCTATTTTTTGTTGAGAAAATAAGTTCTAGGCCAAGTCATGGTGGAATAACTAATTCCACCTCTCTTTGGTACCCGTTAAATTTCCCTATAGTTCGGGGGAGCATCTAAGTGGTCGACCACAAGTGTGTTAAAAAAATATATTTTTTTTTTTTTTTTAAATTATTTTTTTATTTGAATATTTTTTTGTGGCTTAAGTGACCGCCAACTAGGCAATCCACCAGCAATGCGTTTTAGTAGCTACTTTAACATTGGCTTGTCATAGGCGGTAGACTATCTGCAACCATCTTGTTTGCATTCCTCAATCGACTCGAAACGCGGTCGGAGGGTCTCTTGAGTTTTGACTGTCCAATCAAGAGGATTGCAAGGTGGTTGCGGAACGATCTTGGTTCTTTTTGGATAAAAATATTAGTGCAGAATTTTTAAAGAAAATTCACCTTTTTTTACAAACCGAGACTTTAGTTTGGGCGCCAAAACACACAATCCTATTAATTGAGTCTTTTCCAATTTCATCAATATTTTTTTTATTATGTTTATCGATTGTATCTTTTTTTTTGTTAAGCTCATTCGTTGATGTCGATGGTTGATCTGGGAGCCCTTCCTCTTCAACCGTTCTCAACCTTCTTAGTCAAGATTTTATACCAGTCAAATGTTGTTGGGTTTGAACTCGAAGAGCCTTTTCAACATTTTGATTCCATTTATTCCATTCAGAAAAAAAGCATTTGATACAGGTTCTTTGCTCAATTTTTTGAATAGGTAAAACTGACAACGTCCAAAAGGCGTGGAAGCTTAAAGGCGCCTGTTAATTGCCAGAATAGTCGGCTTGTCGGCATTGGACTTTGACCGGCATAACGCCAAAAAGTCGCAATCCAATATACGTAACCCGCGAAAGGGTCAAAATTCGCGATAATGTTCGAACACACTGTAGATACCACAAATCGGCAATTATCTCCTGCCGAAGTATAGAGTAACTCCGTTAAATTTTTCAACTCAGCTGAGAGCCTAAAAACGCAAGAGATTTATACAAAAGAGAGAGACAATGGATAAGCGGAATTCTGAGCTTGAATACATGACGGAATCTTTTGCTTTCATTTGCTTTAATTGTCATAGTTCATTTGATCAAATAAAATTAAAAAAAAAATATTTGATATACAGCGTTGACACCGAAAACACTTCCAAGAGTTTTGAGTTTTATATTTTAAACAGAGTTGTAAGGTTTCATTTGTCGGGTCGCAAATTTGAATTTTTGTAAAGAAATTAAAAATATTTCAAAAAACTGCTACCCTACGAAATCAATGAGAATAATCGAAGTACGGGTGTAATGGTCTAAATTTTCGAATATTTTAAATAAATAAATATACCTTTTTTTTTTTATTTTTTAAGTTAAAGCATGAATACAATTAAAATGAATTCATGCAAAAATAAATATATTTAAATATATAAAAAAAAATCACTTTTTGCTGACTTTTGAAACACAGCGTGATTAGCGACTGTGACTTGAGAATCGCAGTGATTGCAAACAGTGATAAAATCGTAGTTCAAAAAAAAAAAAAACAATCAGCGATTACTAAACAGGTTCACTGTTCGCGGTAAGAGATACACAATAGCGCTGCTAACTGAACTGTTTCGCTACACCAGCACAGCAGATCGATTTTGTTTTAATTCATTGAAAAATAAAACACTATTTTTTAGCGAAAAACAATTATTTTCTTGGTTGCTTCCTTTGCACATGCCGGTTTTAGTTAGTCACATTTGTTTTACATGACTGTTGGGCAGATAACATATTGCATTCTGCCGTTTGTTTTACTTTTTTTGTATAAAAAAAATACCACAGTTCACTTTGATTCGTATTAAAATTGGAATTGCGCTTTCACCATTTAATCGTTTCAATATGCCGCGCTTTTAGTGAACTGCTCGTTTTAACAAATAAAGTGAGTGGCAAATGTACCAACGAATTTGTGCAGGTTCGGTGTTCAAGCGAATGTAAACGAAGCGTGAAGAGTGGCAAAAGCACCAATCACTGATTAATGAACAGTTTCACTGTTCGCGTAGAGCGATACACAAAAGAACAACATGAAAATCGCAAATCACTACTTTCAGTCGCAGTGCGACATTGAGATTTTTAATCACTGTGAAAAAATCTCCGATAGTGATTTTTTTTTGCCAAACACTACGGCAGACAGCAAGACAGACGGACAGACAAACATAGTTCGACTCGACTTTAAATGCTGATCATTAATATATATATATATATATATATATATATATATATATGCTTTAATCTAACTAGCCTCCTTCTGTCTATAACATACATTTTGCACAAACGTAATATTCCCCTTTATCCCTCGGGTACAGAGTATAATTGCAGCTGAGGTATAGATAAGCGGTACTCTGAGCTTGACAGCTCATATGGTTTTGTACTTTTTTTATACATTCATAATATTTTTATACCTGTTACACTAGTGTAAACAGGTATATTCAGTTTGTCGGAAAGTTTGTAACGCATTAAAGGAGGCATCGTAGACCCTATAAAGTATATATATTCTTGATACCTCGACAGGACGAATCGGTTTAGCCATGTCCGTCTGTCTGTCCGTCTGTCCGTCCGTCCGTCTGTCCGTCTGTCTGTGTGTTGCTGCGCGATTTATTCGCTCAGTTTTAAAGATATTGGGCTGAAATTTTAAACTTAAGCTTTTCTAGGTCCTGTGTAGTTTCTATGTTAAAATCAATGTGCCACGCCCACTTTTAGGTATAGCTCCCATACAAAAGTACAACAGTTTTTCAAGTTCTTATATGAAAAAATTTATTTATAAAGCGAATGGCTTCAAATATGGTTAAAATGTTGCTTATACCATGCCAAATCTTCAGTTTAAAATTGGTCCAAATCGGACCGCGAATTTCTAAATTTTTATGAATATATTTAATTTGTTTAGAATTTTAAAATAAAATTTAATATAAATGCTGCACACGAAGGTCTATCAACGTCAAATGATGTGTAACAGGTATGTAGTATAAACTTCGGTCCAACCGAAGTTAACTTTTTCTTGTTAAATAATAATTATATTCACAAAAATTTTAAAAAATTTCACAGTCATATTGTATTTACGGATATTCGCGAATATTTTCGAATATAGCAAAAAATTAAAAAGCATTACTTATAAATATCTTCTTTGTTGATAATGTTTACGTATGTACTATATATACCTTAGTACTGATATGCAACCCTTTGTGAATACCTTAAATATTATTGTAAATTTATGAAAATTGCGAAGTTTATTCCAATGCATACAAATGCTTTGCATGTTAAATATTGAGAAAAGAAAAATAATAATTAAAAAACCAAACAAAAAAATAATAAAAAGAAAAAATCATTTATTTGGACATATTTAAATTAATTTGAAAGTTAATTAAATACAGCGCACTGTAAAGTAAAATTCTTGTTTCAATTACAGCCTTTAAGGCTTGCAGAGTGCCAGACAGAGTTGTCATGTGAACGTAAAACGGTCAAAGGTAATTTTACGAACGTTTCCAAGCAACCGCAACCGTACAACACTTTCACGCCCTTAACACACAGCACAGCACGCACATTTCAATTTAATTTGCAAATCAAATTTGTAGCAAGACTTTCGCCTTTTTCAACTTACATCCTTTGCCGAAAATTTTGCAGCAAACGGAAAAGTTCAGTGAAATCAGTTAAATTCAATTCGAAAAAATTGATTAAAAAGCAGCGATTTAAATTTTACTGTTGAAATCCTTTTGGCTTAACAAGGAACGAGTTTAAGTTTAAATTTTATTTAAATTTGTTTTATTATTTTGTTTTGCTTCATTTTTTTGTTTTTTTGTTTTGTTTTGTTATCTTCAAGAAAATACATTTATTTTGCTTCAAAGTTAAATACACTTTTAATTCAAAGAACCGCAAGGCTTGTTTGCCTAATTTAGCAGCATTATGTGCAACATAATCAACATACTCGTCATAGTACTTCTACTCATGCATATAAAAGAGGCAGCAGCTACACTCAACTCAGAACATAGCTGAACGCTCACATAAATATGCGCACACTGAGACAGCCAACTAAGCTGCCCACATACGGCTTCAATTTAGAACGCAGTCCAGGCATAACAAACCATCATAGATACACATACAATAATATACATATAAGCATTCATCCATCCATCCATCCATACATACATCTAACAATTCATCCATGCGAGCATATTGAAGTCCGCACACGTAAACACTTTCCTTTTGCTATTTGCTACTAGGACAGACGACAATGACTAGAACAAGGACATAGCAGTGCATAGCACAGACGTATCGTAGGTTTGCATTTCATTAGCATGAGTATCATTGTGTCTTCGTATGTATGTATGTGTGTATGTATCTAGACTGCATGGGGTCTATAAAAATAGACAAGAATAACGCAAGCCATACTTACTGTATACATTTAGCAATAACAAAAAAAAAAAAAAAAAAAAATGAAAATAAAAAATCCCCTGCAAAGCAAAGTATCCAAATAGACATGTTGAAGGACACTCTTACCAAACGTTTGTGCCACACACGCGCTCTTTCCTTGCCAATGCTCAACCTGACTGAGTGTGCTTCAGCGTAAAGCGTTTCAGTATCTTTACAGATTTAGATGTGTCCTATTCATATGCATACATAGATACTTATGTCTTTTTAAATATAACAAACTAAGCTAAGCACTGTTGCCGCTTGCCAGCATAGATTTATTTGACAACTGTCCACCGCTTTTTTTTTTTTTTATTTTTTTTATCTTAAAAATTTTTGTTTTTTTTGTTTAGCTTGTAGCTCTCTTGGCATTATTTTTAGCAGTCTTGCTAATTGCCTATGTCAGCCTCTTGCACATTTTATAGATAGTCTTAAATTGTGTATCGAAGGTGTGTAAATTCTGACAGCTTTGACAGCATTGACAGTTTTTTAAAACAAAAATGTTGTAGCCTATTTTTAGGCGTATTTTTTTATTATTTTCTTTTTAATCGATAAAAAAATGTGTTTTTTTATATTTATTAATTAAAATTGAACCACAACACAAGTTTTAAATTATTTAATTAAATTAATTTTTTCATTGCATTTTAATGTGGCAGCATTTATTTTTTAATCTGAGTTTAATTTAATTGTTGTGGTTTACATCAAATAACTCATGAAATGCTTTTGTTTTATTTATTTTAAGAAATGTTATTACCAAAAACTACATTACTTCACGCATTACACACGCATATTATTACTCAAAAAAAAAAAAAAAAAAAAAAAAGAGAGACTTGACATTTTTGAACAAAGAAATCTTCTTAAATTTAGAATGCTCGTGCAAAACGAAAATTTTTATAACGTTTGCCAAATCTTTTTTATTAAAAAAAAAAAAAAAAAACCGATGGCATAAACACAATCGACTCATCGGCCTACAAATTTATACAAATTTAAAAAGCTCTAAGTGCCATTATTGCCTCATGTCGATAATCAAGTACATAGTTGGAATTGGGGCACATATTTGATAAAAACATTGCATTTAAAAGTTTTGTAAGCTAAGAAAACGAATATATGTTAAGTTAAAAGAATAAAATGTAAATTGGCGCTAAGAAGACACACAAGCAATTGCAGCTGTCTACAATAAAATGTGCTCCTCGCTTATGTTGACGAAGTACCGTTATTTATCGTTGCTTGACGTAGTGTGTGGATCGTGGTCAAAGAGAAGTTGAAGGCGCATAAAGCGTTCAAATGCTTCCACACAGCACTTAGGCTGGAATGTAGACATGGCTGGCTTCCTAAGCATGAAAATGAGTACTGCGAACATATATGGTCTTTTCACCCAGATCCAGTGGGGTTAGCTTATGAGACTAAGGACATTCTATGCTGCCTTGATGAGTCTGAGAATGCTCTTCATTGAGTAATGTCTGATATGTTCAGGGGTTATAATGCAGTGATCAAACTGCATGAATCTAAATCTAGCCAGGGCTGGGCAATCACATAAGATATGTCTTCAAACAGAGTCTACATTCCGATTCAGAGGAATCTCAGGTGAAATCTTAGAGCGTTACGACCCGTAAAATACTATGTGAATAGTCTTAGTTCATACCGCCTGGGATGAATATTAGTTTTCGGAAAAATTGGCAGTATGGTGTAGCTAGTGCAGCAAGACAGAGTCTCTGAAATATTTTTCAATGGAGAGTGTTGCTGAGGCCCAACTGAGCACAGAGTATGGTTCAGGGTCGATCATAGAGGTTGGCGAGCCTATGCTGGCTAGTTCGTCTTCAATCTCATTACCTACAATGCCTCTATGCCCAGGGACCCAACATAGAGTGATTTTGCGTCCCACAGATAGACGCTGAAGAGAGTCTTAACACTGTAGAGCTATCCTAGAAGAAAAGTCTATGAGATTAGCGCTCAGACAGCCGCCTGACCGTCCAAAAAGATAGTGATAGTAGCCCACTTTGAACTATTTTCCAAAAAGTGGAGGGCACAGACTTCATTAACGTAGATCTCTTATTAAAAACCGTAGGCCAGACACCCAAGGCAACCGAGATCTTAGTGCTGGGTCCGGAAAACACAGGCACCAGTGCCAGTTAATGTGAGGGAGCCAAATTTTTTATCACGAAAAAATGTACAATGCATGTTTTAGAGGTTCATTTTCCAGAGTTCTTAAATTTTCATAGATTCAGTTTGAAAATCAATTTTTATACCCGTTACATAGTGTAAACGGGTATATTCAGTTTGTCAAAAAGTTTGTAACGCATTGAAGGAGGCATCGGAGACCCCATAAAGTATATATATTCTTGATCAGCTCGATGAGACGAATCGATCTAGCCATGTCCGTCTGTCTGTCCGTCTGTCTGTCTGTCTGTTTGTTGCTATGCGATCTTTTCGATGAAGATATAAAGATATTGGGCTGAAATTTTAAACTTAAGCTTTTCTCGGCAACGACTAGGTTAAGTTCGAAAATGAGAGTGCCACGCCCATGTTTAGGTATAGCCCCCATACAAACTTATCGATTTTTTCGATTTTTTTTTTTTTAATAGTAATTATTTATGAATGTACTCGCTCCCAATTGGGTAAAAACATTTTTTTGGTCATCCAGGGTCAAAACCAAGACGACACGCCCATGTAACGGGTATTTCAGCTTCGGTTCCACCGAAGTTAACGTTTTTCCTTGTTTTTTTGTTAATTTCTGTTCTTGAAATATTAAGGGCAATTCTCGTAAAGTGTCTTTAGTAAAGTTGTAAAGGAGAGATAAAAGTTAATAAATTTTGAAGCATGAAATGAGTGCAAAACTTTCTTTTTATAAAAGAAAAAAGTAAATTTACACAGAATTCTAAAATTTCTAAGTAAAGCCAACCATTCTGAAGGAAAAGAACAATTGACACATTTGTCATTTGTATGAATGCATTGAAGTGAAGTGTGAAGCCTGAGTGTGAAGTTGTACACCTCAAGAACTAACTAGGTAGACTATTACTGTGTCAATTGGCTGCTCCAAGATTGAAGTGTGAACAACTAAAAAAAAAAAATACTCCCAAATAGACATACTCAAGTCAAAGTGGAAGAGAAATTGCGGAAGCGAAAGTTGCAAAACGTGTAAAGTGCAACACTTTTTCTCTTTTTCCTATTTTTTCACTCTTGCTGATGTGTTAAGATTTTTAGCTGATTTGAAAATCTTTTAAATAACAACTTTAAATTCTTAAATCCAGCAAAGCAAAATGTAGAGGAAAAGAAAAAGCAAAAGACAGACGTAAAAAAGATAGACATATCACATTTTATGCGAGGACTATATATGTCGCTCTATACCCGCAAGGATTTTCCGTTGTGATTTTTTGCGTTCTGTCGTTTTTTTTTCGATTTCTTTTTTATTTTATCGCTTTATATGTAATGCCATCATCTGTCTCAATATTTTGCTGTCTTTTTCTAACACACAGCTACAAGCGCACTTTTTGTTTTTTTTGTTATTGTTCTTTTGCTATTTGGCTCGTTTATCTTTTTCGTCGACATTTTGTAACAATTTTATTGTTTTCTGAGCTTGCAGCAGCGACTGTAATGCCTTGTGTGGCTTTGTCAGTTTTTTTTTTTTTTTTTTTTGTTCTGACTTTTTTTCCATTTTTTTTTTTTTTTTTTGTTTATTATCCTTTGTATGATTGTGCGCATATCTGTGATAAATTTCACACGAACTTTACTAAATTGTCAATGATAAGCTGAGATATCTCTTTACGCAGTTAGACGGATTTGCGGCTGATCAAGAAAAGTCTATAATAGAAAATAGCAGAAAGGAAAAAAACAGCTACACAAATAAAATAAATCAGTAACATTTGTGGTTTGTTAGATTTTTTTTATGCTTCACACTTAGAATTGGTAAAGTTTATATTTATGAGAAAATATATCAAAATATAAGAGGGCAACATTTAAGCTTTAATATGTTTCACATAAGTATAAAAAAAGGGACAGACGGACAAGTGGTACATAGTAGTTCCTGCTAGTGTTGAGTGAGAGTGATTTTTTAAGTTGCAGTGTGATAAGCGACTGCGACTTGAAGCTCGCAGTGACTGCAAACAGTGATAAAATCACAATTTGCGAAAGAACAATCAGCGATTACTGAACAGTTTTACTGTTCGCAAAAAGAGTGATTTTTGAGTGGCAGTGTCTCTAGCGACTGCGACTGTGATAAAATCACAGTTCGCGAAAGAAAATTTAGCGATTACTGAACAGGTTCAATGTTTGCGAAGACCGATACACAAAATCGCCGATTGTTGAACATATTCACTGAGGAACAAGAAAATCACAAATCACTACTTTCAGTCGCAGTCGATTTTTAAATCGAACAACACTACATTTTAGAATAAATTATTTTGAGCACCTTCACCTTCAGTGAATATTCAATCTTCATGAGTATTTTTTTTCTCTTCACAACATCTCTAAAATTAAATAAAAAAGAACGAAATCAGTCGCATAATTGGTTTGGGAGAAAAATTTACGAAGACATTTAAAATTGAAAAATAATCTAAACTCTTTGTCCTCGAAGGACACTCAATTTGTTAGCTAATAATTTCTATTTTTTTTTTTTTTTTTTTTTTTGGTAAAATACTAAAAATAAAAATATGGAACATCATCAGACTCATTGCTGACAGCGATGAAAAGTAGAACTCAAAATATTGCCAAACGAGCTAAACTAGCAAAACGTGCTTCATGTAAACTGGCAATAATACAAATTGCCAAAAGACAAAAATAAATAATAAAAAAAAAAAAGCTGAAGAAAAGAATTTAAAGAAATTACAAAAAAAAAAAAAAAAAAAAACACATAAATGTGTGCTGCAAGAAATATCAGTAAAAGCGCAGCATGCAGCAAATCAAATCAAAAATGTCAAAATATGACGAAAAAAAAATTGCATTGCATCAAAAAAAATTGGGCACTGCAAACGAATTGTTTCGACGATGACGGCGGCTTCGCGGCATAAATCGTTTAAATCGTTGCAATTGGAAAACTTTTAGGCAGGAGTTAAAAGGATAACGAGTAGGCAGGATACAGATGCGACAGCTTTTGCTTTCAAACAGAATGCAGCACGTACAAATTTTTTTTTTACTTGTCTTCGAGTGTTTCTCGTAGAGAATATGGGTCGCATTTTGATTATTTTTTTTTTGTCAGTAAATGCATTTATTTTTCAAGTCAGGCAGGCAGGCAGGCTGGCAATTCAAAGTGAAATGAAGTTTGTAGTTGGAAAAACGATTGAAGCAATGAATGAATACACTCAGTCATTCATTCAGTCAGTCAGTCAGTCAGTCACGAGTAAGTACTACGAGTACAGTTTAGAAGCGGAAATCCGACATTGCAGTGAGAAAGCTTTATAAGTAGAGAGACCTACTTTATGCTTGATTTAATTTCAACTTTCTTTTACTTTTCGCTTAAAAAGCATTCACATTCGTTTTTGGGTGAATGCATTGCATGAAACTGCATTACAACAACAACAAAAAAAGCTGCTATAGGCAATGCTCTAAGCACTTACATACATGCATGTGTGTGTGCGCGCGAAAGTATGCTTCTCTTTAACTCATTTGTATTGTAAAAAAAAAGAATATGCGAAATCAGGACATGGCAATTGAAAAGATGCAGCACAAAATGTTACACACGAGCATTGCATAAACACTTAACGAGCTTCACAAAAGTGCTACATGAATTTTTTCTAAGAATATCTTTTGCGAATGACATTAGCTCAGTTGTTTTAAAGCTACTTTTACAACTAAAACCAACAAAATACTTTATATATATATTTTTTTTTATAACAAACAAACTCTTCACTCAGAGTAAAAGTGCCACAAAAACCTTGTCAAAAATTTTACACTCAGTTTTATAAAAAAAAAAGGAAACATTTTTGGTGCGCCATAAACTATGCAGCATAAAAATTACAAAGAGTAGCATTAAACGCAGACACACACACACACACACTCATGTATATACTAAAACTCGCCACAAAAGTGTTTTCGACACGTTTTTGTAATACTTTTCCCGTTTTAAAGCAAAAAAAAAAAAAAATTAAATAAAAATTGTACGCGGTGACAAAAGTTGCAACTCCAAAAAAAAAAAAAAAAAACAAAAAAGTTGTACACGAAACAGAAAAGTTTGTTGCATGCAGCATTTTCTTGCTTGAATCGTTCTTTCTGTTCTTTTAGCGTGCAGCTGCTGCTGTAAGTTTAGCTTTAGTCCAACTGCGAAACTGATGCTTAAATCGTGGCGTATTAGAAACTCGGAGCAGGACCATGACGCAAGAGTTCAAAGGAACAAAAAAAAAAAAAAAAAAAAACAACAAAAAATAAGTTGAATGTTCTTTTGCATTTAAGCAAAGTGGCAAATGTCTTTGACAACGAAAAACTCAGACACTGACAACATTTATGCGTCTCTTAACAATGACGTTTTTCAGCTTCTGACTTCTTGATTTAAGTCTTTTAAGCCATAAGAAATCATATTTTGCAGCTGCTGCTGCAGTACGCTTTTTTGTTTAAATTTTCTTTTTTGTTTTTGCTTCTACATTTTGAACTTAAGTTATACAAAATATATAATTTTCCTTTTGAGTAAAAATGGTTTTTTTTCTCAGAAAATGGTGAGCAACAAAATGCACAAATTTACCAATTTTTTTTTTTTTTTTTTTGGATGCATTTGTATCTTTTTTTATTTATCTCAAATATTTTTCTTTTATGTTAACACTTTTATTATAAAACTGTAAATAAGATTTACTTTTTTTTGTTGCATTGTTTTGTACGCTACATTCAAAAATTTAATGGGTATATTTGACTTTAAACAAGAAATGTTTCGCAGTAATTGTTTTTTATATAACTCTTAAACTTGTATATTGCACTCACTTTGTTTTTGCTTAATGTTAATATTTTATTCCAATTGCAGTGCATCTTACAACCAATGTCCGTCAGTCTATCTTTGTTTTATATTTAAAAGTCTCCGCATCTATAAGATACATATTTTTGCACAGGCGAAGTGCATTTCATTGTCGACTTTAGCTCACTTTTTTTGTTTCTTAATTTTTTCTTCCTGTTTTTGATGGTTGTCAATGTCAAATGTAGCAAAGAAAAAAATATATTTTTTTTGGTAGAATGCAAATTTAAGCAACCGAATGCCTTTAGTATCTTTGTTTTGACAAGCAAGCTGACAGCTGCTTATATTGTTTGCATATTTTATTACAAAAAAAAAAAAATAAAGTGAAAAAAAAAGAACATTTTTTTTATTTTGTTTTGCTTCATTTTGTCACTTTTTATCTGATTTGTTTTCTTGCTATATTTCGCGGACATAAACAGACCCCTTAGTTAAATTTATTATTTAAATGATGCATAAGGAAAGCAAGTGATGCTGATTTTGAATTATATGCGTGCAAGAGTTAAGTTTACTTGGAAATCGAGTGGAAATGATCATTCTCTGTTTTTTTTTTACTAATTCCTGGTTTACACGATCATAAATTTTGTGATACATCTTATGTGTCATATATCGTTCAACTATCAAAATCTTGTCACTTTTATTTCTAAGTTTTAAGTTTACTGTGAACTGATTTCCAATTTTAACGAGAATGCACTAAAAATGTCAAAATACTATCTCGGAACGGTCCTTTTTTATAATTTCTTTGACACAAACTGTGCCACATAAGATTTTTACGTGCTTAGACAATCACATATATAAAATATGTTACATATATATGATCGCGTCAACCAGGCATTAGGGCAAGATTATTCTATAAACATATAAAATATACAGGACCTAAAAAGCTGAAGCTTAAAATTTCAACCTTATATCTTTAAAGCTGGACAAACAAATGGACAGACAGACAGACTAAATAGTTCATCTCTACTTGATATTCTTGATCTTAACTTTTTCTATTTAAGTATTTAGATATATCTACACTTAAAAGAAAAAAAAATTAAATGAACGTTTTCAAAACACAACAGAAAACAAATATTTTCAAAATCGTTTTACTCTATGCAAAAAATAGTCTCGAGTTTTCTAAAAAAAACAAGAAAGAACGCTAAAGTCGAGTATGCTCGACTGCTAGACACCCTGTACCCAGTCTTTAGGAACCTTAAGATCTGTTCTATTTTACTACCATACATCATTGAATTTAATTTTCATAGAAAAACTTAAAAAATCGGGTATATCTTTGATTGGGTTTATACCTAAAATTTTGTTGGGCCTACCCATATTGGTCTATTTCATTGGGACTATTATAGACATAATTTATACTAAATTTAAATTATCAAGAATAAAAAAATTGTATAAACCCAAAATTTTGGGGTAAATTTGTATGGGGGCTATACCTAAAATTTGGTTGGTCTTACCCATATTGGTCTATTTCATTGGGACTATCATAGACATAATTTATACTAAATTTAAATTTTCTAGAATAAAAAAGCAATGCCGTTTTTATGTAAAAACCCAATATTTTGGGGTAAATTTGTATGGGTCCTATCCATATTGGGATATTTTATTGGGAATATCATAGACATAATTTTTACTGAATTTTAACTTCCTAGAATAAAAAACAATGACGTTTTTATGCAAAAACCCAAAATTCTGGGGTACATTTGTATGGGGTGTACCCCTTAAAATGGGTCTAGAGAAAAACCGTTTGACGGCCTAGGAGAGTTTAAGTTTTAATTTTGAAAGCTCTACCTCTTATAGTCTCCGAAATAATCGTTTTCATACGGCAGACAGCATGACGGACGGACGGACGGACAGACGGACAGACAGACAAAGCTTGTTCGACTCCCCCTTCCAATGCTGATCAAGAATATATATACTTAATAGGGTCTATCTTGATTCCTTCTGTGTGTTACATACATTCGCAAAACTTAATATACCCTTTTACCCTTTGGGTACAGGGTATAAAAATAAAAGAGTACAAACCTACATCAAAACGTTTAAAAAAAATTCCATAAACATTAGAGTGGCCATTAAAAAGTAAAAATTTTTAGAAAATACACAAAAAAACTTCGTTTTTTCATGTTTTTGGCAGATAAATAGATAATTTTCTTATGTTGACGTCGAAGCCTTGAAATTTTTTATTTATTTTATTTTATATTCGTAAAGTTGTTAAAAAATCTTTTAAAAAAATTAAAAATTAATTAATGTATTCAGAATGGTCTTGCAAAAAATTAAAAATTAACTTTGCATTCGAAGGCAAAGTGAACGCCCTTTGTGAAAGTAAATTTGTGCAACTTTCTGCAATCAGCTGTTCGTGATTTTGCTTTAATTCTTTTTAAATATAGCTCAAGTCAGCTGACCGACAACCGCGTTGCCAACCTAGATACATGAAAATTATATCGGACAGCCATTTGCTATACTTTCGCGTTTATTTTGCAGCCCTAGTCTTACACCGATGCATTGAAATTTTTAAGTCAAGGGCATGGGTAGTGCAAAGTAGATTAATGTTTTTGTATGGAAATTGTTGTTTGTTGTGCAAAACTTTTTTAAAATTTTACTCCGTTACTACATTTGCAAGACCATTCTGAATAGCCTTAAGCTAAATGAATTTCACCAAAAATATCTGTTTAATAGTTTGAATATTTCTAAAGTGAAATATGTTTAGAGTAGAAAACTTAATTGTTCCGGCGGTACCCTAAATATGAAACAATAAAAAAAAAAAAAAAACGTGTATTTTTTTTCTTGTCTCATAAAATTCTTGGGTGTTGTAGTGCATATTCAACGGGTATATTCAGTTTGTTCAAAAGTTTGCAACGCATTAAAGGAGGCATCGGAGACCCCATACAGTTCAATGAGACGAGTTGCTTTAGCCATGTCCGTCTGTCTGTCTGTCTGTCTGTCCGTCTGTTTGTCTGTTGCGATGCGTTTTACTCAGAATGTTTTTAAGATATTGACTTGAATTTTTAAACTTAAGCTTTTTGTAGTCCTAGCTAGTTTGTATATCAGAATCAAGGTGCCACGCCCATTTTTAGGTATAGCCCCATACAAACTTACCGCCCATTTTCGATTTTTTGTATGAAAACATTTATTTTTTCTGAATGAGTCCAATTAAAATTTGGTAAAACCAATTCCAATGTCCGCCTAAGCGAACACTATCGATATGTTAAGGATCGGGCTAATATAACATAAAGCCTCCATACAAATTTGACTAAATTCATTGTGCAATTCAATCTAAGCCCCTGGTGAGCACATAAACTATTAAAAGTGATGTGTAACGGCGGTTGTGTAACTGATGTGTAACTTTGGTTCCACCGAAGTTACTTTTTGGGTAGCATACATATGTGCCTAAAATATATTTCCAAAAACGTTCGATTCCTAAAGGATTCAATGTGAGTACTCTTGTTTCACTATTTGCATAAAGTAAAGCTCTCAGTGCAGTGTATGTACTCTCATAATCTCAGAATCAGATGATGCACATCTATTGTTTTTGAATTACTTTTTAAGTCTTTAGTCATTTTTTTAATTCTTACCACTCTTGCAACTATGGGGAAACATTCATTCATGAAACATACCTGAAATGAAAGGAAAGAAATATATATTTTAATATCGTGAATAAATGAACTTTTTTTTTCAAGCATTTAATAATTTTATAAACAGAAATTTAATTCATAAAGTTTATCAGAGTAGTGCTAATTAATACAAAAAGATACAAAACAGTTAATGACATTATTTATGGTGAATTAAATCTGCTAGAGCCTCTGACCAGTAAATTGTATGACATATTTATTGTATATATTTATACACTTTTATTTATTATTCATTTCTTAAAATAAAACTGAATGCAAGAAAAATTTTAGAGATTGATGAAAGAACTTAAATCAGTTTGACAGTCATTTATTGCTATGACTGTCTTAACCTGCACATATTCATGGTAAAACTAATTCATTTGAAAATATTTCTCGACGTTTTATTAAGGTATTTTTTAGATAGGTATTATATAGCTACTTACTAAGTATTATTTGTAACTGTATGCATAAAAAATACAACAAAATCATTTCGAATGAATAATTAATTAAGATACAATATCTTCAATTCACAACAAACAGCAACAACAACAACGAACTCTTCAGCGTTATAAATAATGTAATCTATTTGAACACATTTTTTTTGTATCTGCTTTTGCAGATTTTTTTGCATTAATCAACGCACTTGGTGTGAAAAAGAAAGCCTGAAGCGCTGTCTGCACAGATTATATATTTCGAAATATAGTACTCGTGTATACATATATTTAGTTACCTTATAACAAATATGTTCACATAAATCCAACAAGTATTAAATCAAATCTATCAAGGCGTAACTAATAAAATTTGCAAACGCTTATCACGCTACACGCGTGATGTGACATTCCAACAAAAAAAAAAAATAAATAAAAAGATGAAAAAGTATCTTAATACACAACGAGCACACATGGCATGTCACCAAAGCAACTGTGATTCCTAGAGAAACCAAATTCATTTAACTATCTACGAATGTCTAATATATGATTAAATACTTGCATACTCTATGAGTCAGTAGCCTGGAAAGGACTAAAAAAATCAATAAAGGTGTTGTCTAGCATATACAGCATAATTTGTTATCCTTTGATGCATGCAGCAACTGATTGGCAGAAAAATTTACTGTTTATAATTCTTTTTTTTTTTTGCAAATTAAAATAAATTGTTTCATAAAATTTAGTAAATTGAATATATACTTTTTTTCAAATATGTTTTTCAAAGTAGCTTTCATTTAATTTTTTTTGAAATACTTTCCGAAAACGCTTTGTAAATATGCAAGATTTTTTTTATGAGTTCGTTAAATTGATTAAATTTTTTTCGCAAATATTTTGCAGTTGAAATATTTTTAAGCAAATTTTTTTTCATTTATTTATTTTAATTTGTGTCAAATTCAATTTGCATTGCACACGTGGCGTATACTTAATTAACGAAATGACGTTATCAATCGTCAGCATACATATTACGCATACGTCGCGTGTTTGTATATTAAAAAAAAAAGAAGAAACAAAACAAAATAAAAAAAAAAAATTTGTTTTCGTTGCTGTCATACAGCAAGGATTTCTCACTGTTTTTCTTTTTTTTTTTTTTTTGCTATCAATTCCAGAAACATATTGATTGCATTTCTCAATCAACGCCAATCAAATCAATATCGTCTAATGGCATTAACCCAACAGGCATACTTCTAGGCTATGAATGACAGACTAACTGACTGACTAACTGAATGAATGACGACCTTTTGTCTACAGTGCACGTCTCTGTGTATATCTGAGTGTGTACTGTGCACTTTGATTTGAACAGATTTTTTTTTATAAATTTTTTTGAGCTGTAATTTTTGTGCGCACTGTTGCCATTTTTTACTTTTTAGTAACAGGTGATATAAGTATATTTCCCAAGAGACTATTAATATAAATAAAATAGTAAAATTGTTTCTATGTCCGTTATGTACTTTGAAACTAACCATCCGATGAGTCCCAAACCGGTTTCATTTGAAAGGAAACAATGCCAGTACAACTAGAGACCACTAAAACAACACATTAGGTACATCTGGTTTTCTCATACAGGTAAATTTCAAAATTGGCCCATACAAAAAGTATCACGCAAAATGCCGCAGCAGATGCGAAACGGAAAAGTGAAGAAAGAGCAGCCGAAACGTCTGTACAGTGTAGTAGCATCCACAGGGTATCCGCTAGTATATACATAAAATAGTAAAATTGTTTCTATGTCCGTTATGCACTTTGAAACCAACCATCCGATGAGTCCCAAACCGGTTTCGTTTGAAAGGTAACAATGCAAGTATAATTATAGAACACTAAAAAAATGCAGGAGGCACATTAGGTTAATTTATAAAGTCAATTTTCGATTTTTCTCATAATTTTTTTTTTGTAAATTTTTTTACTAGTCCCAACATATTGTAGCCTCACTTCAATCAATCGAAAAACAGGTATTTTTTAGTGCTTTTTTGTATGTTTTCATGCTTGCGAAACGGAAATAAGTCGAAATAGCTGCCGCAACGAATATATTCGAAAAAAATGTCTTGCAAGGATATTCACTAAAAGAGAAGTCGTATAATTAGCTATGAGCTAAGTGCTTTCATCCGATTTTTTTAAAATGAGTGTAGAGATTCTCCACAATGAAGCGTATAATAGTTTTGGTTTTACTCAAATTTTCCAGTTTTTTCTTCTATATTTTTGTTTACTATTTGCTTTAAAGGAAAAAAAAAAAGACCACGCCATGATTTTAATGTGAGTACGATTTGAGGATGACATTCTACCTTCACTGAAAAATATTCTACACATGCAACATTTAAAATCTCAATATGAAAATTGGCGGTTGGCTGGCATTGATGTGGTTTTAGTTGGAAGTTTGTTGCGAAAAGGAAATGACACTGGCGGAAGTTGCATGTCATAAAAAAAAAAAAAAGAAAAAAACCAAGAAAAAAGAGAAAAATAAAATAACAGAATGGCAGACGGAAGTCCATTGCCTTTACGCGGTCTCTGACTCAAATAAACTTGAAATTGGTTTTAGTTGCCAATGGAATGCTATACATACGTACATACATATGGAATATATCGGTGTATACACTACTAGAAGTATACTAATGCTAGCGACTGCTTTTATAGTTTGTTAGTTTAGTCGATTGCAATTAAAAAAAAAAAAAAAAAATTCCAAAAATAGAAAAAAGAAAAAAAGAAAAAAGAATTGGAAACTTGAATTTGGCAGATGAAGCGGGTCAATCACTTTGAAGAAGATTGCAATAGAAGCGATTCTTAAATTAAAACTTAAACATTTTTTAAAAAATTTTTTTAAGTGCATTTAATAATGAAACGTATGCGTTAAATTAAGTTTGCGTATTGTTATTGGGATCTCTGAGGACTCTAAATGTCAAAGATTATAAAGAGGTTTTCGGAACTTCTTTGTATTTGTTCCGGTACTGAAAAGCTGTCGTGCAAAAAATTGTTATTTAAATTCATGGAATAATATTGGACCAATCGGAGTATAAGTGCCTCAACTAGCAGAATAGGTAAATCACATTTTACATGAATCTTTGTACAGAAAAAAGCTTTATATTTTTCACTTAGCATTTGTGCATCGTGGCCATTTCAAAGGAGGTTGGCTATGTTCAACCCAAATCCGAACTAGTTTTTGCGGTCAGATGTCCACAGTTTTTTGGAACGTAAAACGAAAAGCGGCAAGTGAAATTCACAGCTTTGAGCGACGAATTTTTTGGGCATAGCCCGGTAGCGCATATTAAGGATAAACTAGCCCCCAGCGTTTTTAGTTATTGAATTTCTGCTCACAAAAATGTTTGATAATTTTTAAAATAATTTCAAATTTTTTTTGCTTATATATCGATGTCAAATTTTTTGAAATTTTTTGGAAAATTTTTAAATTTTTTCCTTTAAAATTTGAAATATGTTTTTTTTTTATCTCTAGTTTGTAAACACCTTCATTTTTTAATATATTGTAGTCTATGCAAAATTCCTCCGCTGGTAATTTATTCAGATTTTTAAATTATATATGTTGAAGGCAAAATACAGTTAAATGTTTAAACAGCGCAGTCGGCCATCTATCGCCGATAAGGCTGCCGTCTGTCAGCCAATAAAGTTAAAGTGATCATGTGTGCGTGGCAACATAGGGATGGGGCTATAAAAAAATGGGCGTGGAACTTTGGTTTTAACATTTTAACTGCTTAGAACTGAGAAAACATAAAAGTTTTAAATTTCATTTCAATATCTTTAAAACTGAGCAAATGACTGACATGGCTAGATCAACTCGTCTCGTCGTGCTGATCAAGAATTTATATAAAATGGCCGGTGTTAACAAAATTGGTTTGAATAAAAAGGTCATCACTGAATTGAATAACGATTTTGAGGATCTTGAGAGCTCTAACGCTTTCATGGAACTTTTAGCGCGACGAAACTTGTTCTCATGGAGTATTTAAGCTTTTGGTATGACATTCATTTGTCCTCTAAAAAAACACAGTTCTGTCCAAGCTATTTAATGCAATATATTCAATGTTAATAGTCTTCGAGTTTTAGAATATTTTACAACATTCAAGCAATTTACTCAGAGTTATCTTTTAAGACACTCACACAAAATATTTGTATTGATTTTTCATAGAATTAATCCTTGTTTTTTTTTTTACGATTAAGCAAAGTGCAATGCACTCATGCAATTGTCGGTTGCCAAGTTACTTTACAAAAGTTATGAATTTTTAATGCCGCTTGTATTCGTATAAAATTCAGTCAAACAGAAAAAAGAAGGCCAAACCGAATGGCAAAAGGCTGCAACATTTACTGCAAGGAAAGAAGAAAATAAAGCTCAGACTCAGCAATATTGGCTGCCGAGAACAACAGACACATTCTTCGGCAGCAAATATTTCAGACAAAAGTAACATCAGGCAGCAGCAGCAGCAGCAAACATGTTGCTGAAACGCTGAGGTAGACAGCTTTTGCATTTAATAGCAGCAAGCAAGTCTGTTATGCACATTTGTAGCTTCTTATAAAAATTTTTTTATAACACTCAAGTCTGCTATTTGCTGCTCGAAGGATTTGATGAAGAAAACAATTTCCTAGACAATTCTAGACAGACACATGCTATGCATATCGATGCCATTGGTTAACATACACAACGGCGGCTGCTACACATATTTGTAGCGCATTTATTATGCAGCATAAATTTAACAAGCTGCTGGCAACTTAAAAAAAATTTGTTGTTTTGCTTACAGCAAATTTAATGCCAAATGGCACAGCAGGCAGGCATGCAGAATGTTGTACTAAAAACTAATGGACAGACGGACAATATACAGACCGACCGCATGGCAACATATTCACGTATTTAGCATCAAATTGCAATTAATCTGGCGACAAATATGAATTGCTGACAACACAACACAACACATGAGGCAACATACAACTACTCGCACTGAGCGAATCATGCCTTGTGATTTGCGCACTTGTCACCGATTTATAAAAATATCATCGAGATGAGTGAGTTTCTTTTGCTGCGATTTTTGGCAGCACAAATTCTTTTAAGGGCTTTCTTTCGAAGAGTACAGCGAGGAAGTATGACATTTGTTCGACCAGTCGAGGGACATTGCTGACAGTTATAAATGTTGCCACATTAATAATAATTTTCGTTAATTTATTGTCTGACATTTACGTGATTTCTGTGGTCACAGCCGCTTGTTAGCGCAGGATTTTCTAGTTCAGCATTCGACATAAAAAAAAAAATTAATGTTAAAGTCTGGCTGTCATTTCGGTTTTAAGATCTATTGACGCTTAAATAAATATTTATATATTGTAAGTAGGCACAATCTGTTTGCAATGAATGAGTTTATCTCAACTTAATGATGAGTTTTTAATTTATTAATGGCTGTGAGGTATGTTCATATACAGAATGGCAGAGGTGTTTTTCTTATTTTTGGAATTGAGGAGTCAAATAAATCTAATAAATAATATGAAATTGGTTTTTTTCTTTTGAAAAATAATTTCATGAAAATTATTGCACTTCAGCTTATGTGAAAAGCAGTTTTGTAGAACGATGAAATCCAAAGTTGGAGGAAAAAAATGAAAAGGAAAGAAAGCATTTAACGCTTTATGCAGCTCTAAAAATGCACTAAACACTGTTATTTTCGGGAACAAAATAAGCGTTTGGGTCCCAAATCAAGAGCAAAACTTCCAAGGCTTATATAGAAAGTTTTTGGAGACAATCTCCAACAGGTTGTATTATCTTTGTAAGGGCATAGTACATATTTTTTTGTTATATTCAAAACAAATCAACCAAATATAAATGCAATATTCAATGTAAACTTGAGCCGACAATGGGCTAGAATGGTTTTTGTTTTACACACAATGACGAAAGTTTTGGCCAAAAGTCTGACTTTGAAGGGCCTTCACGAAATTTGTCGGTAATCAAATAAATTCCATGGTGGAATAAATGAATGAATGAATAAAAGCCGCCTACATACTCTTACACGTAGAGAAGTCGTAGACCCCATAAAGTATGTACATATATTCTTCATTAGCTCGATGAGTCGAGTCTGTCCGTCTGTCTCGGAGACTTCTGGAGACACTTTGCTGAAACTTGAAACTTAAGCTTTTGTCGAAAACGAAAGTGTCACGACCATTCAATATCAAAACCAATGTTCCACGCCCATTTTTGGGCCCCACACAAACTTACCTAGTATTTTCGATTCGTTTTTAAATATCTGTATTTTTAGCTTAATATTTTTTACGGGTTAGGCATGTTACAGACAGAAGGAGGCTAGATCGACCATAAAATGTATATATATTCTTGAACAGCATTTGAAAGGGAGTCGAACTTGCTATGTCTGTCCGTCCGTCTGTCCAGCTGTCTGCCGTTTGAGTGAGATTATCTCGGAGACTATAAAAGATAGGGCCACCATTTTTGAAACTCATACTCTCCTGGACCGTCAAGTGTGCACTTGCAAACAGTTTTTCTCTAGACCCATTTTAAGGGGTACCCCCATTAGAAATCTACCGCAAAATTTTTGAGTTTTTGCATAAAAATGACATTGTTTCTTATTCTAAGAACTTTAAATTTAGTATAAATTATGTCTGTAATAGTCTCAATAAAATATCCCAATATGGGTGTAGCCCCCATACAAATTTATCCCATATTCAAGTTTTTGTTTAAAATCCAATACAATAAATAATAATACAAAGAACTTAATTTAAGATTCATGAAGATGGGGTACAGGGTATCTTGCAGTCTTTTTTTTTTTTTTAATTTGAAAAAAAAATTCCTGTAACTACCCAAAAAAAAAAAAAAACACTTTTTGTGCGGTAGACTACAGTAGTCATACCTTACGTATTTAGGGTCGCTGAATCCGAATCCGTGGAAACGAACAAAAACTCAGACTCATTTCCAATCTATGAAAAAAAAAATCAAGTTATTTTCCAGCATTATCACATGATATGTGTATGTGAATGTATAAATTTTAAAGCTTTATGAATTCATCTGAAAGTTAAGTGCTGCAATTGCGATGCTCAGCAAAAAAGAAATAATGGATCATCATCATACAGGATCATTCTACTCTTTACATTCTATTACTAGAAGGACTTTAGCGTAATAGTAGACACTTGGATTTTAATATATTAAGATAATTCATTCATTCAACATTTTCAGCATTAAGCTCAGCTACGCGCTTTTGCAAATCTGATCTGCTCACAACTCGATCATTTTTAGGGTTCTGCACACTTTCAACATGGTAGAGTAACTAATAAGGTGACATATTCCGCATCTTTATTCCATAAAATTTTTTCTTATAATCTGAGACCGTTAGATCGCAAAAAAAAAAAGTCGAATAAGACATTTTATAGGTCGTCAATAGAAAGAGAAAGAGTTATAATACATCACCATATTACTTATTTCATCATGATCTTCAGAGCTCTATTTATTTATCATAATTATCAAAAGTAAATTCGTCGTCATTGTGCATTAACGGATGCTATTGATGTCATCTTTGAAAAAATAAAAGACTGTCCAATTTTTTTCATACAAATCTTTTGTTTCCCATAAATTTCTTAAGGATTTTGTTCTCCAAATCTTACATTTTTGTGTACTTTAAGTACAATTCAGCGAAGATATAATACTTGTAAGAATCTATACCTTTTTATATGTTAACAAAAATAACAAATAAAAAATATTTAATACAAAATTATTAATATATAAAAAAAATGCTACACAATCTCCAAAAAATCAAACAAACAAAATAGCAACAAAACTTTCCATATTGAAGAAATTATAAAAATTACAAAAAAGAAAGTATACAACTCGATTGCAAACTAAATCTTGTAATTGATAGCAGCTGTGCATAAATGTGCGCTTGATCTCTGCAGGCAATGTCACATGTCGCATTCCATTCCATTCCATTCCGATGGTATAGCTTTACTTCCGTTTCAACGCAGCAAGGGGCTAACACATTAAACTCGCATAAACGCACAACAACGATGAAAACCAACATTGCCACACCCAACCTAACCCACCAATCTGGCATTCAGAGTCCCTGACTAAAAATTGGAAGAGTGCTTAAATGCTTTCAGCGCAACGTCAACAAAACGTGATAAAAAGCCAATCACGCGCGTCATTGTTATCACGAGTGCGAGTGTGAGCGCGGAGTGCGGCGTAGTGAAGGGATATTAGATATGCTCTATGATAGTTTTAACTTGCCCCTAAAAAGCAGAACAAAAACAAAAAAAAAAAAAGGAGCAGTACAAGTTGCACACAGAAACTATGTGCAAAGCACACAAAATTCAAGCGATGCATGACAAACGGAAGAATGTGGTTGTCATGCCATTGTCTGTCAGTCGTTAGTCCTTTGTCCTTTGTTGTAATTTGGCGAACTTTTTCTCTTTTTTTTTTTTTTTTTTTTGTACGAAGTTGACTGACATAAGTTTGCTTAACCCGAAACATGATAAGAGCGCACACACATGCTCATACACTGCAAAAGCAAGCAGCCATTATAAAATAGTGGCAAAATATTGATGGAATGTTGTCAAGTTGTTTGATTGGCTGACATAACGACGGCAAGGACGAAGGAAAACGAAGAAAATTTTGATGTTGATGATGACTTAGACAGCAATTTGGCACTAGGCGCCATTGGTATGTTAGGAAACATAAAGCTTTTCCTTCCATACACATACATGACATGTACAAACAATAAAGCATATTTCGTGCTTAGATTGTCTTGCCAAAAAAACACACGTCAAGAATTTGAAAATTTGCTGCTTGAATTGTACCAAGTACAATTCTGTTCCAATGCTCTGTTTTGTGTTTTTGTGCGCCTAAAAGTTTACTAAACTATTTTTTTTTTTTTTATGGGCAATAGTGTTTAGCAACAAAACTAAACTAAACACGCTGCTGAATAAAAACAAAAAACAACTTACAAAAAGTTGAATTTTAATAGCCAAGAACGTCGTTCATGCTGCTTGCAAATAACTTTTAGACGATTGTGCGCCTTGACGCATGCTACATTTTTTTTTTTTTTTTCCTGATTCTCTTGGTGCCTGTTCGTGCTTGCACCAAAGTTACTAAACAGTTTCGCCTGTCTGCGCTTACAAGCCAAGTTGATTTTGTGTATTTCATGTTGACGCAAGTAGAAAATTCGACTTTGACTTTTACAATATATATTTAAGTAGGATTTTCTTCTTTTTTTATTTTTTTTTTTTTATTGCGCACTTTTTTTTTTCGGCGTACTCACACTTTATAGCATGCTGCATGTAGTTATTGTGCTGTCATGGGGCAACATTTTCGACACTTGCTGAAACATGTCATGCATTTTGAACAAGAACAAGCATTGCATTGAACGACAAACGGACGTACAATCAGACAGACAGACAGACAGTCCGGAAGACCAAATAATATACGACGCGCAAATATGGAGCATACACGTGACATGTGCGCCGGGAGAGTCACCAACTAACCAACCAACCAACCATCCAACAAACCAACGAACCGAATCAACCAAACGAAAATATTGTTTTATGTTATGCAACTTCTGAAACTGAAATTTTATTATATTTAGTGTTAAAATTCTTTTAGTTTTTGTATTTTTTATTGTTGTATACATTTTATACATTTTACATGTTGGCATTTGTTGTATGCTCGTAGGAATTATGGCATAGTTTGGCTGCAGGAAATATATCATATAAAATGTTAAAAATTGTTTTGTAGGTGTAAATAATACTGGAGAGCATTGAACTGGGTTCCAATGAGCCCTTCGGCCATTTGTTGTGAGCTGGAGAAGTATAAGAAGATTTTAAATATAAAAAGTTTGCTTTAAATGAAATTTTTTATGTTTAGGCTTATTGCACGACGATGTCGATTACAATATTCATTTTTTTTTCAAATCATTTTCCATTGCATATATTTCTTTCCGTTAATTAGATCTGTGCAAATATTTCTGTCCTGCTAATAACAACTATTTTCCTCTTTCACACGAAACGTTTTTATCAGCCATGTTCCCGTAATCGGAAAAAACGAATTTTAGTTCATTGATATTTTTTCATTTCAAAAGCTTTATTCTCAACTTTATTTTTTTTTTATTTTTCGATTGAAATTGAGATTAAGGTTGATAATTTTCAAATTAAATATTTTTAATAGTTTGGCCCCGTTTCTATTAGGCAGCGTTCCGCGTTAGCGTTAAAAACTCGACAAACTCGCGTTAAATCGTATACAAAAAAGGTAGGCAGTTAGGTATGGGAAAAAATCGCGTTAATTTTGAACGCGACTTTCGATAACACGCGTTCAAACCGATTTCAAACCGATTTCTCTTATCGGTTCGAATAATTCGGCAATCGTAAGTTGCGCATACTTACGAAAACAGCTGACAAAGTAACCGCAAAAAATAAACATTTACATAAAAGCTTCAGCTGCACATATTCTAATGACGGATTGCCTTATCATGCTCGTATTGGAGAGCAGTTACTAAAGGAACAACACCTACATCCATTCGTTATATTAAAAATCTGCATTTCAAAAAAAAAAATAAAAATTTTTTTTTAACCTGTACAATTTTTTTACTACATAACGAACAAAATCAGCTGTTTTAACTCGAACGCTAACGCTAAAACGCAATGGAAACACCGTTCCGCGTTTTTCGATAAATTGTTAACGCGAAAACAAAACGCGGCTCAGTGGAAATGCGGCATTATAGTCTCCGATATAATCTCTCTGCAGTTGGATGGACGGACAGACAGACATAGCAAGTTCGACTCCCCTTCCAATGCTGAGCAAGAATATATACTAAATACTTCTATCTTGTCTATCTTGCCTTCTTCTGTTTGTTACATACATTCGCATAAACTTAATATACCCTTTCACCCTTTGTGTACGGGGCATAAAAAGTGCATAAAACTCAACATTTTACTAAAATTATTTTCAAATCATTGAAAGTTGTTATTGCAACAAAAAATATTCATTTATTATTCTAGCCAGTGCGCAATCCTAAAAGTATGCAAAGTAAATGTCGCCTAAAGGGAGAACGCAAGTGTCGAATGCGTCAAAACACATAAAAATGCAAGCCGCGAGTCAGTAGTAGAAAGCGTGATTTTGTAACACGCATTTTTTTTTTTTTTTTGTAAATCCTTTAAAGTATACGCAGCTGCATCTTGACAGCAGAAATATTCTCATAAGATTTTTTTTTCTTGCCAGCCGTAAGCCAGTCACTGTTTGCACTCATTGCTTCCGTTTCCGGTAGCGCGCCATTGTTGTGATTTGTAGTTTCCATTGTATTGGTTAAATTGTGCGTGTTTGTCTGTATGTCATATACTAACTGTTTGTTTGTCTCTGTCTGTCTGTCTGTCTGCATCTTTTGCTTGTTTTCTGTTGCCCCAATGGGTCATAACTGTCCAAGCAGCTGTTCTGACTGTCTGTCTGTCTACTCTTAACCCTCTTCATTTTTTACTATGATTTTTTTTTTTTTTTTTGTGTCCTTGCTTGCTAACATTTGTATGATGTCCTTGTGCAGTTGTTTTTCATTTGCAACTTGTTTTATGCTAGATGTATCTGTATCTAGTTATGCATTTGTATCTGTTTCAGTTTCAGTGTCTGTATCTGTATCTCTTGTTGCTATATTTGTATCTATTAGATACTATTTTTCTGTGTGCGCATTGTCGCCCATTTCGTATGGTCGTTCGTTTGCTGACATGTATATGAGAAATTATACCGATGAGTGCCCAAAGGACACAACCAACCACGAGCCAACGATGGCAACCAAAGGATACAACACGGTTTTCATGCATTACTGCGCTCCGTTGCAATAACTTTTGTTATTTTTGCTGGTTTATTTCATTTTTTTTTTTCATTTTGTTTTTCTCTTTTTGTTTTATAGTGTTGCACACCTTTCGTATCCTGTCGTCTACCGCAGTTACTTCAATCCAGCTACTCAGCTATAGCTCCATATAGCCTCATCGTCATCGTTGTCCTCTTCGTTGTCGTTGTACATTTGGGAATAATTTATTATTGTTGCGACGAACTCTGTACTTGAACGAATGCATAATTCTTGTATTCTCCTTTTTTTTTTTTTTTCGTTTTTTTTTTTTAAGCTACTTCATATACTTTACTTGTAGATTTTTCCTTTTTTTCTTTGTTGCTTGTTTTTGTGTAATGAAATTATTTGTCAGCGTGTAAAATATCTGGTAAACTTATTTAATATTGTTTGCGTGTCATTGAATTTATGTATTGCATCCTTAAGCGATAAACATTTTTATGAGTTTCATTTTAAACTTTAAGTCTGGTAAAATTTGGTACTTTAAATAATGAGAAGATTCGTAAGAACTTTAGAAATTCTGCTGATTATTTAAATTCTCAATGAGTGACAGCAGAAATAATTTCAAAGAAAAACCTGCACTTTCAAGTATAATTTAATTCTCATTTTCCACGAATATTATTATTGCATTGCATATGCAAAAGTTTATAAGTATTTTAAGAAAAATGTTTTTATAGAAAAACAAATTACAGAGAAAACTCCTTGCTACGACTTATCCAAGTGCTTCTTTTTTTTGCAATTATCTCTAATAAATTTCTTACCAAATTTGTGTAAATATTTTAAGCAGCAAAATTTATTATTTGCGAAACATACCTGAAAAGATAGAAAAATGAATTTAATTTAAATAACGAGAAATGAGATAAACTAAATCTTAAAGATACAAAATTAATTTTAAAAAAGTATCTTTTTTACAAATAATTAAAAATTTCAAAAGTGAAAGTGTGTTGGCTTTTGACGTGGTAAAGTATCCGACTGTTTAGCACATCCTGTTAATATTTAGATTATAATCTAATCTGCTAGTCTAACTAAATTTTCCTTAGTAAAGATTTAAATATTTTGTGCAATTCAAAAAAAAAAACAAATCAAAATGTTAAAAGCTAAAACTAAGCAATGACAGCCAATCAGTGGCCAAAAATTAAATGCGTAAATTGCGCAATTGACACAAAAATTGGAAAAGTAAAAATGGAAAAATAAACGGACTATGATTTCATCAGTCAATGGACGTGGTAGTGTGATAGCCTAGATACGAAGTAGCACAAAACTAAAATTTAAAATTCCATTAAGGCACAAAAAGTGCGCCAAATTACAACTGAAAGAGATAGCCACAGCAGCTATAAAACAATTTGCTGGAAAGAGACAGATAAAGTATAGAATGATATGTATCTAGTTGCGATTGCGTTGCTTCAAATGATAGAAAGTAGAATGTAATTGTAATTACGGCAGGAATAAATACAGCAAAATACATCAGCATTGAAATTAATTCGTTTAAAAAGAAGCCTGATAGTTTGGTGTAATTATAAGCGAAAGTCGATATTTAACAATATCGAGATTTTTTAAATGAAATAGTAGCTGCACAAGACCTATCTGTGCATACACATGAGCTGTTTTTTGTTGGCTTTTAAAACGGAGGCTGTATTCGATATGCCGCTGTTTTGTTAAATTTGCAACGCGTGCTTGTATCTATAAAATCTGTGGTTTTTGGTAGCATTTATTTGAAATTACGTTACGTATTGTACTAAGCCAATAAATAGCTGCAGTATGAATGCTACGATACTCTTAAAGATAAAGAGGTTCTAGCTTTGGTGACTGAAGATATTCTTCTGGTCACGCATTTGTATTAGCAAGACAGGATCTGAACAGCTTTCTGCAACAGATTTTAAGCAAGCTCCTTACTGCAAAAAAAAAAAACCAAAGAGAAGTAAAACGACACACACCACTTCAAAGACGCTTTTGACACGCCAATTAGATCAAAGTTTTTCAAAGCATTGACTGATCGGTAAAGGGTCGGTAAAGATCTCTCCGACCCCTTTGACACCAAGATGAGGCTTCAGGCTTCAGGCAGGGGATGCCTTAAGCCTCCTGATGGAGTACATTCTGAAACAATGCCTAAACGTCGACCGGAAGGGCAATATTTTCTACAAAGAATCGTAAAAATGTTCGAGCGGTCACCGTGGCGTTCTTAGACATCGAGAAAGAATGTCGTCCTATGGGACTGACGTTCAACGAGAACAAGACGATGTACTTGGCATCCACCCGCAGACAATCCGCACGACACAGACGGTCTTTGAGTACAGGGAACTTCAGTTTTGAGGCTGTAGAAAACTTCATCTATTTGGGCTCAGATGTAAACAGCAACAACATCATCAGTCAGAAGATTAAACGAAGAATCACTCTTGCGAACCGTAGCTATTTTGGTCTCGGTGAGCAGATACGAAGTAGAGTGCTGTCCAGAGAAACAAAAATTAAACTCTACAAGACGCTGATAATGCCGGTCCTGATGTATGGCTCAGAAGCATGGGTCATGACAGAATCGGATAAGTCGGCGTTGGGTGTATTTGAGAGGAAGATACTTCGGAGAATCTTTGGTCCAGTTAGAGTGGAAAATGACATCCGTATGCGCACGAACGATGAGCTGTACGAGCTATATGCTGACATCGACATAGTCAGGAACATCCAATACAAAAGGCTGTCTTGGGCTGGTCACCTGTGTCGGATGGACACAGAAGCCCCAGCAAGAAAAGTTTGGAAGCTAAACGGGAAATCAAATCGGAGGGGCGTGGCAGAGAAGAACGTCTGCCGCTGCGTTAGTAGGTTCAGGTCCACGATGACATCCGCAGGATCGGTATCCCGAGATGGTACTTTCAGGCACTGGACTACAACCGCTGGTGCCAAATCTTACGTGCTGCTGCCAAGGCCGTATTTGTCATCACTTTTAAACTAGTGTAGATCTTGTCCAGGTATATTTAACGAAAAATATTTATTCCATACTTTTCGATTTTGGTAATAAACGATATTTTGAATTTTAGTCAACTCACTCACGGCTGGATTGAATAAATTTTATATGCAACAACGCGTTTCAATACAAACCAAAGCATTCAGAGACGTGCAACGAAAGTGTTTGGATTAAATCAGTTTTAAGCTGTATATACACAGTATGTTCAAATTCAAAGGGGACTTTTTGATTAAATCATAGAACACGTAACGCCATCTATTGAACGTTGATATCATTAGAAAGGTACAGGTCTCACTTTTTTAAACGCAGCCAACTTCATGTAAATTGGCTTAGGTAATGCAGAAAGCGTGAAAATTTTGGTTGGCCCAATTAATAACAGAATTTATATTGAATATATTTGAAATCCAAAATTTGTTTTCCATTTTGTATGATAGAGTGATATGGATACAAATAAATAATCGATATCTTTAGTGCAAAATTTGTGAATAACAAACCAAGAAGGTAAGTCATCCGAAGCCAAACGCAATGTAAAATAAATAAAAAATATGTGTTGCTTTTGGAACTAATACAAATCTAAATTGGTATAAAAAATATCGATACCTTGAAGTATCGGAATATCAATATTTACCATTTTTGTTAATTTAAATATTACAAAATAGGAAAATTTATTTAAAAAATGTTCGCTTTATTGAAATTCTATTCAGGTACATTTATTTGCACTTCTATTTGAAGTTAATGAAGATTGCATATCTAAGTTTAATGGAGTAAAACATTTGATTGAAGACATTGATAAATATGCAGATACATATGTAATGATGATTTAAATGACTTTTAGTTAATGTTTTGCCATATGTAACGTAACCGATTAAATATTTTTTTAGAATAGTTTACGTTGCGTAACGTTATTTCACAATTAATGTTGCAGAACGTGACATAATGATTTTGATTACCCTATTTGGTGTCGTATTGAATGATTACAGTGGCTCGCCCAATTTTAATGTAATTTTTGTTTTTGTGTAACACTTCAATGGTTTTCATTTAAATTTAAGCGCAAATTTTCAACTAAACATTTCCCAAATGCATTCAAGCTGAACACACTTTTCGGAAAGAGTTGAGTCGTGCTCATTTGAAATTTAAATGAAAAATAATTCTATATCCTGTTTCGCTACACAAGCGATACCTAGCGGAAGTGCTTATGATCATTAACTCTTATGGAAAATCTATTTATAGTTAGCTTTATTATTATTATTGCTACTATGTGCAACTAGAATGACTGCAACCGCATTAAATGTGAATTTTCATGAAAATTACCGAAACTACTTTTTGGTTTTACACTATTTTTTGACGTGTAACACGGCTATTGTTTTGGGTTCGGACAGTTTGTAACGCTTTAAAGAAGACATCGTTGATTAAATTGAATATATGTATTCTTGATCAGTTTGGCGATACATGCAGAAAAAGGTAAGTCTGAATGTCTGTCTGTCCGTTTATTCATCTGCCTCTCTGTCTGTTTGTGTATGCGTATTTATGCGACTATATTTTGTTGCATTCCAACGAATGCTGAGCAGCACATTGGGCCTTCCACTAAAACTGATGCATTGGATCTACACCGCGGTTGATTGACCAATATTGCTTCCATGAGTTCTAATGCGGTGGCAAGCCACTGGGGCTGGGGAATCATTCTCAGCACTGATAACATGATCCCAAAGATAAACTTCACTTATTGGGATCAGAGGTCTGAAAACATGGGTTGCAACAACACGCGCTGCACTTTTTTACTGACGGATCCAAGATGGATTCAAGTGTGTGTGAGGTGGTATACTGTGCAGAGCCGAATATTAGGCTTTGCTGGTTTTCACAATACGGAAAAGCTCCGCATGAACAATTATAATTTTCACAGTCAGACTGCCATAAAAGTTGGAGTGAAAAGTTTTTTTTTTCGATTGAGTTTGGAAAAAGTGGAGGAACAGATCAGACTGCGGAGAATCCAAAATAATGTGCAAGAACCCTAGCAAAAAACTATCGCAGTACCTGCTGCAGCTCCAAGAGGCGCTGCTAAACCTAAGAACAGTTGCAGTAACCTAGAGTCCCTAGAGCATTTACTCTTCAAGTGCCCAGCTATCGCCAAATTAATACTGAGGCACCTTGTCTCACCCTGGATAGTATCACTAGAAGATGCGGCCAGATTGATGCTTAGTCAGCTTTTAACATTCGCCAAACACTCAAAAGTACTACAGGAATACAAAACGACTTCCATATAGCCTCACTAAGGACCAAATTGGTCTAAGTGTTTTCCCTTACCAAAATTGAGTCAGCATACCTAACCTATGTGGATCACTAGAAATATAAATCGATTTTTATACTGCAAATTGGGTAAAAATGCTTCTAATGTCATCCAATATAGAATGTTAGGTGCCACGCACATTTTTAGGAATAGCCCCCATTCAAATCTAACACCCATTTTTTTTTTTTTTTTTTTTTGAAAATAGTTCTTATTTGTGAATAGTTTTACTAAAATCTGAGTTAAATCACCTCTACTGTCATCTGTTTTTTGCTTAAAATTTTACAAAAATGCTTTTTATTTGAGTCCCAACTTAAGTTGACCCCACCAAACCGCTTTGCGCAACTTTATCTACTAAAGTTTCGTGTGAAAATATACGATGAGCTTCGATTCTACCTTCGATTCCTTGTTTTGATAATTTTTATTTTAAGCATTTAACTTTCTTTTGAGATTGTGGGTATATTAAAAAGTTATGTAGAAATGGTAAAGAAGCCACATGATTCTGATTGAGGTTCTTCTTTGAAGGACATAATAAAAAAACTCATACTAAAAAGACCCAATATGAGCACAAAATTTACAAAGAAATAAAATTGAAATTTGAGTGTATGAAAGATATTCTATCTGGCTTTAGAGAAAAGCAGTTTAACTATTATGATTTTTATTTTAAAGTTTATAGTAAGTCCTCTCATAATGATATTTGCTAATTGTAAACTTTTAATTAAGTATTTTATTGAATTTGCAAGAATTTAAAAATGTATTTCCTTTGAATTTGTTGGATTACATAAAATATGCACAATGCTTAGTGTAGTAAAATTTTCTGAGATAAATCTCACAAATTTACAGATAATTTTAGCGCAGTGCAGTTTACTTGAAATGCACTCTTCGTTTATAATGATTCCAAATAATCAAAAGAACGGTTTCATATTAAATTTCCAGTTATTCTGAACAAATTAATGTATTCCTTATTTCGACGATTTTTTTTTTTTTAATAAAATAAACTCGTATTGCATTTCAAAATAAATATAAATATATTCTGCTAATATTTTTTTTACAATATTTTATGAAAACAAAAACATAATTTTTTTTTTTTTTTTTTTTTTTTTTTTTTTTTTTGCTTTAAAGCCCTAATGTATGCAATATATAATAAATAAATTAATTAAATTACTCATTGGCTTAAAAATGTTAATTAATTTTGAAATTAATATGCTTTATTTAATGCATTCTAATCGAAATTTTGCAAAACATAATAAAGCTAAATGCATTGTTGTGGTTTCGTTTTGGCTTATTTTAGATTTAAAATTTAAGTGAATTGCTTTGAATTTAAGCCGAAAGTTATGCAGCATGCTTTATGAGCTTATTTGTATTATTTGTAGTAAAGGTAAAGCCAGCCACTACTGTCAACTTCGAATGCAGCCATACATATTTTTTCCTAATTAAGCGAATATGTACTTCCTGTTTATCTTTTGCATATTAAAGTATGTTGTTGTTGCTCACATATAAATAAAAAAAAAAAAAATAAAGAAAAAAGAGCTCGCAATGCGACAGCAAAGTCGAAAGTAATTAAAAACGAACTCTGACCTGACAGCGCGTAGATAAAAATAATCAAGATGCAAGGACCACTACACTATATGACATTATAGTAAACATACATACATACATACATACATACACACACATATGTGCGTGTACGTCCATTTTGTATTTTTTTGTTTGTTTTCTTTCTTTTTTTTTTTTTTTTTGTTACATTCTGAACTTAAGGTAGACGTAGTCAAAGTCAATATGGCGCACTTCATTATGCCGTGTATGTACCAGTCAGAAAAAAATAAATAAATAAGAGAGCGCATAAAAGTATGCAACAACAAAGTATAAAAATAATGTAAAAGCCACTTACATACAAGGTGTGTCATTTAATGTGTGTGAATTAATTTGTGTGTGTGTGTGTCAAAACTTTTTAACTGTACTTTCAGTTTTTTTTTTTTTAACTTTTACAGTTAAAGGGTCTTTTATTAAATATTTGAAATATGATGTTTAGTCTAGTCAGTAAAGTAACAGCTATCTTAAATAACAAATTTTTCTCATTTAAACTTCATATTACAATTTTCTTTAAAAAAAACCTCTTTCAAACTATCTTATTATAGCACCCTGTATTATAATATTGTATCCGTATGTTCGTTGCCATTCGTGCTAAGCTCATTGACAAACCATGTACAAACATGCGCTAATGTGTGACTCAGCGTCATTCATTAACTGCCAGTATATTCCGTGTCCTGGCATTACTTTGTCCTTTGTTAGGACATTGAATGAACGCTTTTTGAATTAGTTGCGCAGAAAATATACGATAAGCAGTTTTGTGATAAGCATGTGTATCGTGTTTGCTTAATAATTGTTTTTTATTTATTTTTATTTAAAAATATAATAACACGAAAGCGTTTATCTTGAACTATTTTGATGTTAGGATAGATATAGTAGATATGTATAAGTATGTATGTATGAGAATGAACAATGATGAAATACAATAAATTTTCATTTAAAATTTAAAAATAGAATTAATACTTTCTATATAGACTTCTTAAAATTTTGCATACCGTTTCTTGAATTATTAACGTTAAAAAATAATTCAAGAAAAAAAGCAATTAAGTTTTGTGTTTCAGCTTGTTTTGTAATACGATAACAATAATTATCTTTAAAATATCAGACAAAAAAGGGAAAGTTTTAAATTTTTTTTTTTTAATACTTTTTAACGTGGGTCATATAACGTGGGTCTATAACTGAGCGAAGTGAATCAAAAAACTTCTTTGCAACAAAGAGCGTAGATCGGGACTTTAAATGGTAACACACGGACGGACATTGGCTAGATAGCGATTTTGTCTCAATTTCGAGGATAAAAATTTTTTCAAAAAAATAAAATGGGGGAACTGAGCGAATGAATCGCAACAGATAGACGCAATGGGGTCTACGACGACTCCTTTAATACGTTTCAAACTTTCCAACAATCTAAATATACCCGTTTATACTATTTGTAACGGGTATAGAAAATACCAATATAACTTTAGATTATTGGAATTCGGTTGGAATTGGGTTGGTAAAGATTTTCCTGACATCCCTTTTTATTTGTAATTTTATCAGGAACGACTCTTCCATTTGTGTTATATTTAATTCGTTTTTTAGAATAATTTTTAAAATTTTTATTCTTCCTAAAATTTTCTATGCCATTTAAACAACTTTAATAATTTTGTTTAAAATGTCAAATTACGCAATGACAATCAATCAACAGCAAAATTAAAAGCGTTTCGCGATTGACACAAAAAATTACATAAAGCCAAAACGAAAGAATGTAAGCAGTCAGTATGACGTAGTGTGTATCTAAAACTAGTTCAAGAGCTAAAAACTAAAATTTAAAATTCCATTAAGCTAGGAAAAATGCGCTAGATTACGTGTGAAAGAGATAGCAAGAACAGCAATACAATGGAAGTTGAAAGGAAAGAGTATAGATATGTACAAGTATATCAGAAGCTACAAAATATATCAGAGAATGTTTGTAGTTGCGTTTCTTGTGCGCTTCAAATGATAGAAAGCAATTGTAATTTTAATTACAGCAACAATAAGCAGCACAGTTAAGTATTTCAATATAGCAACTAATGCGCTGAAAAAGAATATCTGGTAGAGTTGAGTGGAGTAGAATAACAAAATGAGATACCGGCATTCAGCAACTCCAACAATTTGTAATAAAGAACTCTCAACACACGAAAAATATGTACTCGTAAAATCACAACAAAATTAAAAAGCAAACTTATGAGAGAACTTGAACGAAATCTGCGTGCTGTTAGCGGAAGTTATATGGCGCGATATGCCGCCATTTTTCATTTTGTATAGTTAGTACTCGTAGTCGTATTGTGTGGTTACTTGTGTCTATGAAAGTAGGTGCTCATAGTTTTCGTTGCACTTGAGTGAAATATGAGCTAATTAGTCGAAACAAATGTTGATTGTGGATTTGTTTTACGCGAATGAGATTTTCTAAAGTGACCATGTTATCCAATTTCGGTGGTTTGAGCACAGAACATATGTAAGATGTTGTGGCTTTAATTATTTTCGGCATTTGTAAACAGTAACACTGTGCGACAAAAAAAAAAAAAAACAAATTGAGATTGAAAATCATATAGAAGAGGTTTTAAAAAAAAAGTTTATTATAATTTTCGGGGGCTCCCCAACTCCATCTAGGGTAAATAACAGATTTCCGTATTTATGGTGCTTTAACTCATTTAATTTCGAACTGATTTTTATTTTAAAAAAAGTTTACACCTTTCAAACAGTATATATGATGTAATGACATTTTCGATCTGATTTGTGTGTATTTTCAAGGCAAACGCAATTTTTCGTATTTTATCCATTATATCAACTTTTTAGATTTTTGTTACACTATTATTTTTTAAGCTTACATCTTAAATACACAGGATGAAAAGTTGACGAAGGTATTCATCGTTTTTAAAAAAAAGCACAAAACTTTTTTTCTGTTTTTTTAATTTCTTTCAAAAATTTGTTTTTAGAGAAAGTTTAATAACTTCGTCAATTATATTCGGATTTGTCCCATTAAAAATCTGCTTTACTCTTAATTGTGCGTTATTAAAGAAACTTTATACCAAAGATATGGCTTTCAAGCAAAGTAGAGCAATCAAACATAGATAAAGTTGAAAAATTTGGAAAAAAATATGAGTTTGCTTTTCAAAAATATAACACTATTATAATATATTGTTCAAAAGGTCTAAGTTATTTCTTTCCAAAACAGGTTGCAAAATTCAAATCGGTTCATAATTTACTGAGTTATAGCTCTATTAGTCAAAAAGAAGAAAATAATTTTGGGGCTCCCCCTGAAAATTGTAAATATACAGTTTCTTTATTCGAACAATACTACAACCTCTACTAAAAGTTTGGAAGCCATTATTTTTTGTCGCACAGTGTTATTGTGGAATTACGTAATTTATTATTTATTTAATTTTAATTATTTATTTATGTTGGCTTTCACTGAAGAAACTTTAAACATATTTATGAAAAAGTTGATGGTAACCTTAAAATCATAAACAAAAATAAAGAATCTGTTTAAAATAAGAAAGAAACATGCCATACTCTTCTTTAAATATTTTGCCTTCTCTCTCGCTCGGACGCATGCATTTGCTTCTCATTATCAAAAGCGCAAAGGCAAAATGAAATGACGGTAGCTGGTAGGTGGCGTTAGCAGAGCGAGATGAGATGAGTTAAGTTGAAAGCGCAGTTGGTGGCATTGGTAACAACAATTGTTCCTTTTTCTATCAAGTGCTGCGGCAATGCAACTCAAAGAAAACAATGTACACAACAACAACAACAAGAACAACAATGCAACAAATGCGTCAACAATGAACAATACTGAAAACTATGAATGCAAGTTAAGCTAAAAAGTGAAGAGACGAAGCTGTGACGATGTACTGCAACAATTGCAGCGTTTCATTGTTGTTGTTCAGTTCAAATGTGTGTGTTGTGTGTGCATGCGTGTAGCGTTGGTTTGCGTCTGTAAAATGAAGATAAACTAAAAGACAGAAGGACAAAAAGCAAACACAACAACAACAACAACAACAGCATATTAAATCTGTATGTATATATACAAAACTCAATTACAATTAAATCTGCGCTTGGTTAATCATGTGTGGTAATGCCTTTTTGTTGTTGTTGCTTATCATTTGTTGTTGCTGTTCTTGTTGCTGTTTTTCTTGCTGTAAGTTATTGCAGTTTGCTTTATTGCAATATGTACTTTTTTCGTTTCTCTTTCTACTCACTCTTTTGCGGTTGATATTGTTGTACCAAATACTTAAAGTTCACTTCCGCTCAATTTTGTATATTACATGCGGCTTTTTACACCCGCCACACATAGTGTGGAGGGTATTATCATTTTGTCAGAAAGTTTGTAACGTATTAAAGGAGACGTCGTAGACCCCATAAAGTATATACATTCTTGATCAGCACGACGAGACGAGTCGATCTAGCCATGTCCGTCTGTCTGTCTGTCTGTCTGTATTTATGCGATTCATTCGCTTAGTTTTAAAGATATTGACCTGAAACTCGGAACTTTAGCCTTTCTCAGTCCTAAGCAGTTCAAGTGTTAAAATCAAAGTGCCACGCCCATTTTAAAGTATAGCCCCCATACAAACTTACAGTTTTTTTCTGATTTTTTGTATGAAAATAGTTGTTATTATTTAGTCACTCCAAATTGGGTAAAAATACTTCTAATGTCATCCAATGTCAAATTCAAACTGCCACGCCCATTTTTAGATATAGCCCCCATACAAACTTACCGCCCATTTTCGATTTTTTGTATAAAAATAGATATTATTGATGAAACTATTCTCTGAAATTTGGGTGAAAACACTTCTAATGACATCCAATATCAAAACCAATGGGCCACGCCCATTTTTAGCTATAGCCCCGATACAAAGTTATCGAATATTTTCGAACATTTGTATGAAAAAGTAATTATTTTTAAAAATATATTTTTAAATATATATAAGCCACTTATGATCGCACATAAACTATTCAAAGATTCGTGTGACGGGTATTTAAGCTTCGGTTCCACCGAAGTTAACGTTTCTCCTTGTTTTCTTTTTAACAAGATATGATAAAAAAGTTTAATAACTTTATTATTTTAAAAGCATCTGTTTCATATGAACGTATTTTTAAAAGGAGTGCCAGTAATTGAGTGTGTGTTAAACTTTAGATATTATGCAGGTTGAGACAGACACTTGAATAGCGCTTTTTTAGAAAATAAAAAAAAAACTAAACTAGAAAGAACGCTAAAGTCGATTAAGCTCGACTGCAAGATACCCTGTACCCAATCTTTTTAAAGCTTAAGATAGGTTCTATTTTACTACCATTCCTCGTTGAATTTAATTTTCATACAAAAACTTTAAAAATCGGGTATCTTTGTATGGGGGCTATACCTTAAATATCGTTGGACCTACCCATATTGATCTATTGGGATATCCGAGGCATAATTCATACATAGTTAATTAGTCCGCTTCACTGCTTTAATATTTTTTCTTTATTTCTAGCAAACCGATCCGGAAAGCTAGCTCATGAATTATAATCATGAATTATAAATTTGTATAAATTTTATTCTTACTCCAACGCAATGCATTAGTTGTTGTTGTTGTTGTTTTAAAGTCACTACTAATTACAGCGCTACCAGCATTGCTTGCGAGCTTCAGTTGTAATTATGCTTCAGGATTTTTGCGTAAAATCCCTAAGCTTTGGGACTATTTTTTGAGTCCTGGGATTTTTCTCACCATGTGACATCTATTCTAAAGTATTATTTGGGTCACTATCAGTTATACGAAAGATATGAAGCAAACATTTAATCTAAAGAGCTCGGTGGTCTGCTTCAGGACCAAAAAGGGTGAATGACATAACCCGTAAATAAAATAAGCAGAAGTTAGTTAACAAATGCGAAGTAGAGTACTGTCCAGAGAAACAATAATAAAACTCTACAAGACGCGGACCGGCATGGTCCTGATGTATGGCTCAGAAGCATGGGTCATGACAGAATCAGATAGTCGGTGGTGGGGTATTTGAGAGGAAGATACTTTAGAGAATCTTTGGTCCAGTTAGAGTAGAAAATGACGTCCGTATGCGCACGAACGATGAACACTACGAGACATCGACATAGCTCAGGAACATCCAATACAAAAGGCTGTCCTGGGCCGCTTACCTGTGTCGGATGGACACAGAAGCTCAAACAAGAAAAGCTTGGAAGCAAAACTTGAATCAAATCGGAGGGAGGACGTCCGTCGTTGTGTTGGTAGGATCAGGTCCACGTTGATATTCGCAGGATCGGTATCCCGAGACGGTATATTCAGGCACTGGATTCAACGTGCCAAATCTTACGTGCTGCCAAGGTGCACAATCGGCTGTAGTGCAACTTATATATATACATATATATACATATTATTATTTTTTTATATACATATATAGAAATTTGTTCACACTTTTGGTTGCGTTCGCCCTTTTCTGGTTTTGTTTTGTCATACATTATTAATGTTAAGGCGTGATAATGCATTTTTCGTTAGCATTTTATTTATTTTTCGATTTTTTTTTTGCAATTCGTATGCATGGCATGCAACATTTGCTGCTTAGCAGTTGCTCTCCTTCATGAGATAAACTTTATTTTTTTTTCGTATCTTAAAAAAGACATTGAAAAATTGCATTGCTCCGCAATTATAGATAAAAATAAAACAATTTAGTACTAAATCGATTTTTGAGTTTAATAATGAAATTCACTTTTGATTAAACTTAAACATTTATTTGAAAATTATTTAACTTTTAAATTGTTTCATTTTCACAGAGAAATTATCATATAACAATATCAAATAATTGGCATATACTATGTATACGATTATATGATAGTATATATTTATATCAGACAAACAAACTCGCCTGCAGCAATATGTCAAAAATTTGGTTACGCATTGATTGGTGGTTTTCAACAGAAATTTGCTAAAATATATATTCGATTTTTATGTATTGTGTACAGCAATTGTGGCTGATTGCACGAATCTATTTATACAAACTTCTCTTAGTTCTGCTGCTGCTTCCTTTTGCTGTTGTTGTTGTTGTTGCTGTTGCTTCACAAAAATTTGGTTTTAACAAGCCAAAGCAAATCAAATCAAATTGAAACGAATGCAAACCCAAAAGTCAATGAAACAAACGAACCGATTGCAATTCAGACGCCCACTCGCATAAACATTTAGCAAACGAGCTTAGCGCATAAAAAAAAAAAAAATTAAATTCCCAAGTTTATCTTTCACTACCCTACAATCCAACGAGCACCCCCCGATAACGTAATCAGTTGCAAATCATGCAATCATGTCATTGTTATGCGTAGCTCGACGTTCGCTGGCATTTTGCTCTCATTTTGTGTGCATAAGGGTCGATATCATGTGGACACATGGCGTATGCGTAACTTCTGCACTTGTTATTCAATGACAAAAAAAAAGAGTAGTCCTTTTTTTTTTTGAGGTGAAGGGCATACGAAAGTGAATTGGTATAGGTCGATATGCTAAATGTGTAACAGTGATGTTGCGAATTATTAGAACACTTTGATTTTGTTTTTGTTTAAGTTTCAGTTTTATTTGTCAAAGAATCCAATACGAATGAATTTGAAGCAAAAATATCGAAGATCGAATGCCAGCATTTATAGAGAACCTAAAAAAAAAAAAAAAAAAAACAAACCCATAGGGGAAAAAAAAAATAAAAAAAAAAAAATTTAAAATTTTTTTTAATTAAAAGGGGAAAAAGGTTAAGAAAAAAAATATTTATAAAAAATTAAAAAAAAAAAAAAAAAAAAAAAAAAAAAAAAAAAAAAAAAAAAAAATTTTTAGGGAGGAAAAAAAAAAAAGGGGATTTTTTTTTATATTTGATAAAAGAAGAAGTTTTTTTAATTATAAAAAAAAAAAAAAATTAAAAAAAAAACAAATTTAAAAAAAAAAAAAAAAAAGGGGAAGAGTATAGGGGGAGGAAAATAAGGGGGGGGGGTAATTTTAAAAAAAGTTAAAAAAAAAAAAAATTAAACAATTTAAGGAAAAAAAAAAAAAAAAAAAAAAAATTTTAAAAAAAAAAAAAAAAAGGGGTAATTAAAAAAAAAAAAAAAACCAAAAAAAAAACCAAAAACCCCCAACCCAAAAAAAACCCCCCGGATTTTTTTAAAATTAAGAAAAAAAAAATATATTTGGGAAATTTTTTTTGTCGGCGGGGCGGTTTCCGCGGAAAAAAAAAAAAAAGGAGGGAAAAAAAAAAAAAAAAAAAAAAGCTCATAGAGTTTGATGATATTACGTAATTTTACAATATATTTCTTAACTTCATTCTTATTTTATATATATACGTATTCATATTAATTAATTATTTAATTAAAATATAATAAAAACAACATTGCAAAACCAATGAGCCGAATGACTTAGCGTTCTTGAGAATAGGTTGAGTTTATTCAATGCTTAGCTTTGCAGCGTGAGCAAACGTGAGTAAAACATTAAGGAACGAAGGCTGTACGTTGTACACGACTTGTCGGCATGAGCTGAATTTCATTTGACGCTGTGTTTCACTCAGTTAGTGAAATTGAGTAAGAATTTTTGCGTTTGAGCTGACTCAAGGAAAATGTAAGTTTTGCAGTTCTCTGATAAGTTTGAGATGAGTGGCACAGAGTCCAGATATAGATCAAGAAAAGACCTTTGCTATACAACAATTATTGCAGAAGTTATGGGGCGCATATTCGAGGTATTCAAATATGTTAATGATCAGTTTAACTAATGTCGGGTGTATTCTCGGTAGCCCCATAACTAGCAATTATATTGATAAATAATGGCATAAATCAAGACTACCATATACTCACAATGGTACGTTTGAACTTTTATATTTTGTATCATACAATAGCTCTTCGAACTTTTGTCAATGTGACCACGTAGGAAAAAAATTAAAAAAAATTTTTAGGGGAGAAAAATTATTTTAAAAAAAAAAAAACGCCTTTTTTTTTTACAATAAAGCTGATTATATTTAATTAGTCTTAGATAATATTTTTAACATCAAAAATATTATGGGATTTTTGAACCAAAAACATAAGATTTTTCTTCTCGACAACACTGTAAATCTGCAACATGTCGTATGCGCAATTTTAGGCCGCTTTTTTGGCTTAAATGTTCATTGTTAATGTCGTAGTTTTTGTTACAGTTTTTGTTGTTGTTGCAGGCTTTCAGTCTCGTACTAATTTACACAGAAGCTCATCTATGTGTTGCGTTGATTTTTCGTTGATTTTCAATTGCAATTTTCGCTTCTGCCACAAATGCAAAAGCTTGTTTTTTGCGTTTTTTTTGTTTTTTGGGCGCATGCCGCATGCCACCATTTTGTAAATTAAATATGCCGCAGACAGCCGACTAAAGGGAAAAGGGCATCCAGTAAATAGAAATACCGAATAAATAGTATTGCGCTATTTTAGTTTTATATTGAGCGAGAGAGAGAGAGCACAAATAAACTATTTTCTGTTCCATTTACACACACACGCAGCAGCACATGTGCAAATAATCAAAGTTTAAACCCAAAAAAGTTTTTTTTTTTTTTTTTTTTGTATAAGTTCCGCTCGAATCAAGGCAATTGTTTTAAATTTCACTTCTCGGAATTCAAATTGTATCAATATGCCAGATCCATTCTAGGTGACATTTTACGTTTGCTATCAACTTTATTGCTTTGTTTTAATTGATTCAGCTTTTCGGCTTAACTTTTCAATTTTCCAGCGAAATTTAATGTAACCACAAATCAAACTGAAGCAGAAGTCTGATGATGATCTATTTCATATGCAAATCATTTATTTGATGTGGCAAAAGTCATAAGAATGTTTTTCGAATATTTTTGATGTTGATTGATTCTGACATTTGGCGTTTGTATTTGACTGCGGTTTTTAGATAAATTAGTCTCCATAAGCAGCAGCATTATTACGCAACTAGAAAAACCTTTCTATTTATCTACAACTTTAATTCTCTTCAAGTATTTTTCATATTTTATGTGTATGTGTAAGTAGTTACGCAAACACAACAAAAACAAATAGAACATGTACAAAGAAGAAGAAGAAAAAAAAGAAAATGCTATAACAATAAAACAAAAGCCCATTGCATGACTTTCATGCTAAACAAGTTATGCATTTTTATAAGCCAAAGTGAAATATGAAACACGCAAAACGGGACACTTACAGCGTGCGCCTCAAAGTATGCAACGATAAGTGTAATAACAAAAAAACAACTACTTTCTAGGTAGATCCTTCTACTTTTGCAATATACAAATGTAATGAATTTCGTGGCAATTTATTTTTTTTTTTTTTCGGCGAGAGTAATTTTTGTGTATTTTTTGGGCGTCAACCTACAAATAGGTAAATTTTAAAAGGATTGTTCCAAAAGACATCATAAAAGGAACAAACTTGTTTTGAGTCATTCCCGAATATCATTCACATAAAATTTGGCTTCCATAAGGAAAAAAAAAAATTTTATGCAAAAAAATGTTTGTAATTAAGAAAAAAATTTGATATGAAGTGCCTCATGAGGGTTCTGGAGAATTGTAAATTTTTAATTTGGTGGTAATATCTCTGATGTGAGAAATTACATGCAAGACAATAGGCTTGTAACATTACAAAGGATGATTACATTGATTCGGCTTTCGAATACACTTAAAGTATATTATTATTAATAATAATAATAATAAAAAAAGAGAAATAGTAAAAAAAAATAAATAAATAAATAAAATAAAAAAATTATAAAAAGTAAAAAATAAACATTTTGCGGTAAACAAATTAAAAAGAGATTTTCAATTTTATATTAAAAAAAAACTGTTACCGCATTAAATGTAAATCTAGTCTCTAAAGCTTTTATATTCGCGCTTTAACTTGTGATTTTAACCGCCTAGCGCCTAAATGTATACATTGGTTTTACAAACAAAGACAGACAGAGAGAGAGAGAGAGAGAAAAAAAAGAACACAAGTAAAATGGATAATTCGAGAGCTTTACTCCTTTTGGTAGTAATTCTGACCTGACTAACCGCATTGCACCGCACCGCACCGCACATTATGTTAATGAGCATGAAAGCATGCGACTCCTCCATTTTATACATGTAATTTTTTTTTTATGTGTTAATTATTAAGAACGCAATTCCAGCAGGATTTGCGTGCGCATAAAATTAGGCGCAAAAGCAGCACACAAAAAAAAAAAAAAAAGAGACAGCTAGAAAAATATGAAATTAAAATCCAGTGTGATTTTCATTTTTTTTTTTTAATGTTTAAATTTTTGTTTTGTTTTGTGCACTTTAACCCCTTGTGTGGCATATGTGCATGTGTATACTGTATATGTATTTTGTTACAGTCTAAAAACATAGGTACACATATAAATGCTTTTTATTTTTATTGCTGCATACTTTTTGGCGTAATAGTTGTATTCATAATAGTCATAATTTTTGCTGTTTCTATTTTTTTTCTTTTTTTTTTTTTTTTTTTGACTGACAAATTATGCGCATGCAAAGTACTATTTGCGCTTTTTGTTTAGAATGCTTTTTGGGAATGGTTTTTTATGTTTTCTCTTGAAATGTGGTTTAATTATTAAAAACGTTTTCTTTTTTTTTTTTTTTTGTTTATTCGCTTTTCTCATTTTTATTATATACTTTGAGGCGAAGCTACTGTTTTCGTGGCATTTTTTAAAGGCTTTATGTTGAGAGAGTTATTTGGATTTTTGTAGAGATTTTATTTATGTTTTTTGGTAAAAAAAAAAAAATTAAGTGGTTTCATTGTAGTTTTTGTGTAATTAGTTTGGCGTTAAATTTAATGGGTGATTTGGAATTTATAAAAGCGTTAAAATTATCTTTAATGAAAGAAATTGTGTATATAAAAATTAAATAGAAATTTAATTTTAAGAACTGAAATGCCCATCAATTTCATTGAATTAAAATGTGGACAAAATAAACTGATTGAGAGTTAAAAGCGAATGTTTGCTGCTGTAAGTATTAGGGCTGCTTTGTTTTAAGCCGGTAAAGCAGATATTTATAAATTACTGGCACAGTTTAATTGATCGGACTGACATTCTGGCTGATTAGCTCAATCGGACTAATCAGTGACTAGGCAAGGTGAACCGTGAGCATTAGCAGTAGCCAGTTACAACTGAGTAAGTAAGCCATAATTATACCCAGTAACCCTGTAAGAGGGAAAAGACAAAAATGAGACTTGATAGATCCTATAAAATTTATATATTCTTGATCAGTATTGAAATGTGAGTCGATATACACTGACGAGTAAAACTGTAACACGATTTCAATGTTCTCACTTCAACGATCGTCAAGCACGGTGGCCGCTCAATTATGGTTCGGGGGTGTATACATAAAAATGGCGTTGAATCCTTGGTATTGATCGATGGAATGCGTAAGGAGCAATATCTAAGCATTCTTCAACAGAATTTAGGAGAAATCGTCGAAAATACTGGTCTTGCTGCTGAAAAATGCATTTTTCGGCAAGACAATGACCCGAAGCACACGTCTAATTTGGCATAATATTAGATTTCAAAGCAAAGATTCCAGTCTTATGGAGCCATGTTAAATCGCTGCTTGCGAAATATGGGATCCCACCTAGTGGAGTGATGGAGCTGTGGGAATGGACCAAGGACTTCTGGTACGCGATTCCTCCTGAAATGGTGCGACGCTACACCCTAAATATGCCAAATCGCATAGATGAACTTAAAAAATCAAAAGAGCTGTGGATCCATTATTAAAAAATGTTCAATAAAAATATTTGTTATAAAAAAAAAACCACCTTGCAAAACTGTAACATTTGACTCTTCTTACTCTTTGCCATGGCATTTCTCTTCCAGTTTATCAAATGACTTCCAAAATGTTTGGAAAAGAGAGCCAAATATTACACTAACAAAACAAGACTAAGATCTTAAGCATGCATTAAGTAAAAAAGAAAATACAGACCGTTAAAGTGAGAACATTGAAATCGTGTTACAGTTTTGCTCGTCAGTGTAACATAGCTATGACTGTCTGCCCGTCTGTTTGCCTGTCTGTCTGCTTGTGTGTATGTTCGTCTGTCCGTCCTAACGTTAGTCGCATTAAATCTATTATCTTGGAGACTATAGGAGGTAGGGTCACTATATTCGAAACTTAGACTCTCCATACAAACCTAACTCAATACCCAATTTTTCATGAATACTTCTGAGAAAACTCTAACTCTCTACAATGGTCTTAGTGTTTTGCAAAAATTCTTGAAAAATAATTCAATATAAAAAATTACCTATGCACATTTAGCATTGCTTTGCATTAATTTAATTCGTTTGGGTTTGTTATTTGATTTTTTTTTTTTTTTGAGTTACCTTATTTAAGTTCTTACAAACTGCTTTCAAAATATTACATTAAAATTTGTCATTTACATACCTGAAAATATACAAGAGAAAAAAATGTTTTAATATTAATTTTCATTTAAAAAATATAAAATACAACAAAATTTTTTATTTGAAAAGCAATTAAATTAAGTTAGTCATAATATTTAATAGCCAATTAAGTTGCTTGCTGCCACTCCAAAAGCACATTTTACCGCATTCATGAAATAAAAACGAGAAACTTTTCAAAACTTGCAACAATTACGTCGCATTACTTACTTACTAAGTTGCAACTAGAGCTTGAAGTGTTTATTATAAAAAAAAAAAAATAAAAAAAATTTTAAAACAATAAATAAAAAAAAAAAAAATAATACAAAAATAATAAAAAGAAATAATAAACTGAAAGTTGATTCTTTTATTACGTTCATAGCGCGCTCGCGTATACTACTTGTTTTAGTTCTTGTCTAACAAATTACAAATTACTCTAATTAAATAAATGTACTTGACACATGTTTCTGCAAAAGTTGGCCCCAAGTTGTATTTCAGTTTATGCTGAGACAGTGATCCAGCTACAAAGTCAACAACTAGACAACTAGTCAACCAGTCAGTGAGTTACTTTAAAATTGTTGTAGGGCTTGTTCATTTTTTTTTATAATCTTTATAACATAGAATGGTAATAGTATATTAGTTTTGAGAAGAAGTTTGTAACAATCAGATAAAGTGGAACTCCATAGCATAGTTTGTTTCAAGCGTTCACAGGTTTGTTTCAATGTCGAGGAAATCTAAGCTTGGGACTTCATTCGTTTACGTTTCAAGCTTCGAAAACTGCAAAATTTGGAAAAAAAAAAAATACATTTGCTTCCAAAACACACAGAGATAGTTTTTGAAATATTATAATATTATACATATTGCTCGAAAATCTAGTTTAATCGTCTGTCTGCACGCTATTTTACTTAAGTGAAAAGTATTCCACATTCGGTTCTACCAAAGATAGTTTCTCCACTTCGCTATTTTTTTTTCTACTGTACAAAAGAACAAGTTGATGCTTATGCCACAGCACTACGAGTTTTTTTTTTTTTTTTTTGCTACATTTTACAAGTGTCACTAAGTCGTATGCTTCGCGGCATTGTGTTGATATAATAATATCTTTTCATTAACCATGACAATAAGTACGATTAATATAGAAATACTCGTATATAGTAGGTACGTAGAATATTTAATAGAATTTCTAATGCTGATTACCACTTCAGCTGCGTTTTAATTGGGGTTTAGAGTTGAAGTTAAATTGCAATGGGTTGAATAGTTTGCTTCGTTATTTATGTACAAAAAATAAATACTAAAATTATAGCAGAAATATTTATGAATAAATGCAACTCAAGTGTACTTTTAGTATATTTCTTTAATTTAGTGAAACACTTGACATTGATTTGAAGTAACTAGAAGTACTTTTGCTTAGTAGAATTTTAGTTTTCTTATTTAAATAAATAAAAAAAAGATATATAGTTATGGTGTTCCACTATATTATACTCTTCTCAGCGAATTGAGGATATTATTAAACAAGAAAGAACGCTGAAGTCGAGTATGCTCGACTGCAAAATACCCTGTATCCAATCTTTATGAACATTAAGATCGGTTCTATTTTACTACATTACCTCAATGAATTGAATTAAAAATATTGGGTATATCTTTGTATGGGGGCTATACCCAAATTTTGTTGGACCTACCCATATTGGTCTATTTCATTGGGACTATCCAAGGCATAATTTATACTAAATTTAGACTTTCTAGAGTAAGAAACAGTGACGTTTCTATGCAAAAACCAAAAATTTGTATGGGGCCTATATCTAAAATTTGGTTGGTCCCGCCCATATTGGGGTATTTTTGGTTTTTTGGTTGGTGATCTATCTAGCCTTCTTCTGTCTGTGACATACATTCGCACAATCTCAATATACCCTTTTACCCTTTAATTTGTGCAGGGTATAAAAATTAAAAAAAAACTAAAATTTTCAATAAAATTTTTAAGAACAATCTTTTCGTCGCATGAAATATAAAATATAAAGGATCGATTCAACTCACTGCTTTAAACTTTTAAACAGAAACATATCCTACCTCTGCGCTGATGAAATGTATTGAAAACATTGCTCAATTTAGTCCAGTGAATACTAAGCATTTACATATTTTATTAAATTATACGCACACTCCCCATTGAAAATGTGTTTCAATCGAGGCTAAGCACCCTAAAAGCATGCAAAGCGTATTCTTACAAATACGCTTGGGCAGCACCGAATGTCATCTCGTTATATTCAACACACTCAATCTAAACACTTAAACTAATACAATTATCAATAAATTGAACCGTTTATGTACATGAAAGCACTTGCTCTCAAGCATTAAATAACGCTGAGACGTCCGAAATTATGATTCGACTTAAGTTGTTGTTGTTAAGAGGGTTGTTTAAAAAGTTAACGAGAAAACATTTTATAATTTCCTTTGGAAGCAGAAGGCAATATTTTATATTAAACTTGAAGATTCATTTAATTTAAGCTTTATCATTTTAAAACATTTCAATTCTTGTTATTTCCGCTGACTTTTTGTACTATCCTCGTTTACAACTTCATCATATTTTCACTTGTTTCGCTTGCCATCATACGCAACGTTCCCATACAGCAATTCCGCAGAAATAAAGCACTAAAATGGCTTAAATGCTGCACATAAATATGATAAAGTTAAGAACGACGATGATGACGACGAGGACGACGATGTTTGTAAGGAAAGTGTTCAAGGCTGAGTTAGAGAAATGTTGAATGAATGAAGAAATGAATGAATGAATGCTTGGATGAATGTACTCTTATAGCAAAGCAACAACTGCGCTGAGCCGAATTGAAGATGACTCAAGTGGCTGCGTTGCGAATGTCCTTGCGACATTTAATGCTAAGCAGAGAAAGGACATATGCACAAAGCGTATCAGAAAGAGAGCGAAAGAGTGAAGTGGTAGCTTATGAAAAGTCATGATGTATTTGCGACTATTAAAATGCCAAAGCAAGGCTGTACGGAAACGGATAAAATATTGTACGAGTATAACTATATAAAAAGATAAATAAAATCTGTAGCATAGTTTCAGGGGGAACTTAGAAGAAGCAGCAGCAGAGGCAGGAAATAATGAATATTTATATTTTGATTGCGTTGAGTATTTTGTTTGCGTCTTTTCCTTCTTCTTCTTTTTTCTTTTTCTAGTTTTATTCACACTTCCGTTTCTACTCAACTAAAAAGCCGGAGACAAAAGTGGTTTGCACTAAAAGTAAAATAAAGATGAGATAAAACGAAATGAAGTGGTGGTGATGGTGGTGTATACAAAATGAAGTATGTGTATAGCATAGCAGCGTGTTGCGCATAACTTATGCTTTTTGTACTTGTTTTGTTGTTGGCATTATTTATGATTTGAGCGCGTTTAAATAAATATTGTATTTATAAGTGGTAATATTTTGTCTTGTTTGTGTCTGCTTTTTTTTTTTTTTTTTTTGCTTTATTGTAGCATAATAATAGGAGTTTCGCAAAAATTTGTTTTGGTTTTTTCACTGTATTAAAGATTTTCATTTATTTTGTTATCTACTTTTAGGCGCAACAATCGCTTTTATTACGTACAAATAGTTCATTTTGTCAGATTTGTATAAATTACACAATCAGAACGCCTTAAATTATGTGACATTTTATTTTATTATTTTATTTTTATGCCAACTTTAATGCATATTTTGCGTCATATGTCAACATATCATAAACATTTTTTTTTTATTTTTTTTTTTTATGAAAATTTATTCATTTAAATACATAAAAATCTCACATGTAGACAAGTTTTTATAGCTGTATTTTAAATTTTATATATTCCATTTTTCATCTAACGATGCTAATATGCCAAACGATTTCTCACACTCGCCGAATGTAAATGTCCTGCTGTCCTTTAAGCCATACAAATACAATGTTTAGTTGAAACTTTGTTGCAGGGTCATATTTACATACTTAGTTTATAATCTCATGTATATTAGCTTTATGGCTTAAATATATAAAACGGCATTTATTTAGTTCATTTCAACAGAAAGGGTACTCATTTCAATTCAAATTGTTGATTATACTATAAACACGTTAGGCTGTTAATTAAGCATTAATCTGTTGTGTCTGCACTATTAAAATGTGCTTTAAATATATATTTTTCGATTTATATATATTGGAATCATTTATGCTAGCCACGTACAAGTTGTATGTTGTACTGATTGAGGATACTTTTTTGGTTTAAAGTTTAATAGTATTGCATAGAATTGCTTGCTAATGGCTTTGGGATCGCTATTAATTACAGTTTGACTATGAATATTAAATTAGTTTGAAAATGATTCGTTTTTGTATACTCCTCAGCATTTTATAGATTAGTCGTAGCGGGTTTTTAGGTTTTTCGAATAAATTTTCGATTAAAAAACCGGTTACCATTGATATTTCTAACGTAAAATAAACACGAAAGAATGCTGAAGTCGAGAATGCTCGAATGCAAGATACCCTGCACCCAATCTTTATTTACCTTAAGTTAAGTCGTACCTTACTACCATACCTCATTGTATTGGATTTTCATAAAAAAAAAAAACTTAAAAAATTTGGTTTATTTGTATGGGGGCTATACCTACAATTTTGTTATTTCTACCCATTGAGTGATAAATCATTGGGACTTTCATAGATATAATTTATACCAAATAAGAAACAATGACGTTTTTATCCAAAAACCCACAATTTTGGGATAGATTTGTATGGGTGGTACCCCCTAAAATGGGGCTACAGAAAAACCGTTTGCAAGTGCACACTTGACGGGTTAGGTTAGAGCTTAAGTTTCAAATATAATGGCCCTATCTCTTATAGTCTCCGAGATAATCTCTCTCATACGCAGACAGCAGGACTGATAGACGGGCAGACGGACAGACAGACAGACATACCTAGTCCGACTCCCCTTCCAATGCTGATCAAGAGTAGTACACCCTTTTACCCTTTGGGTACAGGGTATAAAAACAAGATTGTTTTGCGTTTCATTGAAACTCAGTTACCAGCACAGAGTTGCATTGTCAAAAAGCACATGACTAAAAAAAAATAATAAAACTAACTAAATTTAAATAAAATTTGGCCTGTAAAAAGCAACTAATTATTAATTAATTATTTTATTTACTTATTAATTAGCCATTAATTTATTATGCCAGATACTAAAAAATATTTTGGAGTAAATTTATTGCTCATTTAAACAATATTTTTGTTGTTTCGTGGATAACAAAAGCTGATTTATGTCATCCAAACCCTAAAACAAGACAGCGCTCCGGCTTATCAAGACAGGTTATGTCCATAACCCTTAAAGTGTAAGCATTGCATTACTCATTGAATATGAGTGAGAGCTTCTCAAAATACATATCGATATTTTTTGAAATCAATATATGTAAAATCTATATATATATATATATGTTTCTATGTCCGCAATTTACGTTGAAACCGTCCAACCGTTGAGCCCCTAAATCGTTTACAAACGGAAAAGAGTAGCCGAAACGACCGTATAACGTAGTACCACACGCCGGGTCTGGTAGTTCTTAATAATTCGATAAAAAAGAAATTGTTTTCCGAGAACTTGAGCTTAAAAAAAAAAAAAAAAAACTTTAGCACAATCTTTGTTACGGCTCTGGAAAATTAACTTTTCTAACAATAAACTTATCAACATATCGATACTACACAAATGTATCGATAATTGTGTCTATATTGATCAAACATCGAAATTTTGATATTTTAATGTTGCTCCCAGTCGAGGCATATTTCCTTCTTCATAATCGCATAATTTACGTTTTATGATTTAAATAAAATTGTACAAATGGTCGTGATGCAGTTATATCAATACATACGATTTTTTTAATCGATATATTTTATTTACGAGAAGAAGCTCTATTCACATTTTGGTTGTCCACAAAATCGAAATTTGCTATTATAAGCAAATTATATATATGTATACTTTTTAAAGTTAGACATAGCCAGCATTACTCTAACTTTGAATCAACGATTTTTAAGAAAAAAAAAATATTAAAATTTCACAGAATAAAATAAAAATATATCGACGAATAAATAAATAAATAAAATAAATAGTTTTACATTTTATTTCTCTGATTTAGATTTAAAAAATAGAAATATTTTGCGTTTTACAATTTTCGTATTGATTAATTCCAATGAAAAATCGAACAGTGATATGTCGCACTTAGTTTGAACTAAAACGAGAATAAGCTCATTCAGATTCAATTGAATCAACATTTTCTTGTTAACAAGATTCCAGATAATATTTCAGACGTGTATCATATCGAAGCATTTTATATTACTTTTATTCTTGGAAAATTTTGTGTTGTTAAAAATTTAATTTCATTTTGTATGAAATTTTTGCAAGAGATTCGGAGAATGAAAATCCTTTGATAAGTCAATTTACTTGGTGCATGAAAGTGTTTCGATTGTCATAAGGTATGTATGTAGTTCTATTTAATAAAAATGCTATTAGTATTCCATTGAAAAAAAGGAAATTATAAATAGAACCACTTCAAAAAACGATTCACTTTATACAAATAATATAAAAAAAATATATATATAAATTTTAATTTCGGCATTTACATACAAATATATATAAGCTTAGTTATATTTGTTAAATTAAAACCCTTGCCATATGTGACATTAATCCGGCTGTCATTAGCTTCCGCTTAAAAAGCACAAAATTAACAAATTTGACAAACACACGAACTGAGTTAAGGAACGCAGACAGACAGTTTTTGCGTTAGCGTTGATGTTGGCAACTTCATTTAAAATACAACCACTGACACCACTAATGTGGCTTTTTAGCATTTGGAATGTTGTTTATTCTAACCCTTTCAGCTAAACCTTGCTGATTAACATAATTTTAGTGTATGTGTATGATAAATAGATACATACTCGTATGTATATAGGAACTACGATATAAGTACATATGTATTGCTGTGAACCGTAAAAAAAGAACATTGCAACCTTAAGCTAACAAGTTGAAAACGCTCATTAAAATCACATTGCCATATTTCAGAATCTATCTTTGCACAATAAGAAGAAGATGAATAAGAAAAAAATTAAAAGATACAAATTGAGATACATTTTTAAGTGTAGATTTTATGCTACTAATTTGCTTGTTATATCTGGTTAACTCATTAGTGATTCTGTTAAAATGACGCATTACGCCTTTTAGTGTTGCAAACTTTTGGAAAAGGTAAGCAGCCTTTTAGGCGCTTGTGCTTTAATACGCACAAAATATGTGTTTAACTTAATAAATCTCATTAAAAAATGGTGTAAATTTAGAAAATATTATCCATTTCTTATTTTTTTTTTTTATATAAATCAATTTAATACATTCCAAGTCGTAACAAATTTAATTAAAAAAACCGGAAGAAAAATTTTCATTACTTATAAGTACACTGAACTTGTCTCTAATACGAATATGTACGCATATGAGTCGCGTGTCTATCAAGTCAAAATTATACTACTTCTTCATTTTACGCGCATGACAAATTATTATTTTCACCTCGAATAGATCATTTTTACACAAGATTATACCAGAATAAACAAGCAAAAGACTGCCTGCGCGTATGTTGACTGCAATGTTTTATATTAAAACTGACATTTTAATGAGTTTTGTGATATTAATCTATGTCATAGGCATTTGCTGTTGTTTATATTTTATATATACATATCATTTTTTTTTCATATATCTTATGATGTATTTCACTTTGATGAAGTGCGCAACTCAGCTTCCAAGTAGACATGTGGGCGTCACACATTTCATTTTTTTTTTTTTTTTTTTAGTTAATAAATTTGATGCTCTGGTTGCTTTTTGACTTTTTGTTGTGTGTAGCTCGAGTTTTAAGCTTCAAGATAGTGCTTGCTGTGAAGAAGGTTTTCAAGCAGAGTTTTTTTGCAATTAAGAAGTAATTATTTTGAGAAGTTCGAAATTTACTGGGTAAGAGACAGTTAAAGAAGTTTGTGCAAAATTTTAATGAAGTTCATTTTGAAGTAGGAGTTCCAAGGCGTACTACACTTACACAGGGATGTGTTGTGTTTTATGTAGCAGTTAATTAGACAGACAATCTGAAGTGCACACAGCTTTAAATAGTTTTAAAGAAGACTCGAAAGATTTTTTCGGTGATTATTTCACAGTGATTTAAAAGTCTCAATGTCGCACAGCGACTGAAAGTAGTGATTTGCAACTTTTATCGGCGATTTTGGAAAAAAATAGCTGATTGTTTATTCACAAACTGCGATTTAATCACTTTTTGCAGTCAAGACGATTTTCAAATCGCAGTCGCCAATCACAGTCACTAATCACGCTGTGACTCAAAATTCACTCTTTTCGCTAACACTACAAGCAATGAAAAAAAAATTACTTTAGCATTTTTTGGCCGATGTTTTTTTTAAGTGAGTAGTAAAGTTTGTGGCGAGCAATATTTTATAAAAAGGTTATATCTGCTTAGGACCAATTAAAGACATTTTAAGACATTATCGTACGACTGTTTCAATCTCCTGATGGAATAAATACTGAAACAATGCCCAAAAGTTGACCTGAGAGTATTTTTTCTACAAAGGAACTATGCTGCTCGCATATGCTGATGTCATAGATACAATCGACAAAAATGATCGTGCAGTCACCGGAGCTTTCTCAGACATAGAAACAAAAAGTCAATTCCAATGGGACTAACGGTAATCGAGAGCAAGACGAAGTACTTGGTATCCACCCGCAGACAATCTACATGACATGAATAGTCTTTGAGAAAAGAAAACTTCAACTTTGAAGCTTAAAAAACTTTGACTACCTGGGCACAGATGTATAAGGCGTCAAAAACACTAGTAATTCAGGCTAACCGTTGCTACATTGGTCTCGGTAAGCAAATGAGAAGTAGAGTTTTATCCAGAACAACAAAATTTGATTTACAAGACGTCTTTATTATCCCAGTCCCGATGTATGGCGCAGAAATATTCAGTCATGTCATATATGGACAAATCGGCATTGGAGACGTTTGGAAAAAAAATTATTCGTAGAATCTTTGGACCTGTCAGAGTGGGCAGCGAGCTGTACCAGCTATGTAACGACATCGATATAGTCAGGAGCATTAGGTACAAACGATTGCACCGGGCTGGTCACATGCTTCGATTGGAAGAACGGGTTCCGACGAGACATGTAACAGTATAAAAAAAACAGTGAACGAAATCGGAGGGGCACGGAGCGAACACGACCTCCGCTGCGTTGAAGGACAAAATTTTGATACGGATCCGGAATTGGTATCTAGAAGCATTGGACCGTCCCAGCTGATCGAATACCCTAAGTGATGCCCTGGCTTATAACAAGCTCTTATGGCCATATATATATACTTATAACATGCTCTTATGGCCTTTATATATATTATATACATCAGAGTAAGTGGAGGGACAGTCGGTGAAACAGACTAGATCGACTAGTACTTTTAAGAGGGTGCGAGGTTGCAATCGTTCCCTTAAACTTAATGTATCTAAAATTTTATCCTATGGCTATATGATTTAAGGAACAGCATGCATTTAAGCATTTTTGAGGGTCGCTTGAATTTTTTACTAAATCAAAATTTCTGCATTACGTTGACAGTTTTTAATACGATTAATTTGCTGAAGCTTGAATTAGCTTGAAGCGTTTCTGAGGATATTTGTTTATGTATTTTCGATATCAGTACTGGTAGACATCAAACTTCTGCACGGATAACCCAAATAGGACTCGCAATATATCTATGCATTTCGGAATTATGTTAATAAATAGACTGAATTAATCATCGGTAAAAAATTGAGCAGATAAGTTTTGGCTCGGTTATGAAATGCTTTTTATTTGTCTCGGGTGAAAAAGAAAGTTCAGTTCTAATCGATTAAGAAATGAATCGGTTAGTTACTGACGTTATTCAGAGTTACTTTATTTTCGACTTCCAGGTGCTCTAGTAGACTTGTAACTAGAGCCAAAAAACATAAAAGTTTAATTTAATTAATTTTGCCAAAAATTATTATCGAATTAATGCAATAATTTTCTTTAATTTATGTAATTCCGCAAATACTTTATATTCACACATTATTTTCAAATCTTACATAAAATTTAGTTCAAAATTTTTGCACATCTATTTCTGTTAAACTTAAACTATCAACATAAATCTCTGCTGACAATATGAAATTACAAAATAATCAGCAAACTCGTATAATTGCATTCAACAGCAAAGAACACGCCCATAAATCGCAAAAAGCATTACGATAAAAAAAAATCTAAAATAAAAAAAAAAAAGAAAAGTGCCACAAAAGCGTTTTATTCGAAAATAGTTTTAAGCAAATTGTGCGCATGCAACTTAGCCTCTACATAGTGCCGCAGTCGACAGACGACAGCCCTTTCAATATAACACTTTGCTGCCTCAACGCCTGCTAATGCGATTTTGGCAATGGCAGCGACATGTCAGTGGGATGGGGTTGGGTACATACATGCAGCAACACTCCCCACACTGCCACACATTTAGTAAAAGATACAAATGATTGGTGTAGAAATAAGTTCTTTTCGATGATTATGTGTGTGTGTGTGTATGTATCTGTGTATATTCGTATAATGAAAACATTTGTAAATGTTGTAAATTATTTTAACGTCAATTGTTGTGGTTCGAGTGAAGCGTTCTCTCAGCGTACTTATATGTATTATGCGCGGTAAAATTAATTTCTCAGTGATTCTAAGACATTGTAATCGGATTTACATGTAAAGTATTTTATGTGAAGACACTTGCTGACATTTGTACAATGCCACTGAAATGCGTTTATATTTTATATTATTATGCTAAATAAAATACGATAGAATGAGTGTAATTCTCAATGTAAGATGTTTAAATTTGATTTTTCTTATGAATTTTGAAATTAAATAAGATTTTCAGGTTGATTTAAGAAACGAAAAGCAGTTGAAGATACTTTCTGACAAAAAGATACTTAAGATACAGAAGATACTTTCTGACAGACTGACATAAATATATCGATTAGGCTTTCCATGGCTTCCGCTATACCATCTTTTGCATGTTACATACCTTCGCTCCTAACTTTTATACCCTATGAATGTAGGGTATTATAATTTACTACAGAAATTAGACCTGTTGCTTTTTTGAAGAATTTATTTATGTAATTTAATTTTTGTTTTGTGCACTTTAATGCATTACAACAAAAAAAAAAAAAAAAAAAAAGAAAAAAAAATTCTTTATTAGCGCTTTATATTTATTTTTTTCTCTTATTCCGCCTCTCAGTTAGTAAATTTTATTCTTTTCATTTTGCATTCTGTGCCATTTTAACAAATTACTTTGTAAGTCGGCAGATTGCCCAGTTTTGATAAAAGTTGGCAGTGTCTGTCTGTCTATCTGTCTGTCTGTCTGTCTGTCTGTCTGTCTTTCTGTAGTTTTGTCTCTCCAATTGTCGTTCTGTCTCAGACACTTTCATCAAGTTTATCAGCACAATTTCATCGGTTTTAACTGCAAGCACAGAAAAGACAAAAGCCGGAAAAAAGCGCATATAGAAATTAAAATAAAAAGCACATAAAAAAAAAATATTGTGCAGACAAAGACGGGTTATTGTACGAGAAATTTACTTACTGTGAGACTCAAATTGACTTTGGTGTTCAACATAAAAAAAAAACAAAAAAACATAAAAGTCTAAAGTACTACAAGTTGGCAACACTGGCAAAAGGATGCTGCATAAAGATTTATAGCATAAACTTTGGATTTATTTTTTGCGTACTTAAACTTGAATATATTTTATTTAAATTTGTTGTATCTTTAATCTGAAGTATAGCAATTTGCTTACAGCTTTAAAGCATTAAACGTTTTTTGTTGTTCTGTATTGAACATATGGCAAAGTCATTAGAAGAACTTGATATAAAAAAAAAAATTAAGAAAAAAAAATCACATGTTGATATAATTACTTAAAATGCATATTCGTATCATTTAAGACAGCTGCCTTTTGTTTTTAGTTTTGGCACAAACTTGAGCTAAACTAATCAGAAATCCATTTGGTGAAATGATTTCAGCAAATTAAAAGTTTTTAGCGCAAGCATTTTATGGACTTAAAGAAAGTAACTTTTTGTAGATAATTTGTATAATTTAGATAAAACCTAAAGTTCCTCTGGAAGTTTGAGATAGGTTCTCTGGCTTAGAAGAAATTTCGAACAAGACGAAGCAAGATATTAAATAAATATCACTACAAGATATAAAATATCAACTAGAGGCATCAAAGTTAAAAGGGACTAAGCCTATTTCTAGAAGCTCCTCTAAAAAAAAATCCGAGAAAATCCTTATGGGTTTATAACTGTGTAAAACGGCAATAGAACACAGATGGGACGAGTATGATTAGTATCTATCTATAAAAAAAGATCCCGTTTCAGTCTTTAGTTTAAAGCTTAATAAAGAACAGGTTTATAAGGATGTGTTACACAAAGCTTCTTCCGACGGATTTAGTACAGTTCTTAACTTACTTTCACTAAACCTAGTGGGAATTAAAAATATTGCTGTTATGAACACAGCCGAAGTCATAGATATCCAAGAATTTGTAATCATTATCTCTGAATGAGATCGTTTAGCAGGGACACATTAACGTAGTTTGATGCCAAGCGACATGAAGAGCTATTTTAGCGCAGATGAACTTGCTAGTCAAGGCCCGATAGACAATATTCTTCTAAAAAATAAGTCAGCCGAAATGTTTAGTAGAGAAATAAGCACCGAAGCCATCAAATCTAGAAAACAGTCAAATCTTAAAACACGTAGCCTTTTTGGTCATGGTATCATGGTAGATGTAAAACCATAAAAAATGTTGAACACACAAAATCACTGCGAAAAAAATGAAAAAAAAAAATCAAGAATACTCAAAAAATCTTATAGTAGAGGTCAGAAAAATACAAAACATAAATTCTTGTATGAAAATTTGTAATTTTATGAAAAATTTGTTTTTAGAAAAACTTTAATAACTTCGTCAATTTACGAAGGATTTGTCCTATTAAACATTTGATTTACTCGTAATTGTGTGTAATTTTAAAAACTATTTACTGTAGATGTAGCTTTCAAGGAAAATAGTGTAAAATTTAGAATATCAAAAAAAAAACAAAAATTGCGTTTACCTCAAAAATACCCTATGATAGGAAAAACAATTGTTTGATCCTAAATCCAGATTTTAAACAGTGATGGAAACTTAGTAAATTACTTTAGCAAAAAGTAAAAAACAAACATGGAAACCCCAGCATGCAGGCTCCATGCTCAGTAACCGATGGGATCAAAGCCGAATGACATAAACAAGAAAAGTGGACATCAATTGGATTAACGGTCAAAAGCGAGCAATATTTACGAAAATATAATTTTACGATTAATAAATTTGGTCATTCTTAGGTGAAGTGGTACAACCCCACCTAATCCACTGGAATTTTGTTTTTGATTATGACTTGTTTTAGTTGATTGCAAATAATCCATTTTTTGTATGACTTTCGATAGTCGAGAATTCTCGAATTTAATTTAGGCCCCTATGTGCGTAATTTTACGTGCTGATCTGAAACTGAAATACGTTATGGGTTCTATGAATACTACTACTATGCATTACACTGAAAATACTAAAATTGATCCTTAACAAGAAATTTTCCTCTTTTATTAGGAGTGAATTGAGATGCTTTAGTGTTGTAGCACATTTTAACTTTTAATGAAAATCTCAAATTATAATAATTCTTTGTAACTTCTGCAAAATATTTTGAAGCGAAATTTCTTTATAACAAAATTATGCGCTGAATACAAAAAAAAAAAAAAAAAAAAATAAAAAAAAAAAGAAAAACTGTCTGTCTGCTACATTCTCATTATACTATCTTTCTCGCTTTGTAATATGACATGCAACATAAACTCGTTAGCAGCAACAGCAGCAAATGCAACATGCGCCTCTGCGATTGTCTTATTAAGTTCACTTAATTCTGTTGCACTTTATCGTAGGTGGGTGTGTGTGTGTATGTGGATTGTTGCTGTCTTACTATTAAACTAGACTCACTCGCATATATATTTTTTATCTTTAATATTAATCAACTTGAGAATTGGCACAAACTAATCAAGTGCATAGTTCAACGCTTCAAATGCGCGAAAAAAATAATAAAAAAAAAAAAAACTTTTATTTATTTTTTTAATTTTGGTTCATTATGCATTTAAATCGGTGAAAGTTGCAACAATAAAAAATAATTATTTTTGTTTAATTTTTTCTTTCAAAGACAATTTTTATTTATTTCTTTAATTTTTTCGTGTTAAATTTTTTAATGAAGTCATTAAACAATAAAAAAATCGGCGCATTGAAATATATAAATCAATGCACTTGCAATATTTAAATTATTTTCTGTTTGCTTGATTTTCATTTAAATGCAATTTAAAATTGCATTCGGTGGCAAAATAAATATAAACAACAACGTCAGCAGCAATGCAACAACGATAAAGATTAATAACAATTGTTTTTTTTTTTTCAGTTATATACTATGGCTACATATATATACAGCAATAAACAATATAAAATGTTTATATAAAAAGTGTATACAGCGAAAAGAAAATAATTATTTATAATTAAATAATTATACGAAATTAAATTTATTGTTGTCGTTATTGCTTACTGACTCGACTCGAATCGCAAACGATTCAAAACTGAAATAAAATAAAAATGCTGCTGTGTGTGAGTTTTCGTTAATGAATTGTTTTACTTGAAATTGTCAGATGACGACGACGACGGATGTTGTAAATTAATTGCAGATACATAACAACAGATACAACTATTGCAAATATAAATTCAATTTATCTTTTTATTTTATTTATTTTTCTTTTTAATATTTTAGCGCATCTTAAAATTTTCAAGTCTACCTTCGAATGCACCCACACACTCATAAATTGTTCAAGTAATCATTTTCATTTGATGTTCAATTAACTTAATTGACATCGATATATCTTATTGACAAAATTCATTGCGCAATGAAGCATTTTCGAATGTTTTTGAGCGATACTTTTATCAATTAAATAACAAAAAAAAATTTATATTTAATTATTTAAAAATAACTACTAATTAGTGAAAATCTAAACTGAAAAAAAAAGATTTAAATTTAATTTGGCTTATTTTTGCATAATATGTTTGTATTTAATAACAAAAATAAGCTTTTGTCTAATTGTTTTTAATAAAAATTAAATTTAAAACAATAAGATACAAAATAAATATTGTATATCCGTGTTAACAGCGCAATCTTTTATTGTTATATAATCGCTAATAATAGTTTAATTAAATAGTTAAGCGGTTTCCGTGCATTTATCAGTTTGGTTTTTTTTGTTTATATTTTATATTTTAAAAATAGAAAAACAAACAAAATCCTTAATAAAGGCATGCGGCTATACACGACTTTATTTAAAAATAAATAAATATTTAGAAACATTTTATTCTATTTTTTTTACATCTTTTTTTGGTGCCTAGCAGCAAAAGCGTTGGTCAGCCGAGGACGCCCAAATGCACAAAAAATGGTTTTATGATGCTCCAGGAGATGTGAATGATTCACAGCATGAAGTTTGAGCGGTGCGAAATTGTACCTCAGTTTTCTAGAACAGAGAATAATCCAGGAATCACCAGGATCACGCAAACATCGCAGACGGTTGTCAAGCGTCCAAAAAAAAAAACGCTAAGGCATTTCAAAGAGCAATGGTTCAACTATCTCAACAGCCCAGTTAACCAAGAAGTTGAGCAGCAAAGTTTCAACACAGACAATTCAAGCGCAGCTAGGGCTGTGTGATTGTTGGAAATAATCGATTGTTGATGATTGTAAAAACAAATCGATTGTTTTGTTTGTCGATTGCCATGATTATTAAACAAAAAAATTGTTTGGTAGAATTTTTTGATTTTATTCTATTTCATAATCTTAGTATAACTTAAAAAAGATAAGAGGACTCCATTCTCTTTTTGAAATGGAAGAGCTGTAAGAATTTTGTTTCTGAATCGTATAAATACCGATTGCATGGAATATTGTTATGAGTCGACTAAAAAGAGATGGACAAATGCTGAGAAAGAGCAAATCACGACATCGAGTTCTTCTGAGATCTTAATATTGGTTAACTCTGTAGTCTAAGACAATCAGCTCATATTAATTTCCATTATTTCTTAAAATACTTGTAACTATCCATAATGTTTTTCTATGAGTTTATTAAAACCGAATAAGCTGTGAGATTTATCGATATCAAATCGATATTGCTTCAGAGTCCGCATTTATCTGTTTTTTCAGAGCAGAGACAATCGATATCGATATTTTGTTGTTAGCTTTTTGCTTAAAGAAATCGGTTTCATGTATCGCTACTATCAATATTTTTAGAGCATCGACATATATCGATATTTTTAGAATATAAAAAAATCGATATATGTTTAGGGGAATCGAAAAGTATCGATATTTTTTAAATAGCTTTGTAATAATCGAAACTCAGTGGTATAACTGTGCTGTCTGTGCTTCCACTTGTTTGTTTGATATGCGAATACTTGCTACATTGTTTTCAACTAAGCTAAAAAAAGTGATTCAACTCTAAGCCGCATTTCAATCAACTATATTAAATCGTTTAATGAACTTAAATACTTTTGTACATTAATCAAACGATTATAGTTTCTTGCCTTCTTTGACTCTTAAGATCGAAAGTAAGTAATTGTTTTGCACTATAATTATTACATATCGGCATTATAGCATTATTATCTTGTTATAACAATCTCCATTAAAGTCATCGCATTGAATATAAATTGTAAATTTTCCATATTGAATCAGTTACTGGAAATCTTTAATGTTAAATTTCAATATGCAAACCGCAATAATTCTATACAAAATTTATCATTACCGCTCTCATCTCATCTTGGCTTGCAAGCAAATAACACAATAATAGTTAAATATTGTATCTATGTATCTACATTATACTTGTATATAGTAGATACTATATCTGCTATATGAATATTAGATAAATTGAAATTTGAGCGACTCACAACATTGTTTTTGATGTTTGGCATTTTGCGGTGACGTTTGACTTTCGTGTGTTGAGGGCGTTACTATGAATTTGAATTTGAATTGTATAAATGTAAGTTGTAATTCTTAACAACCACAAGCAATGACTTTGAGTAAGTTCGTTAAGTGTTATAAATTGTTGTTGTCGAGAGAGATTGAAATATTATTACCTGGAATTGGTTTATTAAAATTATAAAGTTTAGTTGGAAAACTAAGTTCTTGTTAAGACCCGCAAGACAATATCATTTTATTGGCAAGAATTATTTGTATTAGGCTATTATATAAATACAGTGAAAACTGCTCTAATGGACACACGAATATCTCTCTTGAGCAGACGTTTAGTATTCGCCCAAGGGAGTTTTCGCTGTATTTCAAATAACTTTTTTCCTTCTGTCAATGATTTCATAAGAACTAATTTCAGTTAAAAAATGTCATTAAATTTGATACGTCTGGCTTTATTGTTCTAATATAGAACATTATCTTTTTTTCTTTCAGTTATTTTTCTATATATATATTTATTTATTTATTGTTTTTTTCTTTTTGCTTTTGTTTACTAATTTGTCAAACATTAAAAAGCGTCGTAAATAAAACAATCAACTTTAGACATTTTGACATTAACGTGTTTTTCCAAGCGTGAAGGTTACAAATTCAGTATGCTGTGTACTTTTTTTATGGTGCAACTTTTTTCAAACTCGTGTACAATATTTGTTTTATTTGTAGTTGTACACCTAACATTTTTAATATTTTTATTGTAGTATTTTTCTTGTCTAATAGAATGAGTTAGAGAGCTAAAAATTTATAATTCTTTTCGTAGAGTTTTGGAATTTATTACTTTGTCTAAATATGTATTACAAAATCTGTGTATTTATTTTATAGGAAATTCGCTAATGACAGCAGCTACTAATTTCATATTTGCACATTACTATTAAAAATCTCTTGTATTGAAAATAAAAGAGTCAGAGAGGGAAGTTTGAAAATTTAAAAAAAAAAACTGTGAGTTTAAAACTATTTAAATAAAAAATATTTCTATGTCCGCTAAAAACGTTCAAACTATCCAAGCGATGAGTGCCAAACAGGTTTTATTTGAAGGCAACAATGCAAGTACATGAAAATAACACTAGAACAATGCATATTAGCGATGACTGGCAAAAACCCCTGACTAAGCTGACGACACTTGCCTTCTCGCTCATGTCATGACGGATGGAGAGGGCATCTTCTTCGGCTGGGCTAAAAATCAAAACGCGGAAAACATAAGCCCTCAGTTTCAGTCTTACGGGACCGACCACGAGTATAGTTGTAATCGCTAGACGACAAATCGAGATGGTTGAGAACTACCATAACTAGGCAGCATTCTCGCAGAAAAAGGTGGAACTGAGCTGGATGTCTGCAGCCCGGATCAGCAAAGCCAGAGCTGCTTTCGGTTTGATGTCTCCCATCTGGCGAAACAACGATTTGAGTACAACTCTTAAAGTCAGTCTGTTTAAATCTATCGTGCTTTCAGTGCTACTCTACAGATGTTGCACTTGGAAAGTAACCAAAACCATCACCAACAAACTTTGTTAACCGCTGCTTGAGGAGCATTATCCGAATTCATTGGGGGATAGAATTCCCAATGAGGAGGTGTACCGCAGGGCTAATATCGAGCCGCTCAGCAGAATGATCATTCATCAGAAGTGGAGATGGACAGGACCGAAGAAGATGAATGCATATTAGGTTCATTCATGTAGTCGGTTTTCTAATTAGCGTTATATTATTATTATACTACCCCCAGCGTATTGTGTTCATGCTGCAATTTAAAAAACTGGTATTTTTTAGCATATTTTCATATTTGCCTCAACATATTTTGGTTGCGCTGTAATAAAGGAAAAACAAAAAAAAAACAGCAGATGCAAAACGAAAAAGAGCTGAAAGAGCAGTCGAAATGCAAGTGTAACTAAATTAATAAATAATTTCGATACATTTCAATATTTCGCATATCTGCTGCAACGTTGACTTTCCAAACCTATTTTTTTTAAAGATATTTTATCAATGCGGCTATCAATCATCAATAAAAGGAATATCATTAAAAGAGAATCTAAAGTCTATATTGAAAAAAAAACATTTATGGTATTTATCTATCTTTGCTTATATCGTCTGAGTCTATACTAGATCCAGCGTTTTCTGATTGACCCAGAAAGTGTAATATTAATTTCGTTTAAGTGCTCATTTTATTTATTACAATTCTATTTTTTCCTTGACAGAAGTCTCTACCGAGATCAATCTTGAAGACAGTTTGCTATTTTCCAAAAATGTACTTTTACTGAATTATGAAACCTTTCAAAATCTATCATAATTCATTTTAATAAGCTTCGAAGTCAATATGAAAGTTACTTTTGAGTTTCTTCTGGTCATGGATTCTGGAAGTGTTGAAGCAGAGACTTTTAGAAGTATTGAAATAAAGACTTTTAGAGACTACAAGAAGTATCGAAAGAGACTTCTGACTGTGTCGAGTATAAGACTTCTGGAAGTGTCAAAGAAGATACTTCAAAAGATACTTTTAGGAGACTTAGTGACGAAGATGAAACTTTTGAAAATTTTGAGATATCGTATTTTGGTAAACTCGAGGATGTGATATCTAGAAGTGTCGACGAAAAGAAATTTCGATATGTTGAGAAATTGAGTTTAGGAAAACTCGTAAAGTTTAGGGGTATTTGATATCGTTGTGACTTCAATTTGTTTTTGTTATCGTTAAATTTATGTAATTTTTTTATTAATTAATATTTTTGAACTGCCCTCTTAATGTTTAAAAAATCACGCAATGCAAAGCAGATTAGTGCTTGGGCTTTACAGCTAACTACGCTTTATAGGAATGTATCTACTCATAGGTATACGAGAAGTACTATTATATATACATACATACACATATTGTGTATGTGAAATAGCCAGTCAGTTAGTCGCCCACGAAATGCGAAAATTATTATCGCAGTGCTAAATTATTAGTAATTATAATTTGCCAACTGCGAACAGCGAACAATGACAGCGACAAAAACAAAAACAATTCATAACTAACGAATATAATGACTTTAGATGTTCATACATACATATATACTATATTTATCTATCTATTAGATTTGTATATGTATAAAAATATACAAGTATCTATGAGTGCGTGTACTCATTTATTCAAGTCGTTGTATATAAGTGTAACTGTATGGATTCAGAGCTGCATGCATACAAATAAATTAAATTGAAGGCTTCAATGTAGAATGAGGGAGAGAGCGAGAAAGAGCAACAACTATAATGAAATAGCAAAAGCAACGTAGGGTATGACAATTGTCGACTGCGACGTAAATTAGCATTAAGCATGAGTAATTAACTTAAATACAATAGAACAATTTAGTTACAGAATTATACATACTTATTATACGTACACGTATGCATATAGTGACATACAGATACAGATACATAGCTACAAATACCGATTTGCCTTTTTTGCAATATGTCATTTTGTGTATCTGAATATGTGCAATTGAAAATTTTTGAATGTTCATTGTGGCGTGTCGAGGGAAGTCGCTGTCGTTGCGCTCAATTCAACTCAAATTCTGTATTTTACAATATCTTCCTCCATATCACCTCACCTCATATCTCAATATGTATTTTTTTTTTTTGAGTGTCATACGACGCATGACATTTGACTGTAATTACCACGTTATCTATATCTTTAGTACTTGCGTTTCGTTTATTATTGTTGTCTTTATTTATATTGTTTTTTTGTTTTTGTTATGCTTGTTGTTGTTGTTTTGTATCTATATTAAATAAATGTATATTTTGTAGTCATCTAGCAATTTGCCTAATTTTTTGCACGATTTTTAATGAACATTTTTGTTTTTAATTTCGATACATTTCATGCGCGCATAGATATGACCTAATTCGACTTAATGATGCTTTTCAATTGATAAACATTGCTGATATGAAATTAGTTTTGCTGACATTGCTTTATTATTTGCATTTAAGATATTTTTTGTATTACCTTTGAAGCAACCTTTAAGTTTTGTTGAAATTTAATATTGTAAAAATTGTACATACCTGAAAATAAAAGAAAGTAATGGATATAAATTTGGCATAAAAGAATTAAATATAATCAAAAATAGCTCATGGCTTTAAAATAAAATATACAAAAATTAATTAAAATAAATATAAAATCAAGAAAGAAAGCTGAAGTCGAGTATGCTCGGCTGCAAAGTACGTTCCATCTAGTTTAATTTAAATTAAACAAAAAAGTACAAAATCTTCTTAGTACAACCAAAATATGCTTGATTTGATTGATTTCCTATGTTCTTTTATCAAGCTAGAGTGAATTTAATTTTAGTGAGTCGTATTAATTTTAAACTATGTAAAACCTTAGCTGGAACACATGAAATCTATTTAAAATAGTAAAAATGTTTCTATGTCCGCTATGCATGTTGAAACCAACCAACCGATGAGTCCCAATCCGGTTTAATTTGAAAGGTAACAATTCAAGTAAATTAAAATAACACTAAAATAATGGTTTAGGCACATTTGACTCGTTCATTAAGTCGATTTTCCAATTTTCCAATGGGACCTACCCCAAACTCGTAGGAGGGGTTGGAGGAGGTATTTTTTCCCTCGGACCTGGATATGAGAGAATCTTTCATACTTCCCGATCACTGCAGCGTTTTTCAAGCTGAAATGATCGCTATACACGAAGCCATGCATTATCTATGGCACCACTCAGGAAGTAGGCAAAAAACTTCACAACTTCTCGGATAGTCAGGCTGCCTTAAAAGCACTTGACTCTTACAATTACGCATCTAAAACTATCTTCCAGTGCCGTACATCTCTTAACGAGATGGCTGAGCAATGGGATATTTGGTTCACACGGGTTCCATGGGTCACCAAGATATATTATGTAATTGCGAAGCAGATAGATTATCCAGAGAAGGTACAAATTCCGATACACCTGCAGGGAGGAGCTTGACAGGAGTTCCCATGGCCTTTCTGATGCTTCGAGTGAAAGAGGAAATAATCAGACTGGCAAAGACTAGGTGGATCACAAATCCCAAATGCAATATCTCGAAACTTACGTGGCCAGAGTATAACACTAAACGAACAGCAGGCAAGGAGACAGTAGAACATTTTCTCAGCCACTGCCCAGCCCTTGGGAGAATAAGGATTACCATACTTGGTTGGCCGTTTCTCGATAGTCTGGCGGAGATTGCATCAGTCAAGATTGGTGCTATTTGATAGTTGTATTTTAAATATTATATTTGGTAAAAAATATTCATCTGGTAGTTCAATTTGGTTTAAATGTTTAAAACAAAAGCTATGTAACAACGCCGAAAGGGTAAAGAAAGCAGTTATGATAAAGCATGAACTAAGATAGAAAGTATGGAGAGAGATAGTTCTTTTATCGAGGAGAGCATCATAAGTCCAAGGTCTTTTAATCTAAACGATCTACTATAATTTAGAGCGAATCAAATATTTGAAATCTGTTTAACTTAAAAAAAAATCAAACAATCACCCACAATAATGCGTTATACTAACACGAGCAAAAATTTATTACAAGAAAAATTGTAGACGAACGCACTTAAATATATATCATATTTAACTATTTGCTCAACATATGCATATTCCATTGCCAACATTTAAAAACGAAACCCAAACCTAAAACGCGCATTCAAGCTATGATTCAGTGTTAGAAAATAGCACAAAAAATGCAACTAGCTATTTGAATATATATGTGTATGTGTGTGTATGGTATGCTTTGGTATATTGGTATGTAAGTGTATGAATGTTTTATGTCAATAGTTGCGTTTAACACCCACAACACCCATTTTCTATTTGCTTTGAAGGTGTATTCACACTCAAACAATTTGAGCGGAAACAGGAAATCAACTTTAGGGCGCTTTTGTTTTAGGTTTTTTGTTTTGGCTTTTTTACTTTTTAGTTTTTATTTTCATAAAGTCGAGCTTTTCTTCTTTTTTTTTTTTTAGAAACCATGTAAACTATTTTATAGTTAGTTCAAGTAAAAACACAGAGTAGTGATATGAAGTGCAATCGTTGTATACAGAAAAAACAACTCCGAGAGTTTATGACTGTGAATGTACAAAAAATAAAAAATATTGTAAATAGTATAGCATAGCTCTAGGCGCAATATGGGAATAAGCTGAAGTGAACAAGCGAAACGAACGATTGTTAACTGTGAAGCAGCATTTTATTTATTTATTTAGCATATTTTTGTGTTATATAATTTTTTTTTTGTTTTTGTTTTCTTGTTGAATACACATCACACACACACTGAAATTTTTTTGATATTTTATGCAAACACTTAAAATTTATGCGTTGCATATAGCTAGCAATTTTTAAAAAACAATTTTTTTTATAATTTAATTTTTTTTTTTTTTTTTCTTGTTTAAATAATTTTTAGGTTAAACTAGATTCTGTTGCCTATTTAAGCTATTAAATTTATTAAATTAAAAAAAAATAAAAATTATATAAAATAATTTTTAAAAGCTTAAAACTGCTGCTTAAAAATTTATTCACAATTTATTTAATTAATTTAATGGAATTTGTTCTTTGAAATTCATCTATTGAAAAAAAAGCTTTCGATTAAAAATAAAAAAAATGAAAAACATCGACTGCACTACAGCATAATAAATATATTGCGTTTTAAAATAAACATTTTTAGTGCGCACGAGAGTAGTTTAATAAATAAAAAATGCGGTCAAATCGCCAGTGTTGTGTAAGATTTGGTTATTGATTAAATACAGCTTTGAAACATAAAAATAGTTTTAATCTATACATAACTTCTTTATCCTCCCTCGAACTTATGCTTCTAGTAGATTTATAGCAGGTTCATTTACCTTGTTAGGCACTCTTTAAAAATAAAGTAACTTCCGTGCAGTCGTTCTTTTTAAACTTTTCGACTTAAAAAATAAAAAAAGGAGACTTTGAAAAGAAATTGTGGAAAAAAAAATTGTTGGTCGAATACCATTCAAGCAAAATTTTAATAGCTCAACAAGCCACAAAAGATTTGCTAGACTTACCCACCCGGCAATTCATTTAATTTACGTAAGCTCGTTGGCTTTTGGCTTAAATATATGCGGAAATACATACAATGTGCCTTAAAGTATGCAACGCCAAAGCAAGTAACTGCGTAAACATAATTTTCTCTTCCGCCTATTTACACCAAACGATAAAAAAAATACTCATACTTGCTCTTTGGCTAAAAGCGTGCATTACTTTATAAAATATTTCACACAATGCGCTTGTCACGCCCGACTGAAATGAAATATATACAAACAAACCCACACACACACACACAGAAACACAAACATGTGCCATGAAGATCCATTAGAAAAATATCCTTTGGCATTGTGCAGCATTTGGGATTGGCTTAGATGTGTGTGTGTGTTCACATTTCTTGTTGCGCCCAAAATCATGCTTCGAAAAAAGAAACAATATAATTGGGACGCACGGATGAGCTTAGCCTGATACACCATTTTTATTTTTTCTTTTCTAGCCATTTGCGTATAGGAAGTGGCGTTTTTTTTTTTTTTTTTGTTGCTGCTATTTCTCCGCAGATTTCATTGGATTTTTATTTAATTTTTCTCTTCAGCAAACTGTTGATTCAGCTAAATCTAAACAAAGCAAAAAATTCTGAGTATAGCAATACGCTGCAGGGTCAATTTATTGATGCTGCATTATTTAAGAAAAGGATTAGAATTGAATTTCATTTAAAGTAAAAAGAAAAACATCTTAAAAGAGTTGGTATTGTTTTTTTTTTAAATATTCTATATGTATATTCGATTTGTTAAAAGTTTTTAAGTTTTATTTGTATTTATTTGAGAAAATAATAGGTAATATTAAAGTTTGTATTAAAAAAATCTTATTCAGAAGTTCAAAAATTTGTAAAAATTTCATTTTTATAAATTTTTTCGAAACGGTTATGAAACGGTTATGAAACCGGTTATGTTGAAATTGTCTTGAATACTGCATTTTTAGTATAAATATATTAAAATAAAACATATTTACTTGCAGAGTATATATATTTTCACCTTTTATTACACCATTGAGTACAAATTAACCCTAGTGTACATTAGTAGCAGTGCTACCCGCATATGTAGCGTTATAATTTAGCTTAAATATGTACCTTAAAAGCGTTTAACTACCTAATTAAGATGGACAGCAGAATACTTTTTCACATTAATGAACACCTAAGCGTATGCTATACAGAAGCAAAGCATTAACAAAGAACAGCGCAATAAACGCTGTACAAATATTAAATGCCGCATGTTGGAGCTCTCATGTGACAAATTTTCGAACAAACAAGCACATTATTTGATCACTGGGAGAACAAGTAAGCGCCCAAAAGTATGCTATCATTTTTTTTTTTTTTTTTATTTTTCGTTTGCTTTCTTTAGTCGCATCGCATGTATTAAACTAATTTCCTTTATTTGTTGCGTGTCATTGTTGTTTGTTTTGTTTGTATTAGCTGGAAGCAACATGCTTAGCACATTAGCGACTAAAATTCAGTTTGTACGCCTTTTTGTATGCTATACATTTTCCTTTGTGCTTTATGGAAAATGTAATTTACAATTTTTTTTTTCGTTTTGTTTTGTTGTGTTTGAGTGTGCGTATAAAATAAATAAGCGTGTAAATTAAATTTATTTTTTATGTAAGCTTACAAAAACATTTGAAAGCATTTTCATTATTTTCGGTCCTTTTTTTTTTTTTTTTTTTTGGTAGTTCTTGACTTGAGTTTTACAGTTCCAATTGATCGTCCATTCAACTATAAATATTTAATTAAGTTAAACCCTTTTTTAAGCGCAAGTTTATTTAATTTTTTCATTCAATTTTTCTTTCTTTTTTGTTTTTCTTTTTATTTGCTTTTGGCTATAAAATGACCACAAGTTGTGGTTGAAGTTGTTACCCTTTTTTTTTATACTTCACGCCTAGTCCTGTAACTCGAAATGGAACTCAAATAAAACTTCAATTATTCCACGTAAAATTGTCGAACTTAAAAACGAGAGGGGAAGAGGGGTAGAGAGAAGCATAGAGTTGAAGAAAACGAGGGTGCACACACATAAAAACAGTGAAAAATTGTGTAATGAAACTACAAGTCCGCATTGCTTAAATTGCGTTTGGTCACGCATTTATATTACACAATATTTGCCAACAGGACCTGTTATCCTTCGATATAATACAGTTAGCGCGCTGCTTGTTTTTCTACCCAACTTTATTTATGTTTTGCTTGTTATTTGTTTGCTGATTTGTTTGACTTGCGTGTCGTTGATGATACAATGAATCGAGTAAAGAATGTAAAAAAAAGGCGCAAGGATATCTCCTGCCAACAATATAAATTTGATGTTTTGTTGTCACCAGGCAACGGAAATTGTCGCCGTCATACTATACTGTATACACTTTTGTCACTTTTGTTGTCGCCTGTTAGATTTTCTTATATATTAAACCCAAACAATGACAAGACTTCACTCACGTCCACAAAAATAATAATAATCATAAAAAAGAGGTTTCCGTACTGCCCAAAATTGCCGTAGCAAATGAACCAGGAAGCATGAAAGCATATAAAGCGGAAATTGTTGCAAATGTCAGCAATGAGAATTTTCTTTTTTTTTTTTTTCATTTTTCTTTTTTTTATTTTTTTTTTTTTGTTTTTGTATGCGTGTTTATTTTATTTATTATTTTCGGACAATATGCTTACTGCTGCTATTGAAAATGCGTTTCTTTTTTTTGTGTTGTAGCGTTTGTGTATCTGCATTTAACAGCAATTTCCGCACGTACTTTTCTCTCGCACACAGTACAGGACACAGGACAGCTCCATATGCAGTTAGTGTTAAATTTTGTGATTGATGATGCTTTGCTCAATTGTCATTTGATTTTTTTTTTTTTTTTTTTTGTGTTTTTTATTTTATAGAATTTTCGGCAGTTCAGTTTATTACCACAAAATTTAGTGGCACGTTTTTAAAATATCTGTGCATAATTGAATATTTAATTTGTTGATTTTTGTACATTTTTTTCAAAAAAAAATGGTAAACAAATTTGACTTATTTTATAAATTTTTATAAGAAAAATAAGCAATACACTTCGAAATATGTACACAATATTTATTTTAGGCACTAAGAAATTGATTTTTGTATATGGAATGAAAAGGTTAGGAAACGGTTATGAAACGGTTATGAAACGGTTATGAAACGGTTATGAAACGGTTATGAAACGGTTATGAAACGGTTATACAATATTTTACTAAATTATTTAATTTTGAGCTTAAATAATAGTTTTCATGATGAAAAAAAAGATCTTATCTACAAATAATCAATTTCGTTTGCATTTTACAACTGAATTATTAAACTATTATAAGAAAAACAAGCAATACGCTTTGAAATGTGTGCACAATATTAATTTTAGGTCTTAAGAAATTGGTTAGTGTGTATGGAATGAAACGGTTATGAAACGGTTTTGAACCGGTTATATTAAAATTTTCTAAATTATTCAATTTTAAGCTTCAATAATAATTTTTATGATGAAAACTCTAACTTATTTAATAAAAATTCAATTTCGCTTGCATTTTACAACTGAATTATTAAACTATTTAAAAAAGTTGACGCCTGTTTTAAAAAGAAACTTAAAAAAATCATATTTTTCATATTTTTATAGCCTTTACGCATTAACATACACATCTAAGAATCAGGCAAAAAAATAATATTTTTCTCTTTTCAATTACTTTTTTCATAAACGTGGTATGTTCACGTCATGGTTACATTAACGAGGCAGTCAAGGCTAACAAATAACAAGAAAAACGTTAACTTCGGTAGAACCGAAGCTTAAATACCCGTCCCACGAATCTTTAAAGAGTTTATGCGTAGTCTTCAGTGGTCACCCAAGTTTACACACAATATTGGTTTTCAAATTTTAAGTTAAAAATACAAATCAGTATAGCAAAAAATTTCTCGAAAATTTGTATGGAAGCCACACCTAAAAATGAGCGTGGCACCTTAGTTTTGATATTGGAAGACAAAGGAAGTGTTTTTAACCAATTTGGAGCAAAAACATGAATAAATACTAACCATTTTCATACAAAAATTCGAAAATGGGCGGAAAGTTTATATGGAGGCTATATCTAAAAATGGGCGTGGCATCTTGGTTTTGACCTTGGATGACAAAAGAAATGTTTTTACCCAATTGGGAGCGAATACATTCATAAATAATTAGTATTTTTATACAAAAAATCGAAAAAAACGGTAAATTTGTATGGGGGCTATACCTAGAAATAGGTGTGGCACTCTCATTCTCGAACTTAACATAGTCGTTGTCGAGAAAAGCTTAAGTTCCAAATTTCAGCTTAATATCTTTAAATCTTCAACGAAAAAGATGCATATAAATATACAGACGGACAGGCAGACGGACAGACAGATGGACATGGCTAGATCGATTCGTCTCGTCGAGCTGATCAAAAATATATATACTTTGTCTACGACGTCTCCTTCAATGCGTTACAAACTTTCAGACAAACTGACTAGACCCTTCACACTATGTGAGGCGGGTATAAAAATCGCAAAAGAAATGCAAGTATGAAGAAAAAAAGAGGAAACAGCATGCACTAATATATTTTTTTTTTGTGTACAAATTATATATTACCACAGCAACTCGCAATAAATGCTTCAAGGATATTAACACGCATAGTCAGCACAGACACACACACATACACACACACATACACACCTACACTCACATGGGTCAAGGGAAATTAATGATTGTGCGCGCTAGTTTTCTTTGACAGTTTGCGGCAACACAGTAGGACGTCGTCGTCATTCTAGTAGCTACAAAGTCAGCAGCAACATCAACATTCTGATGATCAGCAACAGCAGAGCCGCATTATTAAATGTGAAACTAAAATTAACCAGCAACGCACTGGCAATTTGCTCTCAACCAAATGCAAAATGAGCAAGAAGTATAAAATTTTACCTTAAATATAAAATTATTACTATGTAGTAGTATGTTCCACTAGCTCGACTGTTTATACGTCTGTCTGCACATCTGTTTAATTAAGAATTATGACGCGCATATAAAGTTGCTGCGTGTGCTGCATTCACTAAGGTGTTCTGACGTTCACTTACGTGGAAATTATTAATTTTTTTCATTATTTAAACGCGTAATTTATGTTTTAATTTTTAATTATATATTGCTTGCACAGCGCTTGATTGTTGAAGAAATGTTTACGATAAAAAACCAAACGAAACGAAACTTTTCTGTAACTATGGAAGTAAGCGGATGATGTAGTATATACAACATTAATGGATGTCAAACAGTTGCATAAAGGTCAGTGAAATTAATGCGTGTTAAATTCATAATGAAAAGTTAATTATAAAAGTTAATATGCATTTTAAGTTTACTTTTATTAATTATACACGTATAGCCGCATGGAATTTCTGAGTATTATATTACAGCTTTAAATTATGAAAAGGTGAAAAAAAAATAATGTCAATGAAGTATAAAATACCAAGTGTTGGCGTATTACTTGTGTATATGTGTAATATAATATGAACGTGTGAACCGGTTATGAAACGGTTATGCTTAAATTTTATTTTTCTTTACAACAAAATATCTTTTATATTGCCTAATCTTATTTTCTTCAATTCTATGAAAACTCTAAGCAAATAAACTCAAATTAATCATTTTATCTACAACATGTTTTTTGCACCACTTAAGCAATTTTTTGGTGTCCACTTGCAGTCCACAAAAAAAAAAAAAAAAAAGGAAAAACGTTAATTCGGTGGAAAAGTTTCACACGAATCTTTGAATAGTTTATGTGATCATCGGTAGCTTATATACATTTATAAATTTATATTTGAAAATAATTACTTTTCATACATTTGTTCGAAAATAATCAATAAGTTTATGGGTGCCTTAGCTAAAATGGGGCTGGTTTTGAATGGTCATTACAAGTTACCCAATTTGGTGACTACATCAAATATTATTTTCTACAAAATTCGATATTGGGCGGAAAATTTGGCTAAAAATGGGCGTGGCAGCTTGTATTTGATATTGAGAAAAAGCTATTTTCATGCAAAATTAGAAACAAACGAAGTTTGTATGGGGTATACCTTAAAAAGGGGGGACTTTGTTTAAACTTGAACTGCTTGGACTGAGAAAGCTTAGTTCCGGTTTCGGTCAATATCTTTAAAACTGAGCGAATGAATCGCATAAAACAGAGGGGGGGTGCAAGATATTATTGCCTTCTGACAAAATGATAATACCCTCCCCACTATGTGTGGCGGGTATAAAAAAATTCTGTTCACGCCAATTAGGAGCGATAAAATCTTTTCTCAAAAACTTTACGCTTACAAAATGTTGCAGCCCAGCCATTTTCTATCATCGCTTTGCACTTGCACTTATAGTCTTTCATAATTCCATTTAGCACTAAATTGCTCAAGCTAAATTAAATTAAGCGTTTATAAAGACAAGAAGAACATGAAGCAAAAGTAGCACAAATGTAGGCAAGGAAATAGCTTAGAAAGTTGTCCAACTCCAACTTCAATTTTTTTTTTTTTTAGTAAAGATTCAAGCCACAGCGCATTGTTCACAGCAAGGATAACTTTATTAATGGCGAGTTTTCATTTTGTGGACCACGTTAGAGTTGGAGCAAATTATTATTATCATCGTCGTCATCATCATCATCAACATCTGCAGTAACAGCAAACGTTAGCGGCAACTATTTCGTGTGAATTTCCGCAAAGTTTGTTTTTTTTACCTTCAAATATTCGCAACGAAGGAACAACGAAGAACGCTTCAAAGCTTCAAAGTTGTTAAGCGCTTTCGAGCGTTTAAATTTGCTCATAATGGCAAGACAAGAGGCAGCACTTTAGCTTTTTAGTGTTTTCCTTTTTGGGCAGCACTAAGTGCAGAAGGACATTTTCGCTGTGTGCACGTTTTTCCATTTCGCAGGTAAAAAAAAAGTCACAAATGACATGAACGCCGCTGGCAAAGTGCAACAATCAATTTGAAAATTTATTCAAACAATTTTTAGCTTTTTTTTCTCAATTTTTTTTGTCTCATATGCATTTCTGCATTATTTACACATCATTTAACAGTCAAGCGAAATGCTCATCTATATGCAAAATGAATATGACGATGATTCTTAGAGAATATCCTGTCAAAAGTTGTGGTTAAGCTGTGTGGCAAGGACATAATTTGTAGCTACGTAAATTCAAATTCCGACTGCAAAAAGTTGGGTATTTGCTTAAAAGCCTTGTCAGAAACTGTTTGGACATTAGAGAAATAGAAAAAGTTTTTTATTTATTTGTTTGTTTTTTTTTTTTTCGTTTTTTTTTTTTTGCAAGGACATGCAAGCACACACAGACACACAAACACACACATATTATTTAGCCACGCGCAGTTGACATTTCACTTAGTCGCTATTGTATTTTAGTGTGAGTGTGTGGGTGTACTCTATAGTTGCAGCAATATGCAATACGTTTGCTTGTCGTCTGCTGCAGCCCCTCGAGCGGAAATTGTTTAGAAATTCATTGTACAGCGTTATTCTTTTTTTTCTCTTCTTCTTCTTTTTTTTTTTTTTTTTTTTGTAAATATTTTTGCTGGTAATTTTTGTTGTGCTTTTTGCCTTGTTGCTTCTGTTGCCTTGTTTGTTTATTTATAACAAAGCAAAAGTGTCAAGACACAAAATAAATTCAACTGTTTTGTTGCCGTTGTAAGTTGTCGACTTGAGTTTAGTCTCCTGGCTATTCGTGGAGTAGGTATAGGGCCAAAATAAAAGTGGCAGTGAATATGCAAAAGTTGCAAAGTGTAAAGTTGATTTGATATTGTTATTTTTTTTTTTTTTTTTTTTGTTATTTGATTGTGTAATATGCTATGCAAGCGTATATACTCAAGAAAATTTTTGCGAATAGGTAAGCTTTGTATAATAAGATTTAATGCATTTTAAAACTGCTTTAAAATTTACTAAACTCGAAATATTGTCTTAAAACTTGTTAATATATATGTAAGCATAAATTAATGTTGCAAAATTACATTTTAAACGAAACGGTTATGAAACGGTTATGAACCGGTTATGCTTTGAAACCAATTTTCTGACATATTTATTCAACCTAGACGTTATAGTACAAACAATTACGTTGTTTAAAGCTTTAAGGTTGAAGAATTGAACCAAAAAATTGTACATTAAGATCTAAAAAAATTACAATATAAAATTTAAGGAAATAACAAACATTGCTGCGTAAAAAGCAAAACTCTGTAATTTTGTTAATTTTTTTCCTTTTTTTTTATTTTAAAGAAAAAGTTTTTACTTAGTTTTATTTGTTTGTTTGTTTTTGCTCCTCGCTGGAATGAGCTACTGTCAACTTTATAGTTTGACCATTAGTTTATTTACATAGAATAGAGCAGAATAGAATTGAGAAAAACGAAAAGAAAATAAAATGAAACGAAACTTTAAAACTCTATAAAAGTGCAACACAATAACAAAGCTGTCACACTGACCGTACACACACACACATACACGCAAAACAATCCGCATGCCTCTTTTACCAAAACACTCGAGGAGCTGTCAGTTAAGTGCCTGGCCGCATGGTAATTTCCTTTAAAACTGTAGAAGATGAGCTGCATGAAACAGTATTTGAAAAGTCAAAAGTTTAATTGTGCGCAACACTGACAAACTTTTTTTTTTTTATTAAGTTTAGATACAAACGTACGTAAGATACTTTTTTGTTTTTAGAATTTTGCGCAAGAACACATAAGAGCATTTTTCGATTATTTAAAACTTTGCTATCATTTTTAAAAGCTTACAGTTTATTTTCATTTGCTGCAAATACATTATTTGCTTTTGACATTTTGCAACACTAACAGAAAATCGTTATTTCTTAATTAGTAAATGTTTTAAAGCGTATAACTGACTTCAAATTGTTCGCTATAGACCTCAACTCGTTTTATTAGTAAAATCCTTTTTAAAAACGTTTTCTTTTTGTATTTTTTTTTTAAATTGTCATTTACTTTAATCCATGCTGCGCAGCCTATTACAACGAAGTAAAGCCCCAAAAAACCAAACACACACAGAGCGACGAACTCAGTGTCGCAATCCGTGAGTTAAATACAATAAGAAAATTAAACAAAAACATGCTTCCCCTTGGCGGTTTGACTGTATTCCTGACTCATTCCATACCGTACCGTACCGTACCGAAGCTGAAATATTTACGTACAATCAACCTCTGTCATACTTTTTTAATTGACTTATCATTTATTCATGCGCTCTCATATAGAAAACGTATGCTGCTGGCTGTTGCAGTATGCATGAGTCAAGTGAAAAGCGAGAAAATGTTGTACTGGTTGACTGACTGACTGGCCTGCCGTAATAATAAAATAAAAAATAAAATATAAAAAGTATAATAAGTAAGGGATATGCTAGGCAGACAGACATTCAGACAGACAGACAGACGAACAGAAAGGACAATGCGTACTACAGTCTGACACAATGGAGTGGGTTCGTTCATAGGCCGCTGATGTTGACTGACACTGACGATGACTTGTGGCTATGAGAGTGAGGAGAGAGTGAAAGAGGGAAGCATAAAAGGAAACTGAATAACAGTGTGAATGGCGCTTTCTCGAGTGCAGGCTGAAGTTCAAGTAGCTATTCAATGTGCTTGTCCTTTATTGAGAATCCAGTGTTCAAAGGGGATATCAAGTGGCTTTTGTTTGATACAGTGGTTAGCTCTTGTCAGATTTGTAGTTGGAAGGCTGACTTTCAGCCAAAATATTAAATAGAAAATTACAGAATAATCAAAAATCGTTTATGTATCTTTTCAACTATTTAAAATCGATTTTTAATCTTTTGCAAGCCATTTTAAATGTATTGCATTTCTTTTGCTTTTTTTGATTATTTTCAATTTAAAAAAAAAATGTATGCATCGTTCAAGGTTTACTATATACGTTTCGTTTGAATGTCATCTTAAATCACTTCATTGCTTGCAGCTTCATTTCATTTTTTCGTTCGTTCGTTGCGTTCCAAATTTCTTAAGATGAAATAAATCTTTATATCTGCATATCATACTTTGCTGCTCCATTTCGCTTTGTATACTATCGCTTTACACTGTATCCTTTTGCCAGTTGCTATGCCACAGGCATTCTATGCATACACTTCATGCAAAGTGTGATTTTTTTTTGGAAGTTAAAATTTGCCGTAAAGTTTGCAACAGAAAATATCGAAAGTATGCAGTAAAGTAAAAAGAAATTTTAATTTACCTTTTTTTTTTTATAGTCAACATAAAATTGAAAATAGTCGAAAATACATATTGCAAAAAAAGGTTCGGGTAATTAAGGCAGTATTTTCTATGAAACAAACAACCCGGGTTTTTTTTTTTTAAATTCATTGTGACTCGAACCCAAGCTACACCCAATCCAGGCTATTGTCTAACGCTTATGCAGAAAGAAGCCAGGCAACTTCAGTATTAAAATGCTTATTTAAACAGAATAAAAAATTGTTTTGTAGTGTACAAAATATTCGTTTTAACTTAACTTTATAATTTTTGGTTGGTATTGTATGTTGGTGTTTTCGCAACGCAGCAGTACATCATAATAAATGTGTATATTTTTGTGTGTATTTTCATGTGATTGATGCATTTTTAATGCGCATACGAAAGCGCTATTTTAATATGTATTTTTTTTTCCTTCTTCTTTTCACTCTTTTTGCTTTTTTAAGCACGAAAGGTACTCGCAGCGCAAAAATAAATAACACTGTATAAGTTGCACATTTGTCGTTTAAAATGAAGTAGTTTCGAAGTAGGTACACCAGTAAGACTATAAGTAAAGAGTAGCTTAAATGTACACAAAAATAGAAGAACTGAATACAATTGCTGTAAAATTTTATATTTTGTAATATTTTTTTTTTTTTTTTGGTAGATACAAACGAATGCTTGCAATATTAAAAAAGCTATTTTTCCTACTTATTAATTCTGCAGAACTACAAATTTTTGTATTTTTAATAAAAAAAAAACTAATTTTAAAGCATTTTAAAATCATTTGTAGCAAATTCTACGAACCGGTTATGAAACGGTTATGAACCGGTTATTGTTAAAAAATTATTGTAAACATTATTAACACCTTTTATAGTTAAATATATACAATTTCAAAGTATTGACACACCACAAATACGTGATTTAACATTTTTTCAACAATTTGCATACGTATTGATTAAACAAACTCATTAATACTGCATGAACTTGATTTCAATACCGCTTAACAGCGCTATACCACACTTCATATATGTATTGCACATACATATGTATGTGCAATCTCTCACGTACTTTCATCATACTTTATATGTACATATATCCTCTTTATCGAATACAATATATCAACAGCAGCAAACAAAATATATGCGGTGCACAAATCAGCGCAGAATTTATAAATACGTAATGCAAAGTCGTAAAAAATGTTACCGTTTTGCTATATACAAAATGCAGAAGTACAGCGTTTAACTACAAAACAGAGTATACTGAGTATACTGAGCCAACACATGCCTATTAAAAAGACTTTAAAATATATTTTACAAAATCACTTGCACATAAATATGAAATATGTTTTAACAATATTGTATGTCAGAGATACTCAGATACATACCGGTATGTACGTATGTATATGAAAGAAAGTTGCATAAGCTATGCACAAGGATAAAATCAAATTTTCCGCATCAGTACGAATTTTGAAAAGATATTTAAAACGATGTCGTCCTACTACTACCACATATGCATGTGGAGAAAGAAAGACGCACTTGACATGAACGCAATGCAGCGACTAAATTCAAGTGCCCGAGTACATGTGTCTGTCCTTATGCGTCCTTATGCTTTGGTTTGAGTAAAAGTGTTTGCAAGGATTATATGAATATGTGTTGCTTGTGTTACAGTGAATACACAGAAAAAAAACGAGTATAAAATGCTTAAGCGAAATCGCAAAACAAATCGTTAAAACAAGAATTTTTTTTTCTGTAGCATAAGACAAGGCGCATAAAAAAGTGCTTTGAATTGGACGAACGAAAGAAAGAATTGTATGCTGCGAGGCATAAATGCTGCTGCACACTGAGATTATATGGCTGTATCTGTTTGTGCTTGCATTACACATAAAGGTTTAATTCTACGTTTTATTTTTAATATATTTTTTTTTATTGCCAAACCTCATAAAACATGAAAGGACTTAGCGCAAGTAATATCTTCTATGCAGCTTTTGTACTCATGTTTTTTATCGCATTGCGCACATGCATTGCCACTTAAGCAAGTACACCTTAATATGTGCATACACACAACACACACATACACTTGAACAGATATTGATTGATGTATCATTATACTGACTATTATCCACTTGGCTTAGTTTGCTTGTTGATTCTTATGATATGGGTTAGTGTTACTAATGCCACTCAACAAACTTCATTACTTCATACTTATTTATATATTTGTAATTGTAATTGTAATTATTTTTTATTCAATTATATAAAGTAGGTGCTTTGTGTAGCCATTTATATTTCAATTGGTGTGGTTTTTTGTTTCTCATTGTTTCAAGAGTAAATTCAACGTATTACTTATTTGAAGAGAGTTGCACTTTGGCTACATTAAGTTATTTGCCTAATTAGACATGAAATTTGCTTAAATTTAAGCGAAATGAAGTTATATGCTTATTATGTGGTGATAAAATAAAATATTGTAAAAAGTATTGTAATAGTTGAACAATTTCTGTCCGTCTGTCTGTTGCGAGGGGATTCATTCGTTTTAAAGATTTTAAGCTGAAACTCAAAACTTAAGATTTTCTTAGTCCTAGGTAGTTTGTATGTTAAACTCAGATTGCCACGCCCACTATGAGGTATGACTCCCATACAAATTTAGCGCCCATTTTCGATTTTGTGTATGAAAATAGGTATTGATTATGAATGTATTCGCTTCAAATTGAGTAAAAAGCACTAAAAAATACCTGTTTATAATATAAAAAGCAAAACATTTTTGTATCGGAATAGTCGAGTATCGATTTTATTAATGAGTTTTAGTTGTATTAAAAAATACTTCCTCTGTTGCCTTTCTAATGAAACTTGTTTGGGACTTATTGCTTGGAAGGTTACAGATTCCATAGCGGACATAGAAATTTTTTACAATTTGATGTATGTAAATTCAGAGTAATTCTGTGACAATAATTATTTTAATTATTATTTCTTGTTTTTCTCTCTATGTGGACAATGACTATTTGAACATTGACCTATTTTTTTGTAAGAATCCGCTTACATAGCTACAAGTGATAACTGTGATGAGCATATCAGAAGGGTTTATCAATTTCCAGTAATTATAGTATATACGTACTTCATTAATACCATAAGCTATAATCATTTATATTAGTCGCATTTGTTGCTTTTAAAAATAATAAAATATTCTTCATAAAAAGGCTTAACAAATCTGGTACAGTTCCAGTATTTTTTTAATAAAATTTCATATTTTCCAAAATCAAATAATTTAATTTGAACTATTTCGTTTAATTTCAAAACATTTATGTATTTTTCACTGTCAATTTCATAAATTTTTGCAATGATTTTAAGATATTTTCGAGTTTTTTTCAACAATAACTAAACTTTTACCAAAAATTTTTTTTTTTTTTGTTTACAATAATTATTACGCAATCCCAACTCTCAAAGCTGTCAAAGAATTCCCAACAATACAATACTCAATAATCCCTTCCAATCCATTTTGTGTGCTACACTTAAAAATAAAAAACAATATATACGAAAAAAAAAAAATAAAGGATAAAATAAAAATAAGTTGTACAACCCTCAGAAACATTTTATTCCCTTTCCGCAGAATGGATTCTTTGCACTTACCTCTTCTTCATTGCTGGCGGTGTTCACTGAATCCATGCTTTGTGACAATCCCAATGGAGCCAGAGCCATTTGATTTTCCATTATCGTACTGCTGTTGTTGCAGTTGTTGTTGTTGTTGTTTGCGTTACTGTTCGTGGTTATGTTGCTGTCAGTTAAATTGGGCACAACTGTTGCTGTTGCTGCTGTCGTTGCAATTGGTGAGGGTGTAGTTGATGCTGACGAGGAATTCGAATGCGATTCGTTTGAACTGGCAGAGGAATTATTATTGTTGTTGTTGTTGTTGCTGATACTATTCTCTGTTTTTATTGTTGTTGTTCCTGTTACTGTGGTTGTTGTTGTTATTGCTGGTGTTGTGCTGTTTGTAGCAATAGTTAATGCTGTTGTTGGGACAGTTGTATTATTGGGCGTTGTGGTTGTTGGTGATGATATTGAAGATGCAACACTTGTATTGCTGCTACTGTTTGCAGGTGTTGTCACCGCAGATGTTGCGACAGTCGAATTGTTGTTGCTGTTGTTATTGTTATTCACAAGCAAATGTTGTTGCTGCTGTTGTGGATAATGACGCACCTGATATTGCTGTTGTTGTTGTTGATATTGTTGCGCTTGTTGTTTTTGTGTACTATAATGTGTTTGCTGTTGTTGTTGTTGTAGCACAGCAACGTGTTGTTGGTGCTGATGTGCAGCAGCGGCTGCAGCCGCAGCAGCAGCGGCAGCGGCGGCTTGAGGATGTGTTGCTACAGCTGCTGAATGCAAATGCTGATTTAAAGTGCAGCAGCAGCTGCTTGATTAAAATGTGCTAAACGCTGCTGTTGCTGTTGTTGTTGCTGCTGTTGTGTTACCTGTTGTTGTTGTTGCTGTTGATGATGTTGCTGCTGTTGTTGTTGTTGTACTGCTACGTTATATGCAACGGCGGCCTGTTGTTGCTGTACAGCTGTATGCTGTTGTTGTGCTGCGGCAGCAGCTGCTGCAGCAACGGCTAATTGTTGTTGTGTTGTTGCTGGATGTTGCGATACGTGCGAATGTGCACCAACGGCTAATGCAGCAGCGGCAGCGGCAGCAGCGGCACTCTGGTGATGATGATTTAAATGATGATGACTGTAGGCAGCGGCGGCGGCTGTATTGGTCAATTGATGTCCCTGGCTGGCTTTAAGTGCTGCGTGTGCGTGTGCTGCAGCGGCAGCAGCGGCGGCGGCGGCAGCAGCTGCTGAGGCTGGTGTACTGGCGTACTGTATCTGTGGTGTTTGCAATGCAGCTGCAGCGGCGACTGCGGGCAAACCGATACGGCGGCGGCGCACTGTCGCTTGGGTGACAACACCTGTGGGGCACTCGCTGGCGTTTGCGGCAGCGTTGGCCTGCGTTTAATCGCAATCGACGAAATGGTGATGGCTTTTTCGAACACGTTCGTCTGGGGTGGAGTCGTCGTCAATGTTGCAATTGCGTTCGCGGCGGTGTTTGTTAACAAATGTGGTTTTAGATTTATCGTGTTATAGTGTTGGAAAACTAGATTATGCGGTTGATGATGTTGCAGTTGTAGTTGATGTTGCCTTAGTTGTTGTTGTTGTTGTTGATTTTGGTAGATTGGTGCCGGATTTATGGTGCTACTGGTTATGCTGCTGCGGTTGCAGATGAAGCTATTGTTAACGTTCACGTTGTTGCTGTAGTTGGCTATTTTCGTGCTTTATTTTTTGACTCGCATTGAATATGAAATGTATCTGCCTTCCACTTCTTTTTTCTTCTTATTGTTGCTTTTCAATCTATTCACTAATTACGTGTCAAATCTGCTGTAAAAAAATATTTAAAGAGAAAAAACAAATATTTTAATTGAAGTTTTTTTTTGTTTTGTTTTATTAAGTTTTTATTTACTTAAAATTTATTGCTTTCATATTTTATATTTCATTAAATTTTATTTAAAAAGTTTGATTTTTTTTTGTTTTAGCTCGAGGGCAACATTTTTATGTAAATATTTGCACTGCATTTGAATGATTTTAATGCAAATACTTCGTATTTTTAATATGCAAAGATACATTTATTTTATTTTTTTGTATGTATTTGTGTGTCAAATATTCGTGTTTGCTTAGCTGAATACAAATATTTGTCAAAATATGAAAAAAAAAAAAAACACACTGCAAATATGATACAATATAAATCAAAAGCAAATATATATTTTACAATATTATTAAAAATACACACACACATTCCGACAGTCAAACAGACAAACAGACAGTCAGATAGATATGTAGATCGGTATGGTGCACTGAGAGAAAATATAACAATGGATTATAATTTTAAACAAGAAAAAGCGGTAACTTTAATGGAACCGAAGCTCAAATACTAGCCACATCTTGGCATAGTTTATTTAGAATCATCAGAAGCTATGTTAAAATTTTAAGAAGAGATGACTTGGAGTTTATAGTCCGATACAAACAAAGTTTAGACCTAATACTGGGGTCAAAGTTAACAATGAGGACAGAATAATAAACATTTTGGAAAAAAAAATATAAAATGGGGGGTAAGTATGAATGGGGCTATATATATACCCAAGGGTGGTCCAAAAACATGGAAAAAAAATTTGAAATTTTTTTTTTTTTTTTTTTGGAGCAACCTAATGGGTAGGTAGTTTAAAATGATTTTAAAACTTGAACTGCTTAAGATTGATAAGTTAAGCTTAAAACTTTGTAACATACAACGATATATATATATATATATAGATATTCTCGCTGCTTTTGCTATAACTAAAATAGCTGATGGTGATTGAGAGAACTTCAATTACAGGTAGCACGCATGACGGTACGGCTCTAGCTCGTCGGCCAATGGGGTGGGTTCAAATCCTAATAACTGAATTTCTTTATTCAGCAAAGCGAGAAAATTAGTAGTAATATATTCTTGCGTGCTAAAAAAGGTAGAAGTTAGAACCAAAACAAAAAAAAACAAAAGAGGATAGGAAAAGCCTAAAAATCTCAAGAATTAATATACCTATTTCAACTGCACGCTGATGTTATGCAGCAGTAAAAATGCACGCTGGTGTTGTGCGGCATAATAGTGCCCTCCCTACCTAGGTCACAAGATCCTATAAAAATAGAAATAAATTTACTAGTGACCCCTTAAAAAAATTCACGACTTAACTAAGCATATTTGTGTTGTTTCTAGAACCGGGCTGGGTGAAAGCCATTTAGTGCATAGCGAAAACGAACAAATCAATTACAAAAATTTTCATTATTTTATTGAAATTCATTTTAAAAAACCAAGGAAAAACAATTAAGTGCAAAAAATAAATTAAATAATAAATTTAGTTACGAAATAAAAAAAAAAAAATTAAACCTAATTCACAAATCAAAATAAAATTATTCATAAATTCATTCTTATCGAAAAATTGTATAGTGCAAGATATTTTTAATTTTCATTATAATAACAAAACAGTTTATATTAATACCTGTTAAATAATATTTTAAATAATTATAACAATGCAATGATTTATATAAATATATGAAATGTAAATGAAAAAAAAAAAATATATAATAGCTATGTTAATCAAATTCGAGTAAAGTGGCATACAAGAAAATTAATCGAACTAATAATTAAAAATCGGCATTGGAAATAAATATAATAAATTAATTCGCGAACCAGAAATCAAATTTTACATAAAAAAAAAGGAAAATTTTAATAAAAGATACTAATATTTATTTTAATAAAAAATAGAAAAATTTTAACTTTGCAATAAAAAAAACGTATATACCGAACACGAAAAGTATAGTGTATCAAGATCATACGATCAAATGATTTAGGTTCAATGACCTTGATAATTATAATACGGTGAAAATAAAAAAAAATTACATAGCTTTAGCCACTATAAAAAAGGATTTACAAAATCACGTGATTTTTATCTTCCGTTTCAGCAGACAGTTAGAAAGAAAGAAAAAAAAAATTGTCGTAACTTACATGTGTTCCAACGATGAGGGATCGATCGCTCATGCTGTAAACGCTGCTGATAAGAAAGAATAAAAAAAATACGTAGATTTATATCGCGACCAACGCTTGCATATTTTTTCTTCGCGGCGAATAATTGTACATGAAAACAACAAACACAATATTTATGCTTGTTGTATTTTTTTTTTCTTTTAACTTTTTGATTTTAGGTTAGCACTTGTATATCAGCATTTTAATACACTTTGTGTAACTTTTAATTATGCACAGTATTAGAAAAATAAAAATATAAATCATTGGCATATGATAATTTTAAAATAAAAAAAAATATCGACCTGATTTTAGGTTATTTCATTGGGAAAAAAAAAATTAAATATTTCTTGCACTTTACACTTTTATAACAAAAAAAAAAAAAAAAATTTACATAAAAAGAATTTAATCATTTGAATTTAAGCTGCATATCCATATAAAAAAAAAACTTATAAAAAAACGATATGCAACATGCAAATGGCGAAAAATATGATTTTACATTTTTAGGTTATTTACAGGTTAGATTTTACCACAAAACACAATTTTTATAATTTTTTTTCATGGCGCTTTTCAGGTTATAATTTTTACTTAGGCCAATTTTTCGTTTTGTTCACTATTTAGCAGTTTTTTCAGCGGAATTTCTTGCAATTTTTCAATATACCATAAGTAGTTAAAATTTCAGCATGCCACAAATTAATTTTTCCTATTACACATCACTTTTCGAAGCGCAAGCGTCGGCAAAGATAAAAGCGAGACTGAATAGCAGCGACGCTGCGCTTAAACGATGAACCGTCGAAGCGTCATCAAATTAAGATAGCGTTATCTCCAGATAATTATTATTTTTTTCCTAGATGCTACTAATCGCCTAATCTATAATTTTTATAGAAAAGCAAAATAAGAGAACTTTTAACTAAGAGAAATTTTATAGTTTTTTTTTTTGTATATTTACCCAAGCATGGATTAGGCGCTGAATGTAAATGTTTTTTTTTCTTCTTGTAATTTTAATTTTTCTTTTGTTAACTATTATAATCTTTTTATTAAGTTACTCTTTTTTTTTTCTCTCTTAATTTTTTCTTTTGTATGATTAAAATATTTGCTTGATGCGTGTAGCAAAAAGCAAAACTATTGCTGTTGTCAGAGAAAAATAATTTTTTTTTTTTTTATTGACTGCCTCCGATCAGGACGAAAGTTGAAAAGAATTATTGAAACGCTTTGCAAATGCAAGAAAACTACGGTCATTGACATTTGACCTAAAAAAAAACTAAAACCGCTAAACAAATGTCAAAGTCAGGGCTGATAGTCAAATTAACAAATGACATACGATAAAAATTTCCCAAACTTATCGCATGCGAGAAAAAAATTTAAAATTTTCAGTTATTACAAAATAAATTTTTTTTTTTTTTTTTTTTTTTTTGTAAAAAAAAAATAAATTTAAGCGACAGGAGCCACTACAAATTTCCCCCGACAAAATCATACTTTGGGGATCGAAGCACGAACACCGAAGTTGATACTCCTGGAGCGGAAACAAAAAAAAAAATTAACCCTGCTTTATATCTTTAGCGTGATATTTGCCAACGGTCTTGCCTTGTAAGTCTTCGAGTTCATAATAGGATCCGCCTAATTTTTGTCTTACACGAGCTTTCAAAAATGTCGGAGCCAGTTTTGCATTAAAACCTTTGATAAAGTTACTCTGCGCGAAATTACGTCGATATACTTCCTGACCAACTGAATAGGAAACTTCACGTGAGCGTAAATTGTATGTCTTTTCATTGCGCAACTGTTGTTTCTTGACATTTTCAATTGCCTTTTTTCTAACGATTTGGAGCGAATCTTGCCTATCAAACTGTACAGTTCTGTCTTCCAACATATTAAGATCTCTTAATAGACTATACGTGGCACCATTTAAAACCATGTGTTGCCCAAACATTAAATAATATGGATCCACATTTACAGCTGAGTGAATGCTAGACCGTAATGCACAACAAATGCTACTTAATTTCTCATCCCAAGTAGACTGATCGCCATTTATGTAAGATTTTATTCCAGCTATTGCCGACCTATTAACTCTTTCCGAAGCATTAGCTTGGGGAGAATGAATTGCTGTAAACACATGACGTATACCATACTTCTGTACTAATTCACTAAAAGCAATTGATTTGAATTGTACGCCATTGTCAGAAACGATAGTTTCGGGTACACCAAAACAATGGAACAATTCCTCTTCCAAATATTTTATTATTAATTCTGCTGAGAATTTCTTCACAGCTTTTAAAAATGGAAATTTGGTAAAGTGGTCTAAAACGACGAAAATACCAATATTGCCAGTACGCGATCTTGGATAGGGACCAATGAAATCTATATAAATCTTCTGAAATACTCGTTGCGTTTCAGATGTTTTACCCATCGGCGGTCTTAAAGTTTGGTTAGGATGCTTTGTACTTTTACAAACTTCACAACTATTTATATAATTGCGTACGTCGCTTACCATATTAGGCCAAAAGTAAAAGCGTCTAATACTCGCTAGAGTCTTATTTATTCCACAATGTGCAGATAAATGACTATCGTGAGCAAGCTTCAAAGCTTCTGGAATTAAAACCTTCGGTAGCCAAAGCTTCCAAGCATTTTCATCAAAAAGAGAATCACCAGTAGCATGTTCTGTACGCCTATATAATCTACCACCAACGATTTTGAGGTCGGGCATGGTATTTAAGTTAAGTTGTACTTTCTTAACCATTTCTTGATAATCTTGGCATTCAAAACTTTTTAAGTTTGATTCCACAAAATGGCTGTCTATTGCTGACACTTCTTCACTAAACGTTCTAGATAAAGTATCTGGAACAATGTTCAACGAACCCTTGCGATGCTGAATTTTGAAGTTGTATCCTTGTAACTTCAAAGACCAGCGCGCTAAACGAGAACTCAAATCGTTTTGTGCCATTAACCACTTAAGAGAAGCGTGATCGGTTATGATAGTGAATTCATGCCCCTCAACGTAGGCTCTAAATTTTTTTATTGCCAATATGGCCGCCAAACACTCTTTTTCGGTAACTGAGTAGTTGCGTTGTGCCTTGTTTAACTTTTTTGACATAAAGGCTATGGGCAACTCATCACCTAACCTGTTCACTTGAACTAAAACTGCACCAACACCGGTATTACTGGCGTCACAATGCACAAAGAATGGTTTCGCAAAATCTGGGCTATTTAAAACGGGTGCGGAACACATATGTTCTTTGAGCGAAATAAAACTGTTTTCAGCTTCTTCTGTCCACGTAAACTTTTTTTTTCCCTTTAAGTACATCCGTGAGTGAAGAGGCTACTGAGGCATAGTTGCGAATAAATTTATTGTACCACCCTGTCATACCGAGAAAACGTCTAAGTTCCTTATGCGATTTAGGGCGAGGAAAATCGGTAATTGCTGATATTTTATCTGGATCCGTACTCACAGTACCATTACCGACTATGTGGCCTAGATATTTAACCTCTTTTAGGCAAAATTTGCTCTTTTCAACGTTAATAGTGAGACCACCGTGCCTAATATGATCAGCGACTTCAGTTAAAACTTCAATATGTCGTGTAAACGAATCCGACACTATTAAGAGGTCGTCGAGGTATACAAAAACCTCGTTACGCAAATGAGGTGGCACGATTTTGTCCATCAATCGCGACATTGTCTGCGGGGCGTTGCAGAGCCCAAATGGCATTACCTTATAGTGGTACAAGGGCCTACCGGGTACCGTAAAAGCTGTTTTGTCGCGTGAAGCAACATCCAGCGGTATCTGCCAGAATGCGTCCTTTAAATCCAAACTAGATATAAATTCCGCTTTCGGAAGCCTGCTCAATATACCATCAATATGTGGTAGCGGATAAGCATCCTTGATAGTGACTTCATTGAGCTTCCTGCTATCAAGACACAGTCTAACTTTGCCTGGCTTACGCACAAGCACTACAGGTGAGGACCAAGAACTTTCTGATTCCTCAATAATACCAAGCGACAACATTCTGTCAATCTCTTCATATAACAACTTCTCTATTGCCGGAGAAACCGGATAATGTCTTTGTTTGATCGCTTTAGCAGATCCAATATCGATGACATGTGAAAGCAATGAGGTGCGGCCTAAGCCTTGCTTAGTGAAAGACGGAAACGAAGAGATTGCCACACTTAGCTTTTGTTGCTCATTTTCTGACAGCTGATGTTGTTCAGAACTCTCTATTGAAGAAATTGTATAGTCAGAATATACAAAATTGGCTGGTAACAAATTAAACAACAACCAAAAATCGATCCCTAAATACAAATCCTGAGTTAAAGATGGGATTATAAAAATTGTTAATAATTTAGATTCGTTACTGTATTTGACTTCAGTTTCTATTTTTCCAACTATATTTTGACTTTTTCCATCAGCAGTGTTCACAGTCGAATTTAAAGATTTAAAAGGTAAATCTGTGCTTAAAAGATGCTGAGCAAGTTCACCACCGATGCAAGATATAGAAGCACCAGTATCCATCAAACCTGAGACGGTTCGACCAAAAATGAAAACTTCAGCATATGGTCTTTGATCATTACGCTTTTTTTGTAATGCTGAAATTGAAGATAAAATTTTTGCTTTTTTCGACTTTTAAACCTTTTTACAAAAGAACGACGCCTAGCTTTGGATCTCAAAACTTTGGTAGGAAAAGAAATTAACAAATTTTTGTGGTTAAATCCGGTTATATTGTCTACACTAATTTTGAAATTATCAGAATAAGGTGTAGAAATATCTAATGACGTTTTTGCAGGTAAATAATAATTATCCGAGGCATCATTTGACAAAATATCTATTCGGTCATTGTGCCTGCTGATTTCATCTGTTTGCGTGCACTGGTTAGTTGTGCACGCTTTTGCGAGTTTTTTCCTCCATTACATTTTAAACAATTCGGCTTATATGTATCCGAAGCTCCACATCCATAGCAAAATATCCGTCTGTCTGAGATGCACTCCTGGTAACGGTGTCCAGTCACACCACAGTTCCAGCAAACGAGGGCGATTGCGGCTAACTCTTCTTCTTCCGAATCACATTCGTCTGATATTTCTGCGACTTGTCGACGAACTACTGCAGGTCTGGAAGGCATACTGACTTTGCGAATGCTAAGCATGAAGTCCTCTCGCTTACGCACAATTTCTCGCAGTTGCTCTACAGTACGAATTTCAATATTTAACAGTTCGTGCTGTATTTCCGGAAGTAAATTCCTACGCAGAATAACAATAAGCGACTTTTGATCTATCGGTGATTCTAATTTGTCGGTCAGCTCAGAGATAGCTTCAAAGAATGAATCAAATGGTTCATTGAACTTTTGTTTGCGATCCCTAATTAATTCTCTAATATCCACATCAGAGCGAGTATCGCGATATTGAGACCTCAAAGCTATGCAAAGATTCTGCCACGTTATCTTTTTCACACTCTTGTGATAACGCCAAAACCACTCATTGGCCTTTCCGTCAAACAAAATGTTAGCGAAATTACACAATAGTTGAAAGTCACCACCTAGCGCTTGTTCAGTTAAAGTCTGAACTCGATATATAAAATTATCGACCGAAATACTATTAATGCTACCCGAAAATTTAACTTTCCAATTACTCAATATATGGCAAACCTTATCGGGTCTGGAATATAAGTCGGAAGTAGTGTGTCCGCCTTGTGAACCTACTTGAGATTGGGTAGCTACTCTTGGTACGCTACCATTACCACCATCAAACGAACGCCTTCCCTCTGGTAAGCCCAACAGTTGTTCCAAAGTCTGGTTTTCAACAGCTGGCAAAGTGCGTAGATTGTTAGCAGAAGGAAGAGTTAAAGGATGATCCATCACTTGGTTAGCAGGGGACTGCCTATTGCTTTGAGTATGTGACACAAGACGTTCTGACAAGTAACTAATCTGTGCCTGCTGTTCAGTCAAAGCATTCTCTAATCTGTTTAAATTAGATAAAAAACTACCCATTGAACTTTGAATGGCACTGGCAACTGCACTAGTTATGGATTGCTGCTGATTGGCTGGAATAGTATCAACAGTAATGGAAGGATTTGGTGTTGCATTGGCTTGACTTACACTTGAACTTAATAAATCGCCACGATCTGAATTATCTTGTGCCTTTCTAGTATCTAAATTAGCAACACTTTGATTTTTTCTTGATTGCAAACGAGTTTTATGCGTTCTTGCAGTATTAGATGCACCGGGTGTAGTAGGTGCTGAAGATGCTACATTTGTCCCAGATTGAAAAGAAGTACCACAAACTGGACAAGTGTTGCGATTCTGATCGGACTTTGAAAAGCATGTCCGATGAAAATAATGATTACAAATGGTTTTTAACAACTGTGTTTGTGATGAAATGACATTACTACATATACAACAGTATAAATCTTCACTTGAAAGATCTTCGCAACTATGTGTTAAAGGCATGATTAAGTAATATTAATTAAAACTGTGTAGGAAAAAAAAATTCGACAAAAAAAAGGAAATATCTCAAAAAAAAAAAATACTTCTTCTAAGCTAATAGAAATTTATAATTCCAAAATGTATAATATAGATAACCAAAAAAAATAAAATAAATATCCCAATACGAAAAAAAAATTTATAAAAAAAAAAAAACGATATATCAAAATAATAATAATAAATCAAAAAGGATTTAGCCCGATTCTAAAAAAAAACAAATGATAAGAGTGAATAATTAAGTATGTTATCCTTGAGACAAAAAAAAAAAAACAATTATGCATTAGGAGAATCACGCAGATGGCTTAGAAAACTGTAAAAGAAAAACTAAGACTCCAACTGTCATAATACTGCTCTTCGCCGAATGGTCAAAAATTACAGCCATAAAGCCGAACAATTTTGATCTCCACCATTTTAAGAACAAAACCTAAAGCATAATTTATTCTTTTAAATAAAAAAAACCAAGACGAAATAAAAGGAAAATGAAGCAAAAGGGCTATGCAAGGATCAACGGCAATATTGCAAATCTTGCAGCAAATATTGAATCCAGTGTCACCAATGCTACGCAAAGAATATAAAAAGAAGGTATCATCTATTGTTCTAACAGTTGGCTATAAAATCCTGTGGTAGTACAATATAGAATCCAGACCGAAGAACCAATAAAAGATAGTATTACAATAGAGCATAGGCTAGCACATCTTTCCGACATTTACAACTAGTATCCATGATTGCTCCATATATAATACTTATAGAAAGTGTACTATAAAATCAGTACAATCTATCTGAAACTGCCGCAACGGTTTTAATGAAAATCTTGTTTTTACAATTAAAATATCCAGAAGTCAACCGAATCAAAAAAAAAAAAAAAAAAATATGCACTGAATTTAATTCTGTAAAAAAAAAGAAACAAAGAAACTAAAAGAAAAGATTAGCAAAAGTATGAAATTGAAAACGAGCCGAAACGAGATGGGGTAACCAAACAATACCGCTGGAATACATAAGACAGCCGAAAGCTATCAACCGATTCTAGACAGATGTTAACCTTTTGGGCACGATACGTTCGGGCCCCACGTTGGGCGCCAAAATATATTAATAATAACTAATTAATAAAAATAAATATATATAATATAATATATATTATAATATATATCTATATATATATAATTGTAACATACAACGATATATATATATATATATAGATATTCTCGCTGCTTTTGCTATAACTAAAATAGCTGATGGTGATTGAGAGAACTTCAATTACAGGTAGCACGCATGACGGTACGGCTCTAGCTCGTCGGCCAATGGGGTGGGTTCAAATCCTAATAACTGAATTTCTTTATTCAGCAAAGCGAGAAAATTAGTAGTAATATATTCTTGCGTGCTAAAAAAGGTAGAAGTTAGAACCAAAACAAAAAAAACAAAAGAGGATAGGAAAAGCCTAAAAATCTCAAGAATTAATATACCTATTTCAACTGCACGCTGATGTTATGCAGCAGTAAAAATGCACGCTGGTGTTGTGCGGCATAATAGTGCCCTCCCTACCTAGGTCACAAGATCCTATAAAAATAGAAATAAATTTACTAGTGACCCCTTAAAAAAATTCACGACTTAACTAAGCATATTTGTGTTGTTTCTAGAACCGGGCTGGGTGAAAGCCATTTAGTGCATAGCGAAAACGAACAAATCAATTACAAAAATTTTCATTATTTTATTGAAATTCATTTTAAAAAACCAAGGAAAAACAATTAAGTGCAAAAATAAATTAAATAATAAATTTAGTTACGAAATAAATAAAAAAAAATTAAACCTAATTCACAAATCAAAATAAAATTATTCATAAATTCATTCTTATCGAAAAATTGTAAAGTGCAAGATATTTTTAATTTTCATTATAATAACAAAACAGTTTATATTAATACCTGTTAAATAATATTTTAAATAATTATAACAATGCAATGATTTATATAAATATATGAAATGTAAATGAAAAAAAAATATATAATAGCTATGTTAATCAAATTCGAGTAAAGTGGCATACAAGAAAATTAATCGAACTAATAATTAAAAATCGGCATTGGAAATAAATATAATAAATTAATTCGCGAACCAGAAATCAAATTTTACATAAAAAAAAAAAGGAAAATTTTAATAAAAGATACTAATATTATTTTTAATAAAAATAGAAAAATTTTAACTTTGCAATAAAAAAACGTATATACCGAACACGAAAAGTATAGTGTATCAAGATCATACGATCAAATGATTTAGGTTCAATGACCTTGATAATTATAATACGGTGAAAATAAAAAAAATTACATAGCTTTAGCCACTATAAAAAAAGGATTTACAAAATCACGTGATTTTTATCTTCCGTTTCAGCAGACAGTTAGAAAGAAAGAAAAAAAAATTGTCGTAACTTACATGTGTTCCAACGATGAGGGATCGATCGCTCATGCTGTAAACGCTGCTGATAAGAAAGAATAAAAAAAATACGTAGATTTATATCGCGACCAACGCTTGCATATTTTTTCTTCGCGGCGAATAATTGTACATGAAAACAACAAACACGATATTTATGCTTGTTGTATTTTTTTTTTTTTAACTTTTTGATTTTAGGTTAGCACTTGTATATCAGCATTTTAATACACTTTGTGTAACTTTTAATTATGCACAGTATTAGAAAATTAAAAATATAAATCATTGGCATATGATAATTTTAAAATAAAAAAAAAATATCGACCTGATTTTAGGTTATTTCATTGGAAAAAAAAAATTAAATATTTCTTGCACTTTACACTTTTATAACAAAAAAAAAATAAAAATTTACATAAAAAGAATTTAATCATTTGAATTTAAGCTGCATATCCATATAAAAAAAAAAAAACTTATAAAAAAACGATATGCAACATGCAAATGGCGAAAAATATGAATTTACATTTTTAGGTTATTTACAGGTTAGATTTTACCACATAACACAATTTTTATAATTTTTTTTCATGGCGTTTTACAGGTTATAATTTTTACTTAGGCCAATTTTTCGTTTTTTTTCACTATTTAGCAGTTTTTTCAGCGGAATTTCTTGCAATTTTTTAATATACCATAAGTAGTTAAAATTTCAGCATGCCACAAATTAATTTTTCCTAAATCACATCACTTTTCGAAGCGCAAGCGTCGGCAAAGATAAAAGCGAGACTGAATAGCAGCGACGCTGCGCTTAAACGATGAACCGTCGAAGCGTCATCAAATTAAGATAGCGTTATCTCCAGATAATTATTATTTTTTTCCTAGATGCTACTAATCGCCTAATCTATAATTTTTATAGAAAAGCAAAATAAGAGAACTTTTAACTAAGAGAAATTTTATAGATTTTTTTTTTTGTATATTTACCCAAGCATGGATTAGGCGCTGAATGTAAATGTTTTTTTTCTTCTTGTAATTTTAATTTTTCTTTTGTTAACTATTATAATCTTTTTATTAAGTTACTCTTTTTTTTTTCTCTCTTAATTTTTTCTTTTGTATGATTAAGATATTTGCTTGATGCGTGTAGCAAAAGCAAAACTATTGCTGTTGTCAGAGAAAAATAATTTTTTATTTTTTTTATTGACTGCCTCCGATCAGGACGAAAGTTAAAAAGAATTATTGAAACGCTTTGCAAATGCAAGAAAACTACGGTCATTGACATTTGACCTAAAAAAAAACTAAAACCGCTAAACAAATGTCAAAGTCAGGGCTGATAGTTAAATTAACAAATGACATACGATAAAAATTTCCCAAACTTATCGCATGCGAGAAAAAAATTTAAAATTTTCAGTTATTACAAAATAAATTTTTTTTTTTTTTTTTTTTTTTTTTTGTAAAAAAAATAAATTTAAGCGACAGGAGCCACTACAACTTCAAGTCAACATCTTTAAAACTAAGCGAGTAAGACGCATAAATATTAACAGATGGACAGACGGACATACCGACGGAAAGACAGACGGACAGATTGACAGACAGACAGACAGACAGTCGGACAAGGCTAGATTGACTCGTCTTTTCGAGCTGATCAAGAATATATATTTTTTATAGGGTCTACGATGCCTTCTTTAGTGCGTTACAAACTTTCCAAAAATTGAAAATGACAAGAGTAGCTTTCTACTAGTTGCTTTGGCTTACACTTCTGAAACTATGTGGATGGGATTATTTCGATTACCAAATTTGCACTAGGAACAGCGTAATGCAGTTTTTACTGACAGGAATATTTAAATCTGACGGTGATCTGTTAGTTATCCTATCAGTTCCTTTGCTGATTTTAATTCAGCTGTAAGATTATTTTTGTATCTTTTAGTTTTTTGGAAAATATTAAAAAAATGCATTGTCTTTTTGTCCAAGTTTCAGTCTGATTATGGCTCTGCTTGAAAAATATTTTAGTAGCTACCCTAGAGTCTTATCTAAGTTGCGATATCGTAAATCTCAGCTTATTGGGGTTTTACTGAGTCGTTTCTCAGTGTGTGTATCCCTCGAGCATAATTAAACCAAAAGATTACCTATGAGATTTTGGTCACGACTTTTAGCAAACTATTGAACGTGAATATAGATTCAGTAAAAAGCTTCTGGTCATCCGGGAACAATGAATTTCAAAGCAGTATTGTTAAAATGTAAATGTAGAACAGCACAGCACTTTGTGTTAGTCTAATACCATTTTTTCACCAAGAAATCATTTTAATTCGAATTTTTGCAATAGTTTTGGTATTGATTCATAATTAAAACATTTTATTGCTATTATCTATATTTATTATTTTTTACAGTGTACCATTTACATATCGAACTAAATATATCCATAACCAAATAACAATAACACCATTGCAAAGTCAAGTCTAACAATAACAGCGACACAAAACTTAACACAACACAACTCAACTGAACTCATCTCAACTGAACTGAATAGAACGGCACGACAAGAAAACCAGAAGCCAAAAATTACATATTTGTACAAGTATCTGTTTCTGTATCCGTAACAACGAGTATATGTATCTATATCTCAATTTAAATATACACAGCTAAATTGTACAAATAAACATATGCATATATGTATATGTGTTGTATGTATATGTAAGTACATTCAAATCGAAAGAACAACTTGAAAATTGAACAGACAACAAACTCGAATTTGATTACAACTAGAAACGTATGAACGACTTAGTAGATTTGCAGATACTCCCGCAGCTTTTAGTTACAGATACAATGAAAATATCACACTTTATTGTTGCTGTTGCTGTTTCTTTTTCGCTTTTACTCTTTCTCTTTTTCACTCTATCTATCTCTCTCTTGCTTCCTGTTTGTGTATATATAGTATTTCGCCACAAACTACAATAGCAAAAATCTCATGGTGTGGATTATTAACACACACATGCATACCAAAATATGCATACACAATGCTTGTCAGCTGTGCACACACAACGAAATGTATCTAAATACATACAACACTTTCGCTACAAAGGGCGCCGCAGGCGTTAGCAATTCGATATGCGAAGTGTTATGTTATGTATGCAACGCGCTTCAAGCGTTTTTTTCTTTCAAGTTTATTTCAATGCGCTGACACTCAACTCGATAGTTTGCTGCATGCATATGAAAATATGCTAACGTAGATACTTTACATACTTCGAATGCCAACTTTAAATTAAAGAGCGCCTCAAAGTATAAATTATATTTTTGCTATTATTATTTTTCGTATAAAAAATAATAATAGTACGTTAACTGGCTATTCGTCATAAAACTCATAAATAGTAAAAGTAAAAACGAAGCAGAAATATCTTTGAGATACACTGAATGTATTTGCAATTGTTGTTGTTTTTGTTGTTTTGGTTTATATGCAAACTTCGATTCTTACTTAGCTGGCTGCTGCTGCTGCTGCTAAGCTAAGCAGCATTTTGTTTGCTTAAATAATAAAACAAACTGTGTAAATATTAAGACAATGACGACGTTGCCGGCGTTGGCGACAACACAAATGGATAAACATCAACAACCTAAACTCCTTCAAAATGCGTCGTCATCATCATCATCATCCAAAGCCGTCCATAGCCTCAAACTCATTCGCAAATGCTTCATCATCAGCTTCATAATAGTTCTCTACATAGAGTCTCATGGCTTTATCAGCACTGGACTCGTACTTGTTTAGTTGGGTTTGGTTTGCTTGGAATTTGGGTCAATAAGGCGTGTAAGTGTTAAAGTTATTTTGTTGTGGTCTGAGAGAAAGGAAGTGCGATGATGATGAATGTTGTTGCTGTTTGGTCTTCTGCTCTATTTATCGTTTGAGTTAATTGTTTTAAAATAAACAAAACGTTAATGTGTTTAGCCTTACTTGTTTCCTTGTTTCCTTGTTGCGTTTAATTTTATGTTTGTACTTATTGCATATTTTATTGCAGGTCAAAAGGATTAAATGTGCTAGCAATAAATATGAGTTTAAGTTTGTGATAATGGCAGCGTGTTTCTAAAATGGTTGCTTTCTAATAAGTTGAAAAAATAAATGTCTCATTAAAAACACAAAACGTTTTTATATTTTTCTTGAAAATTTCAAATTTTAGTGCACAAGTTGTTCGAGAGTTCGAACAGATTTAGAAGAGTCTTTAAGCAAAAGTGTCTCGCCGAAGACGAAAAATAAAACCTTCACCTAACTTTGTTTACGAGTTTCTAGAATAGACAACTCCTTGTACCATCCCCTATATAAGGATGTCGCTGAATTCAGATATAATATATTAATCTAGTTTTGACAAAAAATTCATTCTTTTTACAGTGATTTTCATGTGCACAGTGATTTAAAGTAGTGTTGCTATTTCTTGTTCCTCAGTGAACATGTTCAGTTATTTGCGATTTTGAGCTTCACTCTTCGCGAACAGGTAATCTGTTAAGTAAACGCTGATTGTTTTTCGCGAACTGGGATTTAATCACTGTTTGCAGGCACTGTGATTTAATCACTGTTTGCAGGCACTGTGACTTAATCACTGTTTGCAGGCACTGTGATTTAATCACTGTATTCAGTCACTGTGATTTAATCACTGTTTGTCGTCACTGTGATTTTCAAGTATCAGTCGCTAATCACACAGCGTCTCGAAAAACACTCTTTTTAAAAACACTATATTAAACAAAACATTATTCGAATGTTTTGCACTCTCTTTCACGGACAGACGGCAAATTTATAGGGGTTTGTAAGTCTGCCTATCATGCACCTGGTGGCGGCTGATGTGAACATTTTTAAAATCAGCAAAGTCCGATTTTGTTTTAGAATTTATCAGGATGGAGAAACGTGAAGGATCGTATTTTGTCTGAAATCATATTATATAAACGAGAGCAGCAAATCGATTCACCGATCGATTAATCGATTAGAATCGAATTTTCAAACATCGATTTTTTCGATTCCTTTGCAAAAAGTTGAATCGATTAATCATTTGACCGTTCATTGATCGATCGATCGAATAGCAAAACCGATTATTATAATTTATTTAATTTTATAACCTAAAAACACGTTTGAAGAGTACACATTTTTCGTCTTAACTCAAATAAACGTTTAATTTTCAAATGCCCTTACATGTATCTTCTTTCAAACAGTCTGTAATAAGCTCGCCTTAATGTCACAATTAGTACAAACAGTTGCTACTTATTTCCTTAAACGTCTAAGCTGCTTTGTATCTTATAGATACATTTTTAATTTGTTCAATTATTCCGGCATATCTTCTACAATTGTTTTCTATTTTGCAAAGATGAATTGTTGCGCATATTTTTGTTTTGCAATTCTTATTAGAATATTTTGAAATTCATCAAACTAAGCAAAAAAAAAAAAATAAAGCTTCGACGTCGTTTGACAGCGTGCATCAAATCTGAGTGTCTTAGTATCTGTGTGTTACTTTTTTTTAAATACGTTTTACCCACACAGTTACACAAAAGTCGTTTTTACTAAAATGAGCGAAGATGTTGTCAGTTTGTATCTTTTTTTTGTTTTCTTATTGTTGTTCTAGACACAGCGTGCTATCTTTGTAAACCGTGGGTGTGCATCGATTAGCTAGCAAGTTTACTTTGATACTTTTAAGATAATTTTTTTCTTTTTGTAAGGTCTGAGGCTTGCGTGAGTGTTTGTCTTGAACTAAAGTTTTACTTTTATTTTGTTGTTAGTTTTATTGTAATTTTTTGTTGTTAATTTTTTATTGTAACTTAACGACTTTTTTTTAAAATAATTAAAATTTAAACACAAAGCTGTAGTTACTTTTTAATGTATTATTTTTTTTCATGTCTATCTAAATGTTTTACTATTTAGTAGAAGATAATAGATACAATATATAATATATAAAAATGTTAAGTGTAGGTAAAATTGTTTTTTATTTTATTTTTTTTTCCTTCTTACTTGCAAACGTTTTTATACTCATGTGTAGCGTATTAAAGCTTTGATTTAAACAATTATTTTTTAAGAATGTTTCATATTTAAAATATTTTAATTGGAATTTAATTAAACAACTAAACAAACACCTTCAATCGAAATTGTCATTCAACTGCATTAATGTATCTTGTATCTTATAATCTGCATTTGCGTACTCAAATGCAGACTGGCTTTAGCCATAAATGAAACTAGAAGTTTATGACATAATTAATATTTCATAAGCTGCACCTTTTCAACAAATCAACAAAAAAAAAAGATAAAAAGTAATCAATATAAAATATTACTCTCTTAGATACTTTTACATGCAACTATTTTATTTAGCTATTAAATATTATGTCGGGCATATTTATATTTACGCTTCAAAATATTATTATGTTGTCTTAGTGCATTTGATGTTGTTAAAAATACTTAAGAAAAGTAATTTTTATTCGGTAGTGTTACGACTGCTTTTCCTATTTTTCATTTTCTTTTTTTTTTTTTTAACAACTTGGCATGCTCTAGTTGCTGCTTTAAGTATACAGAAACACTCAACTAGCGCAAGGTAAAAACTCATTCTGAGGTGGCATATGTTTTATGATAGCAAACGAAATGAAAGCATATAAAAAATACTTTTCTTACTGTCTATGTGTGTGTATGTTTTTGTTTATATTTTACGTCTTTGCGTTTCTTATGGCATTCATTCGCTTGTATGTGTGTAGTACGAGTTGCTTTAGTATTTGAAAATTACAAAATCCATTAAGTTGCCTGCACGCAACTTAAACATAAATCCATCATACGCCGTGTGGCACAGAAAAATTCTAATAGACAGAAAGACAGACAGACAGACAGCCACCCAGTCCTGTCTGTTCCTGTCTGTTTTTATTATCCTTGCCATTTTATATAGTTTAGATATGAGTTTTGTTTGCATGTTTTAGTGCTTTCAATTTAATTTCCTTTTCATTTTTTTTTAGTTTGCTTGCCGCCATTTTTGTAAAATATTTTAAGTTTTTCTTGTTGTTGTTTTTTTGTGTGAAACTCAAGGTGAATAAAGTTTTTCTTCACTTATTATTTTAGTTTTCATTTTAACTTGTTTTGATGTCAATATAGTTTTAGGAAGTTTTTTTTTAAACTTAAGATATTTTCTCATTTGTAAATACCAAAGAAACAATTCAATATTTTTTTGGACTATCGACATATAAATATAATCGAAATGAGCATCAAACTGTTTTTTTATTTGCGAGTATCGATAGTAAATCGTATTATATCGACTGATATTTTGGCGCAAAAATTTTTATATAGAACAAAACTTTACAATATTTAAAACTTAAGTTTACTCAAAGGCTAGTTAGCTCTAAAGTGTATTATTTTCTTTTTACTATCGAATGGAATAGGAAAGCTAAGCTTATTTGACTTGCGATTGAACCCAAACGTACTAGAGCACTACTGGTAAATTTCCGTAAAAACCTTGCGAGACTAACTGCCACCAACACGGGACATGGGCTCATCGGCGAACCCGCGGCCAGATTTGATATCCCTTTCACTACAGATAATGTGGTAGCAAAAGTGAAGTTATATGCTAATAATGTGAATATGGATTTTTCCCCTCAGCCACCTCTAGCGATGATGAGTCGATCGATAGTTTTGAAACTCTATTTTGGCTATGATCCCCATTTTTAGACTCTTAAGAACGATTTAATGTTAACGTAAAAGACAAGTACACAGAGAGCATCCAAAATCATATTGAAAAATTAATTCACAAAAAGGAAGCATATTCGAATTGATAGATATTGAGAACTAAGTATTCAATATTACTTAAAAAAAACCAACTCCCGCAGGCAGATTGAAAATGAAATTAATACTGAATGCCATAGAAAGCATTAATACAATATGTTGTGAAGTTTTTTGGAGTCAGATTCGATCTGGCAACACTGGTACACTGCGTGTGATACTACGTTGTAGATGGCTGCTCTTTCAGCTCTTAACCGTTTCGCATCTGCTGTGTTTTGTGCAATTTCAGTTTTTTTGATGGCATTTTTACTATTTGCCTACTTTTTTTGTTTTCAGCGCAACCAAAATGGGCTGGGGTTAACTTTAAAAACGTACTAAAAAATACCAATTTTTTATCTTACCTAAAATATATTGTTTTTATATTTGTTTATTGTTTATGTTAAAAAAACAAAACATTTTTCTATTGGAAAATTAGAAAATACACTTTTTAAATGGAATTTCAATTAACTTGCATTGTTAACTTTCAAATGTAACCGGTTTGAGGCTCATCGTTTGCAATGTTTCAAAGTAAATAGCGGACATAGAAAATTTTTTACTATATTATATTTATAAATTTATTCAATTTTTTGCGAGATCTCTCCACAACTTGAGATTTTATTTAATTTTTTTATAAATTTTTTTAGGGTCCTTAAAAAAATCAAGAAATAATCCAAGATATTTAAAAAAGTTCAGGTCCTAAAAAATAACAAGGTTTTAAAAAATCTGTCGCATTATGTTTTTACAGTGCTGTGAAAACTGCTAAAAATTCGATTTTTTTTTAAACTTTATCCACATTTTTCTTGCAATCTTCTTTTAAAGTCCAGACGTGATGGAAAAATTTCATTTGCAGTTTAATAATCTGCTAACAAAATTCTATAAAAATTTTTTCGACCAGTGTTATTGATTGATTCAAAAAGTGTTAGCTGGGAAAAGCAGGAAAGAGTCATAAAAATATTTGAAAAAACTGCTTGCGACACCCAAGCAAGACCGGGTATTTTAGCTAGTTAACTATATAAATTTAGATTTAGTTATTATATTCTTAAAACTTCTTCCGAACGAACTACTACGTTAATGTATCTAAAGTCTAACTAAATTCTTTAATAAATTGGCACACATACAATACAAATCCGAAAAACAAACAAATTTATATTCAACAAGAAAGAACGCTGAAGTCGAGTATGCTCGACTGCAAGATACCCTGTACCCAATCTATATGTACCTTAAGTTAGGTTCTATTTGACTACCATACATCATTGAATTTAATTTTCATAGAAAAACTTAAGAAATCGAGTATATCTTTGAATGGGGTTATACCTAAAATTTTGTTGGGCCTACCCATATTGGTCTATTTCATTGGGACTATCATAGACATATTTTATACTAAATTTAAATTTTCTAGAATAAAAAACAATGGCGTTTTTATGTAAAAATCCAAAATTTTGGGGTAAATTTGTATGGGGGCTATACCTAAAATTTAGTTGGTCCTACCCATATTGGGATATTTTATTGGGACTATCATAGACATATTTTATACTAAATTCAAATTTTCTAGAATAAAAAACAATGGCGTTTTTATGTAAAAACCCAAAATTTTGGGGTAAATTTGTATGGGAGCTTTACCTAAAATTTTGTTGGTCCTATCCATATTGGGATATTTTATTGGGACTATCATAAACATAATTTTTACTGAATTTAAACTTCCTAGAATAAAAAACAATGACGTTTTTATGCAAAAACCCAAAATGTTGGGGGTACATTTGTATGGGGGGTACCCCTTAAAATGGGTCTAGAGAAAAACCGTTTGTAAGTGCACACTTGACGGCCTAGGAGAGTCTAAGTTTCAATTTTGAAAGCTCTACCTTTTATAGTCTTCGAAATAATCGTTTTCATACGGCAGACAGCATGACAGACGGACAGACGGACAGACGGACGGACGGACAGACGGACGGACGGACGGACGGACAGACAGACAAAGCTAGTTCGACTCCCTTCCAATGCTGATCAAGAATATATATACTTTTAGGGTCTATCTTGCCTCCTTCTGTCTGTTACATACATTCGCACAAACTTAATATACCCTTTAACCCTTTGGGTACAGGGTATAAAAACTTTTTGGTTAAAGCTCCGAGTTGATTATAAAATTTGAGCAGCACACAAACTAATTTACCTTTCGTTTTTTTTCTTCTTTTTTTTAATTCTTCACTAATAATTGCCTCAATGGGTTTTTCTTTTCGTTTCAATTTTCTTTCGTCGTCGTCGAAACTAATCAAAATTTTATGAGGTGTTTAGGCGTTAAGCTGCCACATCGAATATGCATTTACATTTTTAGAACAAAACCAAATGAGTGGCAAATCTCTTAATAATAGTTTTGTGCTACTCGAAGAGGTTTGTTAAATAAATTACCTTTACAAATAAAAACTCCAGAGAAATACTCAATACATAAAAACAGTTTATCTTTATCTCATTTTAGATGTGTTCCATTTTTTTTTTTTTTTTTTTCTGAAACAAATTTTCAGAACAAAAGAGATTGTATCACAGCGGGCGATACAAATCTGAGCAAATTATTTACATGAACGGTGAGGTTTTGTATTTCGGTCGATTGTTGTTGTTGTTGTTGGTATGCAACCTTAAGTTTGACCCTTTTTTTTTTTTTGCTTTATTGTTATTTTTTGTTCTACTCAACTGATGCTTTTCTTTTGGGAAAGTATTTCAACAAAAGACTTTCCAACAAATTTAAGTGACCGCGCAATTGAAAGCATAACAAAAGAGTTCCCAATAAGAAAATTTATACAAAAAAAAAAAAGAAAGAGGAAGGTGAAAAGTGGCATTTATAAGAAAAAAGTAGAAAAAGGTTTGGCAACACGAAACAAATAGATTTGTAAAAATTCAATTGGAAACAAAATTTGCATAATCAATTCTGACCCATTTCGTTAGTAAATAACTAGAAAGCAATTTTTAGTTGAAAGACTTTAATACCACTCGTAAATTTTACAAAAAAAAAAAAAAATCTATAAAACTCAACCTTGACCCACACCATGCTTCCGCAGTTGCTTCCGTTTTATTTTAAATTTATTTCCATTTAAATTTAAATTATTTCCTTCCACGCAAACTCTTCAAACGCCTTAAGGCGTACAAATCGTAATTAAGTTTTATTTGTCATTAGAAAAATTATTTTTAATTGCGTTCAGTTCACAAGTAAAGCTTAAAAAGACAATGGCGCATGGCTTAGAATGCTGAGGAAATAATGAGAAATAAAAATAAAACATGAAAAAAAAATAAATGCAATTGAAAATTTTAAACTTCCGTTTTGTAGCCAAAAAACAAAAAAAAAAAAACAAAGAAGCTCAGAAGCGAGGGTTAAATTAAAATTGGTTAAAATTATTTTTTTTTTTGATACACTTAAAAAATTATATATAAAAAATCGGACAGACGCACAAACCTGTTCCAAAAATTTAATTAAAAAAAGAAATTGTTTTCAAATCCGTTTAATTTTCAACGGAAGTCCCTATTGCAATCGTAAACTATTTATATAGTACGTTTTGAATTCGTGTGTATCTAACGGATGCGTATTTTTTATTTTCCCAGTTTCGTTTGCATTTCAATCAGTTTAATTGTGTGCTCAAATGCATGGAAAATGAATTACACAAAAATATAAATAATTTTTTTTTTTTTTTCTGTAAAGCATTTGCAATTCGAATTTGTATCTGTTTTTAGCATTCACGAGCATTTGTCTGTCAAAGAAATTAAGTCGCTTATATAATTATAAATATTGTATTTAGACACCATGTATCTGTACACAAGCGTACCATTGCCCCATTTACTTGTTGTTGTTTTGCTTTTTCACGGGGAGTTTTAATTAAAATACCAAATAAAAGTCCTCGACTCAATATAATAGCAAAATTAATTGCACAAATAGCAAATAATATAAAAAAAAAATGGGGAAAAAAATCAATTAACTTTGGCATATTTACTCTTGTTGTGAGTTTATTTTGATACACATCAATTTGTTCAACAAAAATCCGCCCCCTCTTCCGCACCTTCATGTGCAATGTAGACATTAAGTAATTAATCCAACAGCTTTTTTATTCATAAATCTTCACGACAGTACTCAACAGAAGCACGCGTTTAAATGGAAACATACGGAAATATTTATTTTATAATTTGCTTTGAGCGTAATGCTATATTACGCTCAAATTTCTATTTATTATAATTTATAAAAGATTAGATATGATTATAGAAATATTATGATTTTTCTGTAAGTAGAGTAAGGCATATTTGGTTTAGTTCAAAAGAACTGAATTAATTGAGTATTTTTTTGTTTGAAACCAATTTTTTTGAATTAGAAACAATAAGGAACTGTTTTTGTATAGACAACATCTTTTGGGAGTTTTTTTTTAAATAGAATAAAAATTTACGCGTCACACGCATTTTTAAATAGTTTAAGTGTTATCATCCGCGGATAGAACTTCGAGATGGGATAGGAGAGTTTCAATGGACTGATAAAACTTAAGTTTATATATAATATTGGTATCAAATTTTATGTTAAAAATATTTTTATAGTTTGCTCGAAAATATCAAAAAATGTGTGGTAATTTTGAATGGGGCTATAATCCGATCCTTATCATGTCGGTGGTGTGTACATAGAATACCATAAGATATATTTTTAACAAATTTGAAGTGAAAAAATGCATAAATAATAACTATTTTCATGTATGGGGACTATACCAAAAAAATGGACGTGGCAGATCGACTCGTCTTATCGCGCTGATTAAGAATATATATGGGGTCTAAGACGTTTCCTTTAATGCGTTACAAACTTTCAGCATTTTTGATACCTTGTACCCAGATGGTAGAAGGGTATATTAAGTTTTTGCAAATGTATGTAACAAGTATGAGGGATCATGATAGACCCTGTAAAGTATATATGTCTTGATCAGCATTAAAAGGCGAGTACATAGCTATGTCTATCTGTCTGTCCGCCTGACTGTCTGTCTGTCTGTCTCGGAGACTATGTGAGATACGGCAACCATATTTGAAACTTAAACTCACATAAGCGTGCTCTCACAAAGGGCTTTTCTCTAGTCCCATTTTAAGGGGTAGTCCCCATACAAATCTACCTTAATATTTTGGGAAAACTTGTTTGTTTCTTATTCTATTAACTTTAAATTCAGTATAAATTATGCCTATGATAATCTCAATGACAAATCTTAATATTGGTAGATCCAAAAAATTTAAAGTATGGTCCCTATACAAATTTACCTCATATTTTTGATATTTTTGTAAGAAAGTCCAATAAAATGTGTGGCACTAATTTCTTGTTTTTTTTTTTTTTTTATTCCAGAGATGTCCAAAATATTTTAAAATTGGGTCACCCGAAATAAGTTTCATAGATTGACATGATTTCAATTTTAATTTTATTTTAAAAATTTTTTTTTTTTTTAAGACCTTCTCTTCATTGAGTATTAACTGGAAAACTAAATTCAATTTAGTATGGTACATTTTTTTAAACTCGGGTTATATGACACTCTCCAAATTTTAGGTACAACTTTTTGTTAAGTGGAATGAGAAGAGAGTTATATACCAACAACTGTTAAAACTTGGTAAAATTATTATGGGAGAGTATTACGGTTTTTATTAATTACAAATTTATTATTTAAATTTATTATTTAAATTTATTATTAATTACAAATTTTTCTATTTGACAGTCTCAGCGAATTGTGTAACGTTAAGTGTTGGTAAGTGTTAAATTTTTAGCATTTTTTTAATATTATAATTTAAATTATTCGTAATTGAACTTTCATTTAAAAAAATTATAATTAACTTACAACTCATGAGTAAACGTAGCAAAAATTTTAATTTGAACATACCTGAAATAAAGTAGAAAAAATATCAACACATTAATAATTTATTCATTACTTTCGGTAATTTATACATAACTCAAATGGCATTATCTCATGATTACAATCAACACTCAGCTAAATTACTGATAGCTTGTTGAGACAATGGCTTGCTGTGCTTATAAATCATTTACATACAGATCAGATACAATTCTTTTTTTTTTATTATTTGTCTGCTGTGGGCATAGACAATCTTTTGCTTCAAAGCAATTGAAACTCTTTTGTGTATGAAAAGAAAAAAAACGAATTAAACAAAGTTCGTCTACCAAAAATAGCACAAAAAGTGAGTCAAAAAAACAAAAGAAAATGGTTTTAAAGCAGAAAAAAAAGTAAAACTCATGCGCGTGCGCACGCCATCAAATCAAATAGATACAATTTCAGTATATGGGCAAAAAGACAGCGTGAGTATATCAGAGTATCTCAGAGTATCTGAGTAACAATCTCAGCTTCAATCAAGAGACTTCAAAACAGCGGCAAAATTCAACAATATAGCCGCAAGTTAAATCTGAAGACCGAAGTTGAAACTCAACGTTTTGGAAACTAGTTCAAAAGTTCATTAGAATTGTGCGCCAAAAATAGAAGACCGGAACGTGCGACTTGAGAGGTTAAGCTTGTGGAGTTGAATTTTGCTTTTCTGTTTGTGTTTGCAATTGCTGCTATAAAATTTGTCTTAAATTCAACGCATTCCTCATAATAGTCACTACAATGCCGCAAATTTTGCTCCACGCCTTCTATTGAAAAGCCTAAATGACAAATGTTTGCGGCATATGCCACAAAGCCGACAACTTCATCATTGTTAATGTAACACTTTGAATTTATCAAGCAATTGCATTGGTTTCAGTTTTAGTTTGCTTTGAATACGTCAGATTGAGTTCTACTCAAGTTGTGCTGTTGATGATGATGATGATGACTTTGACAAAGACAGACGACAAACAATTCAAATATCTGTCATCAATTCTGCTGTTGCACATTGAATTGTTGTCGTTTCGTTTCGATAGAAAAGGCTTCAATTTGCGGTTTTCATTCATTTACAAAACCACCATTTTCTAGTAGCTTTTAGAGCAGCTCCCTAGATTTTTATGTTACATATTTAGAATACTTTTCTGATTGGCAAGCAACCGTTTCCAATTGTTTTTACTCAATATCTGTACTATTAGTCGTGCATTTGACTTTGTCAATTTGTTTCTGAGAATTTTCATATTTGTGTGGCTTTTCAGTAAAATTTTCAAATGAAGACAGTTGCATCTAAGTTGTATTGTATTCATTCAGCTGCAGTCTGTTTTCCTTGAATATAGAATACATACAATATTATGGAACAGGTTATTGTGGTATGCATAAGAATTTGTGGTAAATTATAACTTTGAAAGGTTTTTTATGCAAAAATAGTTTATAAGATACTTAAAATATTATAGAAAAAAAAATGAACTAAAATAAACTAACAAAAGACAGTTTAAATACTTCAAAAAAAAAAAAAAAATTTTTTAAAGGATTTATAAAATCAATATATTATGTACAATATTTATAACTCAAAAATTCCAAGCTGTGCCAATTGATATGAAATATTTTTTTACATAATAGCAAATGGTTATGATAAAAGCATATTTATTTATTTAAGACAACTAAAGATTGTTTGAAAATATTAATAATGTGTGGCACAATGTATTTTAACAAAATACAGTTAAATTTCAGTGGGTTTGATTTACTTTATTATATTTAAACTATAGCTTTACGAAATAAATACATCACTTTCATATTTAAGGGGGTAGACTGGTTCGAGAAATTTTTTCAAAATTTTTTTTTTTTTTTTTTTGCATTTTTTTATTGCTTGGATATTTGAGAATATTGCTCTAAACGAATTTTTTGTCGACCAATGTCTTCGCGGAAGTGAGATTGGCTTAGTAAACATACGCACGCACCATTGAGATATTGCTTACATTGCTAATTATATTCTACTTCATTCGATTTCTATAAAAAGTTCATTAAAAAAAATCGGTTTCATACCAAATTATGTGTTTGGTTTTTTAAAATCACTTTTTTTACCCGCCACACATAGTGTGAAGGGTATATTCAGTTTGTCTGAAAGTTTGTAACGCATTGAAGAAGACGTCGTAGACCCCACAAAGTATATATATTCTTGATCAGCTCGACGAGACGAATCGATCAAGCCATGTCCGTCTGCCTGTCCGTCTGTCTGTCCGTCTGTATATTTGTAAGCATCTTTTTCGTTGAAGATATAAAGATATTAAGCTGAAATTTGAAACTTAAGCTTTTCTCGGCAACGACTATTATGAGTTCGAGAATTAGAGTGCCACACCCATTATTAGGTATAGCCCCCATACAAACTTACCATTTTTTTCCAATTTTTGTATAAAAATTGTAATTATTTATAAATGTATTCGCTCCCAATTGTGTAAAAACATTTCTTTTGTCATCCAGTGTCAAAACCAAAATGCCACGCCCTCTTTTAGGCATAGCCCCCATATAAACTTTCCGTTTTTTTTCCGATTTTTCCGATTTTTTGTAAAAAAATACTAATTATTTATGCATATATTCAATCAAATTTGGTTAAAAACACTTCTAATGTCATCCAATGTCAAATCAGATGTGCCACGCCCATTTTTTGGTATAGCCCCCATACAAACTTTCGGACCATTTTCGATTTTTGTATGAAAATGGTTATTATTTATTCATGTATTTACTCCATATTGGGTAAAAACTCTTCCAATTTCATGGTGCCACGCCCATTTTCAGGTATTTCTTGCATACAACCTTACCGGCCATTTCCAGATATTTTCGAGAAATATGTTGTTATACATATCTGTATTTTTAGCTCAAAATTTGAACTTAATATTGTGTGTAAACTTGGGTGACCACTGATGATTACACATAAACCCTTTAAAGATTTGTGTGACTGGTATTTAAGCTTCGGTTCTACCGAAGTTAACGTTTTTTCTTGTTTTAGAAACATATTTGTCAAGTAAAAAAGTGTACAGTTGTTTTTACTCGACCAGACCTGCAACCTCTACTTTTAAACCTGAAAGCAATTTTTTTTTTTCGTACAATGTAATCTATTTATTTTAAATTAAAAATTTATATTTAAAATTTTTTGGTATCTAAAATTGTCCGCATCGGATAACTATCAAATTAGATACACTTCGAAAAGTCTTTGCATTTAAACCGCGCAAATAAATTTAATAAGAAATCTTAATTTAGATTGCCAATAATGCTCCAATTAGTATGAATTCTGTTTAATAAAAAAAAAAACAAATTGTAAAGCATAAAAGTTTTTAACTCACTTAAATAACTTTCAATTGCACAATTTGGACTTTGATTTTTTACATAAAAAAACTACCGACTACCAAAATACTCTATTTATTTTATTTAAAATTTTATTTTTAACTTTAAAAAAATAATAAAAATTTTTTTTTTTTTTTCTTTTTCTTTATTTTTTATTTTTTTTTTTAAATTAAAACTTTGTGGAAAGAGAAATTTTTCCAAAAATTCCTTACTAAATTTCAAATTATTTAATTAAATGTTTTGTTGTTGGGCGGTTGGGTGTTGTCGTAATAGGATTGTTTTTTTTTTTAATGTGAAGGGGGATAAAGAAATAATAACACCTTTGAATGTTTACATTGCTCTATGCTCGTTTATATTTTAATTATTTATTATTTTATATATTAGCGCAGCACACCAACTGTACACAACCAAACGCAGAAACTAAGTGATATTCAAAAGTGCGTCATACAATAAAAGACGCCACGAAATGTGTCGGTTCCAGTGAAACTGGACCGTTAGCAACTTTTGTGTTTAACCGTTCGATATTGCTTTTGCTTCTTAGTATACATATGAATTTCACAATGTTGCATAGTATTTCATTATGTTATGTTCCTGCAACATTATTGTTAATCTGTGGTGAAACTCATATATATTTTCAACACACCTCCTCAAAAGAAATATCGAACAAAAAAAAAAAATTAATAATAAAAAAAAACTTAAATTAAATAATTATTACATTTCATTTACATAATATTTTTAGTCTATCTTCATATTTCATTAACAATATATTTAAACCTAAGCTGATGTGCTTTGCTCTCTGGGGAGTAATTAGAATATGGTCCAACATTTATTGCTTTGGATTGGGGAAACCCAGATAAAACCCAATCAGACCATTAAAAGAGAAATAATAATACGTAGTACAATTTCAATTAGTACAACAATGAAATGAATATAAGTATACAAAAAAAAAAAAAAAAAAAAAATAAAAAGTAACTTAATAACGCCTTCATTCATTATCAGCATCAACAGAAAAATTAAAGTTGGTCATCTTCATCAGTAAGACCGATTTTATTTCGCAGACTCAGGAATCTACCTGGTACCAATGGTTTTGTCATCATGTCGGCAAGTTGATTTTCTGTGGGAATATACTCGACAAAAATAATTTTATTAGCAATTTGCTCACGTGAGAAGTAATATTTTATGTCAATATGTTTTGAGCGTTTGTGGCATGTTGGATTATTGGCTATACTAATACAACCTTGGTTGTCTTCATAAATCTTAATTGCTTTATTTATTTCAAATTTAATTCCCTGTAACAATGATCTAAGCCATAATGCTTCTCTAACTGCTTCGAAGAGAGCCATATACTCAGCTTCGGTAGATGAAGCTGCTACAGAATTTTGTTTCTTACTATTCCAGCAAATTAAATTTGAGTCAAACATATTAAATATATACCCAGTAGTACTTCTTCTATCACTTTCGCTCCCTGCCCAATCCGAGTCAGCATAACCAACAATAACATTTTCAAAATTTGAGCTTTTAACATAGGTTAACTTTAAATTAATAGTACCCTTGAGATACCTTAGAACTCGTTTAAGGCATTGCCATAGTTCTTTGTTATTTTTGTTGGTATATCTGCTCAAAATGCTCATTGATGTACACAAATCAGGGCGCGTACATACCATGATGTACATTAGGCAACCTAATAAACTTCTACAAGGACTTTCATATTCCTCCTCTGAATTCAATGCTTCATAATCAAGTTTATTTGCGAGTGGTGTACTAACTGGCTTGCACTCATGCATATTGAATTTCTTTAATACATTATTTATATAGGCAGACTGGCTTAGACTTAAACTGTTTTTGCTCCTGTCAATTTTAATTCCAATAAAGAATTTTATTTCCATTAAATCTACCATTCTAAATTTTCCTTTTAAGTATGACTTGAAGTTGGACATTGTTTCAATATTTTCCGTTGCTATGACAACATCATCTACGTAAAGTAGTACATAAATATTTTTCGAAATATTTCCATTGTCATAAATATAAATGCAACGATCAACTTCTGAGCTTATAAAACCAATTTCTTTCAGTGCTCCTTCGAAAACTTCAAACCAACATCTGGCTGCCTGTTTCAACCCATACAAAGCTTTATTTAATTTACATACTTTATCATTTCCATATGATAGACCTTGAGGAACATACATAAAAATCTCCTCCTTCAATTCACCATTCAAAAAAAGCCGTTTTAACATCCATTTGGTGAACTTGTAAATTAAATTGGTTTGACAGAGCTAAAATAAGCCGTAAGCTTGAAATTCGTGCGACTGGGGCAAAAGTTTCCTCATAATCAAGCATATACTCTTGCGTAAAGCCACGAGCTACTAGTCTCGCCTTATATTTGGTTGGATTTCCAAACTCATCCTGCTTAATTGAGAATACCCACTTACTGTCGACTAAATTCTTATTTTCAGGTAAATCTACTATGTCCCATGTGTTGTTTTCATTATGCGAGTCTAATTCTTCTTTTATAGCTATTTCCCACTTTGCTTTATCAACTCTATCTTTAATGTCATCATACGCTGTAGGAATACTATTTTTGAGGTTCTGTGCACTCATTAAACTGTTAAGGAATCTATATGACCTGAAAGGTTTATCCTTTAGCCTTTCACTTCGTCTGATATCGGTCTGGCTATCGCCAGTGTTATTACCAACATGATTATCAGCGAATGTATCCGCAGTTTCATTGCGAATACCCTCATCTAAAGCAACATCCATACTCTCGTTCAGAGTATCTTCTTCCATATCTTTATTGGAAGTATTTGAATCTTTACTATCCTTACTCTTATTAAGGATATCACATTGACTCTGGGCCTTATTTTCATTTAAGACTCCATATTCAGCCTCTCTTGGAACATTAGGCTTCTCAATATTCTCACATTCCTTAGGGATGTCAAACTGGAGAATATTTTCACATTCCTGACTTTTATTCAGGATATCAAACTTTTCACGATTCAAATTTGTTTCATCAACTATTATATCTCTTGCAACTAAAAACTTTCTTGCTTGCAAGTCCCATAGTCGATAACCATTGGGTTCATACCCAATTAGTACCGCTTTAGATGATTTTTCGTCAAATTTCCTTTTTCTCAGTTTCTGATGCACATATACAACTGAACCAAACACCTTCAAATGTCTTAAGCTGGGTTTGCGACTGTGCCAAATCTCATATGGAGTTTTATTACTTTCTAGTGCTCTACTAGGAATTCGATTGACCAAATAAGTTGCAGTTAATACTGCTTCGCCCCAAAAGCTTTTATTTAAGATTGATCCTTGTAACATGGATCGAGCCTTCTCAGTTAATGTTCTTATCATGCGTTCGGCAACGCCATTTTGCTGAGGAGTATGCGGCACTGTTAAGTGATAACTAATTCCTTTGTCTACACAAAATTGTCGCATTTCATTTGACAAATACTCCCTTCCGTTATCTATATATAAATTGGCAACTCTCAAGCTAAAGTGACATTCGCTTTTTGCAATAAAGTCCTTAAAGACAGAGAATACATCTGATTTATAGGTCAGCAGATACGTAACACAATAGTGTGTGTATTGATCAATAAAGACTACATAATAATTTTTACCATCTACTGTAGACGGTGTTATTGGCCCACAAACATCAGAATGAACTACAAATAATGGTCTTTTAATGTATTCTTTATTTTTGGATTTTTCAAATGGTAACCTGCACTGTTTACCCTTTACACATGACTCACAGATTTTACTGTCTATTTCTGCATTCTTTAAAAGATGAGTATCATTGAACATGCTATACCTCTTGATTTCTAAAAACTTGCCTTTACTTATGTGCCCCAATCTTTTATGCCACAAACGATATTCTTCAATATTTTTATTAATTTTGTTTAATGCATACGCATTATGCAATGAGTAAAATTTTAAAACTGGGACACTGTACTCACATTTTCCATCGAGAATGACTATACCATTCTTTGTAGCTTTTACACCTCCTGGATAAAATTCAATTGTTACTCCAGAATCTTGCATTCTCTTAACAGAAAGAAGGTTATGTGGAATTTCTCTGCAAAACAGAACATTCTCCAGTGTGACCATCACCTGGCAATTGCTGCGAAGTTTCACAATGCCTTTCGCTGTGGCATAAACAAATGCATCATTCTTTGCCACTGCAATTCCAATCGGAGATTCAAGCTCAATGTAGTCAGTAAAAACATCCTTGTCGTTTATAACGTGGTCAGATGCTCCCGAATCAAGTATAAACGACACGCCTTCTCCTGCTTCAGAAGAGCTTATCACTCGCTGCATCATAAACGCAAATCCTTGGTGGCGTACAACTGAAGCCGCTTGAGCTTGCTTCTCTGTGTCGCTTTGTGTATTATTTTGCACAGACTTCTTAAACTTGAAGCAGTCTTTCTTTATGTGGCCATTCTTGCCACAGAAAAAACATTTAATAAACTTTGATTTTGTTTTATTATTATGCCGAAATTTATTATTATGCCGAAATTTATTATTTATTTTATTTGAATATTTATTAGCCTTATTATTAACCGGCTGATTTTCAGCTATAACGTTTAATACTTTCGCACTGGTGTCTTTGCTGGCATTTTTAATTTTAATTTCGTGATCGAGCAGACGGTGTTTTACAAGGGACAAGGTTATATTACTATCGGACAACGTTTCAATGGCAGTAATTACTCCATCATAATAGGGTGGCAATGTCATGAATAAATGACTTATTTTGTCCACCTCATCAACCTTAGCTCCTGACGATATTAACTCGTTTATCAAATCGTCGAACAAAGTAAAATGATTTATTAATTCTGTGCCACTTTTCAATTTAAGAGAAAATAATTGTTTTCGGACGGAAAATTGTGATGCTAAGCTTTTGCGCTCATAAATTGCATCGAGATCGGAAAACACTTTCTTTGCGGAACTTTCATGTGTAACAAAACTTAAAAATGAATCACTCAGATATTCAATAATTATTCCCTTGGCTAGAGTATCATTTTTAATCCATGTCTCATCTTTCTTTTCTGGCACTTCACTATCCACAACACTCAGTAAATTATTTTCGAATAATAATGCCCGAATTCTAAACTTCCAAGTTGAATATTTTTCCCCATCAAAGGGTTTAATATTTCTTTTCATTTTATCCATTGTGCCTGGGCCCATAACCTGTTGTAAATTCCAAGCTGGATAAAGAAATAATAACACCTTTGAATGTTTAAATTGCTCTATGCTCGTTTATATTTTAATTATTTATTATTTTATATATCAGCGCAGCACACCAACTGTACACAACCAAACGCAGAAACTAAGTGATATTCAAAAGTGCGTCATACAATAAAAGACGCCACGAAATGTGTCGGTTCCAGTGAAACTGGACCGTTAGCAACTTTTGTGTTTAATCGTTCGATATTGCTTTTGCTTCTTAGTATACATATGAATTTCACAATGTTGCATATTATTTCATTATGATATGTTCCTGCAACATTATTGTTAATCTGTGGTGAAACTCATATATACTTTCAACAGTTTTCGTGTTAAAATTGGCTTAAAACAAAACAAACAAACAAAATAAAAAAAAAAAAAAAAAATGAAAACCAAAAAACTTTTACACATTTTAAATGCGGCAGACACAAAAGCCAGCAACAACAAAAAACGAGAACAGGAAAACTCGTAAAGGAAAATATGAAAATGCCACATGGGAAAATTCTGTGTGCATTTTTGCAGCATGCTTGCTACAAGAATAATAAACAAACAACAACAACAATGTATTATGAAAAGATAAGTTGTAGTTGAAGGTGGATAAATATAATACAATATTATATAACAGCAGCATTCTGGTTTTCCTTTTTTTTTTTTTATTGTTCCAACTGAGATTAATTAACGTTAATTTTTAATAATTAAAATCGCACATGAATTGCTTTCAGCCTCAACTTTTATTTTTTATTTTAATGAGTTTTTATGCGCATCAACGAAGATTTTATGTTTATGCTGAAGGCTTTTATATAAAAAAAAAAAAAATAGTAAATGCGAATGAGTCTTCATTATATGAGTTTGAGTATGATTATGATATATTTTCATTGAGTCAACATCGTCGTCGTTGGTTGGTCGTTTTATTTTAATTTCATTTTAAATAATGCTTTATTACCTTTTTACACGAAAATGCTTTCAACTAAAATTAAGTTGATATTAATTTGTTGTAATTTTTTGAAAGGAAGTCAAATTAAAGAAAATGAAATGAAACAAATAAAAAAAAAAATCATTAAATAAGATAAATAATTTTTTATGAAACCAAAGCAGTAATAAGCTACAAGAAATTAGTTTTGATGTATCTATGAGATACTTTTAATGTATCTATAACATAAAAGACTCGCGTAGCTAGAAAATATTCTTGCTTTTATAAAATAGTTATGAAACTCCGCCTTGCCCAACCAGGACTTCATTTCTGTAGCTCAAATACTAGTTAAAAAAGTGACCAGAACAAAGCGCACATTTTTTCCAATTGATCATGTTCTTCCGTGTCCTAGCAACATGAATATATGTGTTTGCCATTTCTATAGATTAAATATTTGAAAATGTAACATGATTTTATTGGTATCGTTCATATTAAACTCCTGCGCGTATAACCCAAATAGCACTTGAAATTTATCTGATTCATTTCGGAATCGATTTCAACTAAATCGATTTATTTCTAAGCCGAATCAAAACGATTCAGTTAATTTTTTAACTGATTCTTAACGATTCGGTTAATTTCTAAACCGAGTAATATCTTAGCCGAGACTAAAAATTCGGTTTATTTTCTAATCAAATCGAAAGGACAATTAGGTTAATAAATAAACCGAATTTATTCCACTCGGTAAAAAATTGAGCAGATTAGTTTTAACTCGGTTATAAAATGAACCGTTTTTTCGATTTGGTTAAGGATCGAATCGAATCTCATTCACTATGTTAAGAAATAAACCGATTCAGTTTTAATCGATTTAGAAGTGAATCGGATTGTTACTGTTGTTATTCAGTGTTACTTGATTTTCGACTAATCCGATGCAGTGCTCTAGTTTATATGGAGCCACGCCCATCTCTCATTTTTTTTCACTTTACCGGTCTTTAAAGTCGACAATGTATATGCGAAAATGTAGAAAATATTAATACAATAGGGGTCTATATATTTTAATTCGTTCTTTTTCCCGATCGTTAGTTCATCTCAGCAAACAAAAACATTAGAGGAAAATCGCTTTGAATGTCACGCTCGGATCGGTGGAGACGTTGTGTGCATACCTCCTACTGTTCAGTAAAATAGCTTGTAGCTGATGTGTGGCTAAATTTTTTTAGCATATGCATTACCATTTGATCCGAACCGAACCATGGTTCGACACTGATTTAAAACCAGTTTATGTACCGAACCAGCGGTTCAACCCATCGCGAACCACTGCCAGTATTTTTAATGGCCTGCAGCCATATTCCGTTCACAAATTCAACCAAAATTATTAATTAGATATTTTAAACTACTTCAGAGTCTTACTGCGTTACAAATTTAATGATTAATTAAAAATACCTACATTATGCTACCGACAAAGGGTATAATCAACACTTTTAGGAATGATTTTTTAATGTTCTTGTCAGTTAAATTCTTTTCATTTGAAAATGAAAAATAAATGTGAAAAAAAAATGAAAATATTTTTACCAACAAATTTTTCATTATACACTTAACTCTTTATGCCTTACTCTGCCCCTCTACTTTTCTCGCTCACTTTATATATTTTGTTTTTCTTTCTGTCGTTTTGACAGAAACCCCAAAAAAAAAAAAAAAAAAATTCGAGCTAAAATTTATTAAGTAAGCATTGAAAACCACTTTAGAGAAAAATAAAATAATCAAAAAAAAAAGGAAAAATTGGAAAAATCCAAACATGAAATTCAAATTGAATACGCTTGAATTGCAAAGTGGTTAGCAGTAGTGTAGTCTACTCTACTATATATCTATTATATAGTACGAATATAGTCAGTTTATAAGCAAACAGGACAGCAGCTGACCACAATATTTTCTTTGGTAAAATATTTACTATGAAATTTTTTTGCTTTAAATTTGAGGTAAGAAAAGTAACCGCAAAAATTGCAAGCAGTTCATTTATGATGCTACGTACTACTACAAACAGATAAATATATATATTTCATAAAACCCATATGTATGTATAAATTTCAGATATTTTTCAACATCTTCTATGTTAAGCTAGTTGTCTGTATTGGATTTTTATTATTAAAAGCTTATAAGCAAACACAAAGCAACAAATGTCGTTGAAAATATGAAGAAATATGTCGGACCAAAATATTTGCTGTTGACATTTGACAAAAGTAAGCGGTACTATAGCATACATATTTATGTATCTATGGAATATATTTTTTATTATATTATTATATTTTTTATTTATACTTAAGAGCATATTTTTTTTTTTTTTTTTTTTTTGTTTTGGTTTAAAGTTTTGAATGCAATACAAATTATTTGCATAAATTCTTCATAGAAGTATTTGTCATACTTGTTTGCTTAGATTGTATAAGTACTTCAAATTTATAACCCATACTTTTTTTTTTACTTTCTATGCTTTGACTCTTAAGCATCTAGTTTGTTTGAAGTAGAATTTATAAAGCTTTTCTAAAATCAAAAGGATTTGATATGTTTGTAGATACTTGCTGTTTTAATTGAAGAAACTATGAAAGATTAAAATTATTCTCTTTTTATAAATAATGTGTTTTTTTTAAATGAAATTTTTTATTTTAAAAAAAATCGCTACATACTGAAAAGAATCTCAAAGAAATTCTCTTAGCTCTGTTTTTTTTTAAGTAAGCCTTTGCATGCAAACAATTAAATAATTCTTTAAGAAATTTTTAATATCCAAAGGAACTCTATAGAGAAAATATCTTGGTATATGTTAAACAATCTGCATATCTGTATAGCAAATATGGTCTTCCGAGATAGCCTGAGAAATAAAACATAAGCTTGGAAAATAGTCGTTGCTGTTTATATAGAATAATTAATTATTCGGAACCATTTGAAGGTTATTTAATTTAAAACAAGGAAAAACGTTAACTTCGTGGAACCGAAGCTTAAATACCCACACGAATCTTTAAATAGTTTATGTGTGATCATAAGTGGCTTATACATATACATTTATAAATATATATTTGAAAATAATTTAGATGTGTTCGAAAATAATCAATAAGTTTGTTGGGTGTCTTAGCTAAAATGGGCGTGGCACCTTGGTTTTGATGTTGAATGTCATTACAAGTGTTTTTACCCAAATTTGAGTGAATAGTTTCATAAATAATACCTATTTTAATACAAAAATTCGAGAATGGGCGGTAAGTTTGTATGGGGGCTATATCTAAAAATGGGCGTGGCAGCTTTAATTTGATATTGGATGACATTAGAAGTATTTCTTTCCAACTTAGAGTGACTACATTCATAAATAATAGCTATTTTCATGCAAAAATTAGAAAACGGTAAGTTTGTATGGGGGCTATACCTAAAATGGGCGTGGCAATTTGATTTTAACACTTGAACTGCTTAGAACTGAGAAAAGCTTAAGCTCCGTGTTTCAGGTCAATACCTTTAAAACTGAGCGAATGAATCGCATAAATACAGACAGACGGACGGACGACAGACGGACGGACAGACGGACAGACAGACGGACATGGCTAGATCGACTCGTCTTGTCTGCTGATCAAGAATATATATATTTAGGTCTACGACGTCTCCTTTAATGCGTTACAAACTTTCTGACAAAAATAAAAAACCCCCCCCCCTATGTGTGGGGGGAAAAAAAAAAAAATTTTTGACGACTTGTCAAAGTGAATTAATTTTAAATAAAACGTTGAAGCTAAACATATGCTTCTTATAGAAAAAGAATACTAGTTTACCCAAAACAGCTTAAAAAATTTAAAATTTTGCTTTAAACAATTCAGAAACAATTATGAAAAATTTTGAGAGAGAGAGACAGAAAGAGTGGTTGCCATGTTGATATTCAAACCCAGTATCCCAACAAGAGCACAATGGGGAGATCTACCCCATTGTGAAACCAACGCCATAAATATCTACACAGACGGGTCCGAACTCGAAGGAACGTTTGGAGGAGGCATCTTTTCCCCGGATTTGGAGACTAGAGAATCTCTTAGACTTCCCGATCATTGCAGCGTTTTTCAATGTATTATCTAAGGTACCACTCAAAGTACAGATTCTTCTCGGATATTCTGGCTGCCTTAAAAGCACTTGACTCTTACAATAACACATCTAAAACTATCTTCCAGTGCCGCACATCTCTCAACAAGCTGGCTGAGTAATGGGATATTTGCCTTTCATGGGTTTCGGGTTACCAAGAAAGATTGGCCAGAGAAGGTACAAATTCTGTTATTCTTCCTGGGAGGAGTTCGACTGGAACTCCCATGGCCTCTCTGAAGCTGCGAGTGAAAAAGGAAATAATGTGAATGGCAGAGACTAGGTGGACCACAAATCCCAAATGTAGTATCTCGAAATTTACGTGGCCAGAGTATACTAAACGAACAGCTTCTCCCAAGACACTATTTTTCATGGTTGGAACTCTCACAGGACACTGCCTGGTGGGTAGACATGCCGTCCGACTACGGGTAGTATCAAATGACACCTGTAGGAGCTGTAAAAACGAGGAAGAGGAGGAGACAGTAGAATATTTTCTCTGCCACAGCCCAGTCCTTGGGAGAAAAAGGTTTACCGTACTTGGTAGGCCGTTTCTCGATAGTCTGGCGGAGATTGCATCAGTCAAGATTGGTGTAGTATCCGCCTTTAAAAAATTGAGCTGGTTAGAGTAGGAAGAAATAAAAGTGGTATCCTTTGGTATCACAATGGGCCTATTTGGCCTAAGTGGCAGAAAAATAATTTTCGTTGATTTTTTCACAGTGATTAAAAAATATTGTGTCGATTTTGTGTATCGCTCTTTGCGAACAGTGAATTGTTTTTCACAAACTGTGATTTTATCACTGTTTGCAGTCACTGCGATTTTCAAGTCGCAGTCGAAAAAGTAAGAAGGTATATTAAACTTGAATTTAACAGACAAAAGAAAATGATTGAAAGACCCTTTGAAGTGTATATTACCATCAGAGTCGATCCAACTACACATTTATGTGCGGCTGCCGTGTGAAACTGATTATCTTGGACGATGAATTTTTATCAAAATATTTTACGTATTCTATTTGTGAAGATTACCATAGAAATATATCTCAAAATTAATTACGTAATTTAAGGATGAATTTGGTATTGCTTAAACCAACTTTGATTCTAAAATTACGATGTGTAGAAGAGGCTCAGATATCATATATCATATATTTTTAAAAGAATTTTTATTAAATTCGGTTTAATATTTTTCAATAAAGTAACAAATAAAAAATCGTAATATTTACATTTCACTAACTTTGTCTGCAGTTTTCTTTAAGCTTTTTTTTTCTTATAGAATTTTTAATGATAGCAACATACTCGTATATATTGTGTGTATAAAGAATTTCCAGTTTATTCAATGGAATGCGATTTTAATGTTTTATTTGTTCAAACAATAGCAAAGCACATGCATTGCTTAGCTTAAACAAGTTTTTCCTTTTTTTTTTCTTTTTTCAATACTTTTTTCTTACAAAACAATCGAATGTGCAACTTTCGGCAAGAGCAGCAAAACAGAATAAATGCCACCCACGTTATACGTAGTACAGAACGTAGACTTAAGATTAAAGTATCTCAATGTTGCAAACAGCTCAATGGCTGTCGTCCAATGTGCAACACGACAAACGTGAACTCTAAGCTACTTTCCTTTACTACTTCATACTGGAGTGCTACTTCAATTACATTTCGAGACTTTTATGCTTGTTGCAGGAAGGAAATTACACGCGCCGGCAGCAACAGCAACAACAGCAGCAGTGACGGCAGCAATCAAGCAGAAAAAGTCGAGATGGGCAGCATGTTGCATGCTTTTGCTAAAGATTTTCAACGGATAAACTCACTTCGATTGACAAAAAAAAAAAAAAAAAAAAAAGAAAAGAAAGAGGGAGTTGAATATTTTTTTTTTTTCAAATTAATTCCACAAGAATTTGTTCCACAAGATACACTTTTTTTTTTGTATCTATACTCGGTTTTTATTATTATTCGCTTCAATATATTTTGTATATTTTACTGTCATTTTGCGATCCATTCATTCTTTTAAGCAATGATGTCATTAATTAATGTGAATGAGTTCAGTATGATGTCAATTAGCTGCGGAAAGCGCACTTGTTCATTGTGTTGAGTACAATAAATAAATTGCGTTGCGTAGCAGCCTTATAGATACAAAACGAACGACTATGTAATTCAAAAAGAAAAAAAGTACTTTTGTATTTGTAGCTATAACTGTGACACACCCACACATAATAATAATAAAGAAAACAAAAGTATTTGTTGTATTTGTAGTTTGCAATTATTCAATCCCTTTAGACTCATTTCATGTACTACGAATATAAATTTACAAATTCTGCAAACTAAAAAGTACCAAATTCATAGCGGCAGCATATTTATTTTGTTTATTCTACTTTTGTTGGGTACATTAGACAGTTTTCAGAGAGTTCATTTATTTTAATGTGCTTCTATCAACGAAATGAAATGCATATTTCAAGCTAATTGTATCTAACAGATACAATGTAACAACTCAAGCAGCACGCATTACTTTATCTTGTAGTAAATTAAAAAAATGTTCAAATACGCCCAAAATCAAAGCGTGTTAAACTAAACAAAACAAAACTAAAATGTAATCATTAAGTACTTTCACAGATACTTTCATTCCCATGCATTTTTTTTCTGTTAAAGTTGAAGAGCACGCAGCATGCTCCAAATAATCAAAATAATAAGTAAATGCAATAAAATGAAAATCCAACTGGGAAATTTTGTTTGATTTATTGTTTAAGTCTTGTCGGAGGAGTGAAAAAAAAAAACAAAAAACAAAGAAAACTAAAAGAAAATCACCGACTCAGATTTAGTACGCATCAAGCTTGAAATAAAGTTATTTTACAGCTACAGCTGCAGATACATTCATAAGTAATAGCATCTTTTGCTTTCTTTGACTAACTATATACGTAGAAGCACTTCTAACTAATCGGGCACATAATGCGTCAGGTATTTCCCTTGACTGTTTTGTATCTTAAGTTTATTTCTTAAGATTTTCCTTCCAATTTGTTGCCCTTTCCTTTTTATTTAATGGTTTCTTTTTTTTTTTTTGGTGGAAATTGTTTCGGTCATGAGAACTAAACCGGAAAATGATTTGTACTCGCTGGGAAATGTGAACAAAGGCGGAAATTATAGAAAATTTTTTAGACTTAATGGCGCTTTTTCTGTATCTTTTTTTTTAATTTTTATTTAATTTTTTTGTGGCGTGCAGCGGATGTGATGAAATGTTGAAATAAAAGATAAATTGTTTAGATAGTTAGTTGGTTCTTTTTTATTTGGTTAAGTGTAGATTAAAGCAATTCTTTTAATTATTGCAACTGATTTTTATTTTATTTAGCGATAATTGGTTTGTTTTTTTTTTTTTTTGTATATGAAAAATAGAAATATGTTAGGCAACTGCTTTTAGAATTATATTTAGACAGCAATCTCAGAAAGTAGTTTCATACAAGGCACATTGGTCCAGGAGTTTATTTATTATACCCGTTACACATAGTGTAAACGGGAAAATTCAGTTTGTCAAAAAGTTTGAAACGCATTGAAGGAGGCATCGGAGACCCCATAAAGTATATATATTCTTGATCAGCTCGACGAGACGAATCGATCTAGCCATGTTCGTCTGTCTGTCCGTCCGTTTGTTGCTATGCGATCTTTTCGATGAAGATATAAAGATATTTTGCTGAAATTTTAAACTAAAGCTTTTCTCGGCAACGACTAGGTTAAGTTCGAAAGTGAGAGTGCCACGCCCATTTTTAGGTATAGCCCCCATACAAACTTATCGATTTTTTTCGATTTTTTGTTTTTAAATAGTAATTATTTATGAATGTACTCGCTCCCAATTGGGTAAAAACATTTTTTTGGTCATCCAGGGTCAAAACCAAGACGACACGCCCATGTAACGGGTATTTCAGCTTCGGTTCCACCGAAGTTAACGTTTTTCCTTGTTTGTTTTTGCATAAAGTCGAAATTTTGGCTTTTTATCACACATATTGAAAATTTAAAAAGAAAAATCTTTTTGAAAGTAAACAATCATCCAACTAATTTTGACAAAAAAAAAGTGGAAAAATATTGACTTCCTTTCATATTTCTATGATCACCGAACATTTGTTCAAATAGTATCTAATGTATAAAGTTCTTTAATACATAGTCCTAAGACTTACGTGACCCAGTGAACCAAAAGCTCGTAAAAGATATCGCAAGCGATACTTACGCGAAGGAAAAGCTAAAGAAATTATCGAAAAAACACACGGAAACGATTCGAAAACGATTCGCCCGTCGCTCAGTTTGTGGCAGTGAAAGTTTCGTTCTCGAACTATCGCGCACGATTCGTTTTCGAGATTTTTACGATATCGTTTGCGACTCACTTTAGAGTAGTCGTATGCAAGACTCTTACGATATCGTCTGCGAATCGAATTGCGATCGTTTGCGATCCTTTAACGACACAAAAAATGTAAAAAACAAAAATATACTTTTGAATATGAATTTTATTCATTTTGTTTTTTTTCGCGGCAAGCAATGATCCTAGGGGCTCGGCTCTTCTGTCTCTCTTTCCAATTATTATAATTATTTTAGTATATTTTTCGTATAATTTTTTGTTAGAACCATTAGTTATTTTATTTGTTACAATCATAGTCAAGATTTTATTATTTTTGTAATATTTTTGTTCCATATGATTTCTAAATACATTTTATTTTATTAATAAACCTATTAAAATTTCAACTTACTGCCTCGCCCGGGGTTCGAACTCGAAGCCTTCTCTGACTTTTGAAGCATCTGGGGTCGCGCGACCCCTTAACTCACAACGCCAAGTCTTACGTTTAAAGGCGCATGTTTAAGTTTTTAATATGGAGAAAAAACTCTCGCTTGCCTTTCATTTCATTTATCATATTCGATAGTTTTGCGACACCTTCGTTTCTCTTATCGCTTTCGAGCTCGAGAGCGATAGTTTTGCAATACGCTTTATAGTTTTGATAGTCTCGCTTGACGCTCGCCTTATACTACTGTGAACAAAAAGTAAGGAGAATTTTCAATTTAAACTTCGCGGGCTTAACATTTCGGGCTAGTTCTTTTTTCTTGAGTTGGCAGGACTGTTAATAACATCTGGGCCAAATTTCATGTCAATATCATTATCAGTAATATATTTACGCTTGTGTTTAACAAACGATCAAAAGTGTATTTGGCGATTTTTACAATGTCTGATTTGATCGAGCAAAGAGGTGACAAAAACTTTTTTTTCTGAATGGAATAAATGGAATAAAAATGTTGAAGAAGGCTTATGGGGACCGAGCTCTACCAAAATCAACATTTCACACATTTGAAATTTCTTTTCCCTCAATGAACAATCTCAATGGAGAGATTTTGTGGATCACTCTTAGCGAACAGAGAACTTGTTCAGTAATTGCAGACTGTTTTTCGCGAACTGCGATTTAATCACTGCGAATTTTAAGTCACAGTTTCTAACCACAACAACAAACGTTCTGAGGACTGCTGTGAAAAACTGATTAAGTCAGATTGTACTTATAAATGACGTACTTGAAGGCCAAGTAAAACATTTTGAGTGAAACGTATCGCAACTGAATATACCCGTTAACACTATGTATAACGGGTATAAAAATCAGTAATTTTGAATCCTTCATTAAAGGAAATCTTCCGATATGCAACAAAATATTAGAACAAAAATATCAATCGATATTGATAAAAATTTAAATTTGGCAAATTTCAGAGAAATCCAACATTACTATTAAAACAATTACGAATTATTTTGTATGAGAGGCAAGAACTTTTTAACAAACCATTCATGACATAACAACAAAATGTGTGAAATTTAAATTAAGTAACTTCTGGAATATAGCGTAAGGGTTGGAAAGTATTCCAAATAAATCGAAAGTATTGAACCTAATCATTTTCCTAAGTAAAATGCATAAAAATAAATAAATTATTTAAAAATAAACTAGAATGAAATTTGCTATGACTCTGGAAACAATAAGTACTCGTTAACTAAATCAGTTATATCGATAAATTTTATCGATATCTCTGCATTAAAGAACTATCGACACTTCGTTATTTCTTTTGTGGTAACAACGCTTCCAAGTAGATTACTTTTTTTCAGACAAAATAAAATGTTCATTAAAGACTTACATAATGCTTGAATGCATTGAATCATTAAACAATTAAATCAAGTCTTCATAATTAAAAATACTAACCTGCAAAGAAAAAGAAAGACAAAGTTCGATTAGTTCAACTACTAATTTCATTAATTTTAGTAAATACAAAAGCCACCATTTGCAAAGCAATTACAAAAATTTGCAATTCAATAACTTAACTTGCACATTTAACTGATTTTCAATAAAACAGACTGAAAGACAAAGGCGACGGTAGCTGCTGCTGCAATTAGTGCATATCGAAAATTCTTAAGCGTTTTAACTGAGCATACAAAACGTTCTAAATTTATGCAAGACACACTTTAACATACACACACACACACACATGAACAATGAAGACAATGAAAAATCAGGCGGCAGAAAGTTTTAAGCTCTCAAACTATTGCTGTCAACAGCATAAACTCAGCCAATGGACTTCAAAAGCAGTAAACTTACAGTTCGATGCTTGAGTATCTTTCGTTTTATATGTATGTGCTGTATGTGTGTATGTATGTATCTGAAAGATAGTTCGAGTGCATGCAACGATTTGAAAGTTTATTAACTTGGCTTTTAATAGTAGTGTGTACCATGTTCTCGTTTTTTTTTTTAGAGCCAAAATTCTAAAGATATACAGACAGCATCTAACTAGAGAAAGCATAAGCAAAGACTAACCAAATCATTTGGTGCGCATATGGGGCGTATCTATAGGTATGTATGAAAGTATTAACATGTCCGTTAGATTTGAGGCGTGTATGAAACTAAACGGAGTGAAAGATACATTTTGGCAATTGCTACAATTCGAAGTAATAGTTTATTTGCTTGTTATCTTTTTTTGGTTTGTTAGCTGTTGCTGCAAGATCTCAATTGTTTTGGTGAAGGTTTTAGATTTTTTTTGGTACTTGTTAATTATGCGAACTGATTGAAGAAAAGGCAATTATTTTTGTAAACTGTAACTAAAAACGACATTTTAAATTTAGGTTAGCAAATGCCATTCACTTTTCTTGTTTTAAATGAAGAAAATAAAAGGTTAAAATATTTTCTGCATTTTATGATCTTAGACTGGGGTCTCACACCCAAAATCATTTTCTGGGTCTATACGTCTATGATTAGACCCATTTTCCACTACGTTTCCTTTATTTGGTGGCCCAAATTGCTGCAATCTTACACGATTAAGCAGTATGATAGTCTTTAACGTCTAGCTTGCCTTTGTATCACTGCTGCAATGGAGGCGATCATTGGTCTACCTCGATTACGCATTTTCAAAATGTCATCAGGCGCTGTGGATGCTCTTAGAATCCAAGCTCTGAACAGCGATGTACTTAATCACTTTGCTCATTCAAACATTTTAAAACTCATTCCTGGCATTGAGATTTGCAAGATAACAAGTTATATAACGTTTTCGCTTTGGCAGATCTCGTTTCCACTTCCCAATCGGTCAGATTGCACTGGTGGGGACCTAGGTTTTGAACCATCAACACAATAAATGGTAAGCTGATGGCCCGTTCACCGAAACAGGCACGGGAGTTGGCATATTCGGTCCCAACACCAGAATCTCTGTTGCAATTGATGTCTGGCCCATGGTCTTTTCAATTTGAGATCCATGCCATTGAAGTCTGCGCCCGTCATCTTTTGATTCATAGTCCTCGAGGGCCAATATCACACTTTTCTCGGTTGACCAAGCAGTTATCAAGACACTAACTTCATGAACCTTTTTATCTAAGTTAGTTCTTCAGTGTTATGAGACACTTCATCACCTCTCTTAAGCTCGTAAAGTCACTATCTGCTGGGTTCCTGGACACAGACGAAGTCGATCTGGCTCCTCCTCGCCCCTAAACTCGCAGTTTTTCTGCGGGCTTAGTTGGGTTTCACCCATACGTAAAGTTTATAGGCTCTTAGCAGAATCTCTTCAACAATATTGAGTACAAAAAACGGGCCTATGACAAGCTAAGCAGTTAACTCACCCTATCTGCCCTAAAAACATCGTTCATCTCAACCGACCTGACCTCAGGTTGCTAACTGGCTACCTTACCGGTCATAATTAGACTGAGATATCATCTTAACAAAATACCCCTGTCCCCAGAGTCAGAGTGTAGACTTTTTGGAGGACGAGGAAACTAGCAGACACATTCTTTGCGAATGTCCGGCGTTGACCCGCTTCAGATTCAATCTGTTTAATCGCTGTTTCAGCACAACCGATCAAATCAGAGTCGCCCCGACTAGTTCTCTGCAATACTCTGGAAGATTTTGATTCCTTAGTCAGAAATGCAAATACAATTTGAGTGAGTATATATTTCATTCTGAAGATAACGAAATCACCCTCAAACCAGAGGAATCAGCGCCTTTTAAGTGCTACTTTATAATCTTTTAAATTATTTGACGCAATTTCCTCTTTAGGCAAGTCGTTCTGCCACGTACCCCATCTTACTAACTTCATCTTTCTATTAAGTATTTGCTCAATTCGGTTCTTTCGAGAGTTTTATTTATTAAGTTCGTTCTTATATATTATGAAACATCTTCTATCTCTTGGAATGCCATCAATGTAGATTATTAGAATCGATTCTAGTGCGTTCCACTTTCAATTTTTAAAGATTCATTGACTACAGAAATATTGTTTATACAACACTAACAAGATTTCCTACTTTCAACGCTCAAGTAAGCCTTAAAATAAAAAAAAACTCTCACACACATAAATACTAAAAGAAAAGATACAAAAAAAAAAAAATTGAGATAATATATCTTCTTTCAACATGAAAGCCTTTTCAAATAGGTAGCAACTGATTGTTTTATATCTTCTTGCCAAGCACACACAGCATATTAAATTTATTTACCTTCCATTTTGTCATGGCTTTTGCTATGTAAAAAGTTTTATTTTTTCGTAACGCTTCTAAGCAAACAGACAGACGACAGACAGAAAGACAAAATAGATCCTTAGAAAGGAAGTTTTGTTGGCCAATTCACTTCCTAGCTACTCGTCTTTATTAACATGTAATTGTGGCGCTGATATGGCTGATTGTGTCGCTAGCTTCACACTTTATCAGTTTCTTTTTTTTTTATATTTGGGCAAATCTTGTGAAATTCTGATATATGCTGTGTATAACAAGATGTATCTGTAATGCTTTATGTACATTCACATCAATTCTATTCAAGCGGAAAAAGGCGCACATTGGCAAGAGTGGAAGCGGAATGGAAGTTTTTCTTGACTTGACTTGTGCGAACAACTGCCTACGTTGAGCACAAATAAAAGAAATTGCAAACTTTGCAAAAAAAATATCTGACAAATTTTTTTTGTATTTTGTTTATTTTTGTTTGGTTTTCCTAATGATTTGTAAATATACAAAACAATATATCGAAATAAAAGATACTCACATTTGTGGCATGTGAATTTATATATTTTATTTATTTTTTTATTTTTTTTTTTGTTTAGTTTGGGCAAAGTATTGAGTGGACTCCTTGTTTATTTGAAGTATTTTATTTAGATAATATTTTGCATTTTTAACAATTTTGAGATATAAATTTTGAGGTGTTGAAGGTTTGGAAATTTAAAAATTGTAAGCGTGTTGAAGTATCTGAATTATTATTGTATATGCTTCCCTCTTTATATCATTTCACTTTATAATCACTTCCTTCCTTATTACTTACATTTTCTAATTAGCTAAGCACCCCAAGTTCTTATATAAATCACCCTCACACACATACCTGTCAAACTGGAAAAAAAGTGACAAAATAAAGCATATCAAATACAAGGATATGCTTTAAATCCGAACATATTTAAATATCCTGTTTTAAATGTATCTCATACAAACGAGATACATTTGGGTGGTTTCATTCGTTTGTACGTTACAAAGCGTGACACATGTTGTAGGCTTTAAGCTGTTGAAACCACTTTTTCAGCAAATGTACTTTAAGACAGACAGATAGACAGGCAAGCAGATAAAATACTATAAGGCTCGAATTACATACTGGTTGAAAGCATGTAGCGCTAAGTATGTAGTCTGTGTAAATGTCTTGGGTGGTTCCGGTGGTGGTTTTAATGACGAAACACAATGAATATAAAAAAAATAAATGATATTTATTTCATAAAGCTGACAATTGCAGCACATACCAATAAAGGAAAAAAAAAAAAATAAGAAAAATAAAAACTTGTTTTAGTAAAAAAAAAAGACGGATTGCTCCACACTTGACTTTTATAGTTCCAAAACAGATGTCAAGAAAATGAAACTAACAAAAATTTAACACAGGTGCTTAAAATCGGAGGCATCGATAAGAATGTCTACAAAAAAAAAAAGAAAAGTATTCTGAGAAGTGAGCAAAATCAAAAGGTAAACCGCAAATGAGCTATCACAGCAGTCAACAAAAACCAAAAAAAAAAAAAAAAACCTAAACCGGTTCTAAGCAGGTAGAAATATAGGAAAGAGCAACGAATTTGACGACAGGTGCGCGTGCATGCGTGTGTACAAGGATTTTATGTATCCTTGACACAAGCAGAAGGCATGAATGCAGAAACATTTAACATCTTTGACGCAATTTAATGCAAACTTGCGCCGTCGCCGACGACGACGTCGCTGTCGCTGTCAACACCACAAAAGGCAGACAAAAGGCAAATAGCAACGGAAGCAAAAAAGGATAACGCCTACTTTCTTCGTTTCTTTGTATTTGTAGAAATGTAAGCAAAAGGATAACAACAACAATGGCATACCATATAGTACATTGTCTGCTTAAAGATATGTTTCGTTGGAAGCAAAAAAAAAAAAAAGAAGAAGAAAGGAGAATGACATTCACTATAAGTCTTCCTATTGAAAACGTTACGCGACGCAACACTTGTAAAACAAAGTAAGATTTTCTTTTGAGTCTGGCTTGCTTTTTTAAGGCTTTTAAAAAATACATATCTAAATGTCTGTTTAAAGCTTACAATGAACTATTTTAAAAGGCAAGCGGTCATATATAATATTTGAATGATAGCTGTATGTGGTTTACTTGAATTTCGGTAAAGTTTTCTTTAAAGTTGTGTATAAAGTGTTGAAAAATAGACAAGAAAATATTGACACACGATGTTTTATTATACACATAAGTGTTGAAAATTTGGAAACTAATATTATACCCAATTATAATTCATAAACAGTTTATGCAAATGCAGCATTATAAAAAGTTTACTTTAATAACGTTTATCGTATTTAAATTATTTGATTTTCTTTTTTTATTATAACTATTTTTTATTTTTATATTTCTATGCCCGGTACACGAGGAGTAAGGAGTTTGGGTGGACATATTCTTTAGGTAGAAGGAGGCATAGTAAAGCCTATAAAGTATATATATGTTCTGGATCAGCATTTATATAGTAGTTCCAACATATATGACTATGGTAGTTTCAATAAAATATCCCAATATGAGTGGGACCAGAAAAACTTCACTTGCTCAGTTTTAAAGATATAAAGCTGAAACTCGAAACTTCAGCTTTTCTCAGTCCTTGGTAGTTTGTATGTTAAATTCAGAATACTACGCCCACTTTGAGGTATAGCCCCCATACAAATTTATTAACCATTTTCGAATTTTTGTAAAAAAAAACTTCTTATGTCATCCAATGTCGAATGCAAGGGGCCACATCCATTTTTAGGTATAGTCCCCATACAAACTTTGAATTTATAAAAACTAAAATTATTTATGAATGTTTTCACTTCAATATATGTACACTAGCAGACACCCAGCGTTTGCTACTACGTTGTACAGGCGATTTGGCTGCTCTTTCAGCTCTTTTCCGATTGGCATCTTCTTTGTTTTAAACAATTTCAGTTCTTTTTGATGGCATTTTTTACTATTTGCTTTTTTTTTTTTGTTAGCAGCGCAACCAAAATGGGCTGGGGTTAACTTAAAAACATGCTAAAAAATACCAGTTTTTTTATCTTACCCAAAATATATTTGGGAAAGCTGAAATCAAGTGTATTTTATTTTTGATTTTTGTTAAAATGTTAAAAAAGCAAAACATTTTTGTATGGGAAAATTAAAAAATCGACTTCTTAAATGAACCGTATATGCATTACGCATTGTTCTAATGGAATTTTATTTTACTTGCATTGTTTACTTTCAAATGTAACCGGTTTGGGGCTCATCGGTTAGACGGTTTCAACGTAAAGAGCGGACATAGAAACATTTTTACTATTTTATATTCTATATATTTACATATGCTTCAGTTCCACCGAAGTTACCGAAGTTTTCCTTGATTTTTTTTGTTTTTTATGAAAATCCAATACAATATACATACATATGGTACTAAGATAAGACTTAACTTAAGATTCAACAATTGGGTATCTTGTTGTCGAACATACTGAATTTAGCGTTTTTTTAAAAAAACAATAACCCCAAAAAATTTTTCTTTTTTATTTTTTTTTATAATTGGTTCTCTCGGAAAGAAACAAGCCTTAATTCGTTGGACCGGGAATTTTTATTTACAATTTAATGGTTCTAAGAAACAAGCCACCCGGATCATACGACTGACTGACTGACAGACAGGCAGACAGACGGATGGAACTATACAAATTAATCAACTTGCTGAAATAGCAGAATTTGGCTCTTCAACAGTTCCTAGTTTGCATTTTTACTAAAAGCTTAAAGAATCTAATCACTTCAAAAGAAATTAAAATGTTTTTTTTTGTTTTTTGCTTCTCACCTGGAAAAAGCTTTCTATCAACTCTTTGATTATTATTGATTAAATATTTACTTGATTAATCAATTATAGATTTATCAATTCAATCAATTCAATTGTTCATTGATTAATCGATTAATCGCACAGTCCTAGTAAAAACGAAAACCAAAATTATGAAGTTTTTATTTCTTGAACGACCTTTTGAGTTAGCTACTATTCTATACGATTTTTAATACAATCACAAAAGGACAGCATTGGAAGTTTAGTCGATCCTTCAGTTTATACTTTAGCCTGCTCTTTCGTTCATCTGGAATTCAAATTTACTCCACATTTTCAACTTTTATACTAAGTTGTGCCTTGTAATATTTTTCACGAAGCAATGTTAAATCTCATAAAAACATTTTAGTTACGTAAAATTTATTGTACGTTATTCTAAACTAATAATAGGTATCTCTGCACTTTCTAAAACTCGCTTCCCATTTTGCAACCGCTAGTCCAGTAAAAATGGAAGCTAAACACATTAAACTGATACTTCAAAGTATCTTACCACTTTACCAATTTATATGTACAATACTAGTATATGTAATTACACAAACACAAAAACTCTTTCTTCTACAAGAACTATTAGCACTTAACTTTAGTGCAAATTGCCAAACGTTGAAAATGTTCAAAATGTTATACTACAACTATCTTTTTCATAGACGAGTATGAAAGCAGCTACAAATCGCAGCTTACTACAATTCAAATTCTTGTATACCACAAATCTTTACAACACTTGCCACGAAGTAACTAAATCCATTTTGCTACTTAACTTTAAGCATGTAAATTATCTAATACAGCAGCCAAACCCCCAAAAACCCCAAACCCTAAAAAAGCAAAACTGCTTATTAACTTACACATATACAACTACAACTACACTTGCCGTTGCGCCAACCCTCGTTAGAATCGTGTCAAAAGTTGTTCAGTAACATAAACTTATACGTGTATCTAGTATGCATGTAGCTATATGCTATATGTTTCTTAGCTAGCTAGCTAAATATGTAGGTAAGTGCGTGTAGTGTAGTGGGGATGTTTGGCAAAAAAAAAAAAAAAAAAAAAAAATTAAGAAAAACTTTTTTTAGGGTTGCTAGGTAGGCAATTGATGAGCATGTTAAGTGGTTGCATTGTTAGCAACACGGCTAATGGGCTGCGCAACGTTTTGGGATTGCCGAAAAAAGCATGCCGAGGAGGGTTACAGCAAAAGTTGTAACAAACTTGAATATAGGAAAAGTGGAAAAGTTTGTCGACATCGGTGTGATATTTTCATATTTTGTTTCTTTTTGCCTTTGGTGTTGGTGTATCAAGTGTGTTTTGTATATGTACCTCCCTTTATGATAGGTGTGAAGTGTTTGTTGCTTGTTAGATTGTTACTTTAACAAGGTTGACTGAAAAAAAATGAAAAAAAAAAAAAAGAATTGAGGCTGCGACAAAATGTTGCCTTTCAGTCAATAAGTTTCCAACCTTAAGTATCTGTTTGATGTTCTAGTTTTGCATTGTTTCAAAATGCATAAACTAGTTAAAATCATATCAGTGTGCCTTAGATATAGTTTATTGTATGCTAATGCCCAAATGTAACGCTTTTGCTTTATAATCGCAACAGAATCATATTAATTAAACGCAACATTTAACACAAACCCAATTATGCTAATCATACACTGTGCTGTCGTATACTCGTATATGCAGGATATTCCTACAATATAATAGATAGCAATTATTCTATGTAAATGAAAGACAACGCATATGTATATGTGTGTGTATGTATGTGATTATATAATACATCATATATATCATTGCTATTAGCCTTGACATAAGCACTTGGTTTCTTGTAAGCCTAAAAGGCTTAAATGTCTTATTGCTTGATTGGCAACAACAACAACAAGTCGTATCGTTTACTTGGAACAATCGATTGTCCTCTGGCGATTTTGAAGTTTGAATAAAACGATTAATTTGAGAACTGTATGCAGCTTTTAGTTACTTATTATATCATTGGAAGCTGTCCTTAAATATGAAGTTAATTAAGCTTTACGAGGGATACCAAAAATGTTTTTAAAATTGTTTACAAATTTTACAAAAATACTAGAAAATACCCGGCGAGTGCTACTACGTTGTACGGGCGATTTGGCTGCTCTTTCAGCTCTTTTCCGTTTCGCATCTGCTGTGTTTTGTACAATTTCAGTTCTTTTCGATTTAATTTTTAATATTTCCTTTTTTTTTTTTACCATGCCTAATTGTATTGGATTTTCGAACAAAAACTTGAAAAATGGGCTAAATTTGTATAGGGTGCTCTATCTAAAATTTTGTAAGGTTGTACTCATACAATTTAGACTTCATAGTATAAGATACAAAGATGGTTTTATGCAAAAACCCAAAAATTATGGCTTACACTTGTATGCGAGGTAACCCTTAAAATGGGGCTACTGAAAAATCGTTTGCAAGTAAACACTTGACGGCTTAGGAGATTCTAAGTTTTAAAAATGGTGTATCTAAATCTTATAGTCTCCGAGAGTATCGATTTTTTACGGACGAACAGACGGACAGAAGGACAGAAGGATTAAGCTAGTTCGATTCCCCTTTCAATGCTGATTAAGAAAGATATAAACTTTATATACCATGCCTCCTTCTGCCTATTACATATTTGCACAAACTTAATATACCCATTTAAACCTTGGGTTCTGGGTATAGAAAAGACATTTTTTTTTTCATAAGAATAAAGCGGAAAATCATTTTACTTGGGAGATCTCATATGTTTCAGATCAGCAATGAGTCGATATATTCATATCCCAACAGGATCTGTTGGCCAACAACATCATAGATTCATTTTGCTTTAAAATGGTAAAATGACCATCGGCAAGTAATTTTCAGAGCTGTTTGATAGATTCGATGATTTGAAAAAAAAACAACAGCATTTGGCCATGGATAAATTGTCAGTTACCAAGACAATGTACGGGCCTAGAATATTATTGCTTCGAAAAATAAATATGAATACCAAAATGAACCAAATAATTTTTCCAATCAAAAAGTCTAAGTCAAATTCACATCTATGGTTGGGACATTCTAACAAAAAGTTTATTAACAAATCGATAAAATAACAATATAACATCGATATATCGTAAATTATCGTAGGCTTTGCAACTGCTATTCCATGCAGCATATTTTTCTGATCTAGCCATTTGCGACTATGTATTTTCTGTTTTCAATACCAAAATGAATTTAAAAATAGGTTTATTATTCCACAGCTTTCTCTTTCTATTTTGCTTACATGTTTTGGTGAATTTTATTTAGAACGAAATCAAACTGTGGTGAAAAGACCCCTCTATGAAGCTCTAGAACAAAGCGGATTACTGCACTAAATGTATCGATCTATAAAGCGATTGAAAAAATAGTTTTCATTTGAAATGAGTGTATTTTTTTAGACTTACACTTCTATATTCAATAAAGCGTTAAAATAGCTGGAAGTGATATTACATACCTGCAAAGAAAAGAAGATTAAAGATTAATTAATTTTTTTTATTTAGTTCAAAATATAAAAATAAGTAAATAATTTATACAGATTTTATAAGATGCACTCCATGAAGGCAATCGATAAAATAAAATTTATATAAACAAACATTTAAGTTAAGCTGTACTCAATGCCTTCTTTTAATTGTTTTATAATTACACGAATACAATCTTTCATAAAATATTTAAATATTGAAATCGAAACTACACCCACAAGGTCTGAACTTATTAAATTTGACGCTAATTCCAGACTTAAGTATATTTCTTTTAAGCCGATTATTATATAAACTAAATATTTTATTGTCTCATGATAAATAGCTGTGACAGAAGATGCGTTGTCAAATGAAAAATTATTTAAAATGGGAAAAAAAAAAAAAATTAATACAAAACGCGCGACAACTCAATTATTCAATGTTACAGAAAAACAAACAAATCAACCCACATGAAATATACCAAAATATATGGGCAAGTTCAAGAAACTCGTTTAGGACGGCGTTGCCCTTTTTGTCAAAAGAAAAGAAAAAAAAATTCATTAAATAAAAAAATTAGACAAAATGTCAACAATTTATTTCTATAATTTATGAAACTTGCTTAACTAGTTTGCTAGTTTAAACCGCGCAAAACTTTAGAAATATTCTAAACATATCAATATGAATTCTAATGAACTTTTATAAAAAATGATTGACCTACTAAAAAAAAAATTAATGAAAGAAAAGAAAACAGAGACTTAACCCATTTCTGAGCAAACAAATTATGAAGCATTAACCAAAGAAAGATACGCTCTATGATAATATTTAACATAATAAGTTGGATGAAGATGATGAAGAAAATAATTTATGCATAAAATTTACCAAAAAAAAAATTAACTATTTGACAAAGTAAAATATTTGTAAACATTCAACGAAGACAACACACTTTGTCGGCTACATCTTCCACTCGAACGTCGATAGTCAATAGATGAGGGTTCCGTCTCAGATAAACATGATGATTTATTTTGAGCAACAGATGTATCTGAAGGGTTATGCATGTTTAAAGGGCGCGAGGTGATGCATAATAGTAATTTTCTTTAAAAGCGATCCAGCATCGGTGATTATGATGAACTTATAAAAGAGTTTTAACTAAAATAAAATTGTTTTGAAATCGACTGAAACTAAGACAGACAATGAGTGTTGAGCGTTACGTTTAGACGCTATTTATTAAGTTTGCTTGTTTTATTTTTTTTTGTTGTTGTTTTTATGCAAATTAGTCTGCGAATATTGGTGGAATTGATAGCATTTAATGAGAAAATAAAAAAAAGCATAATTACTATGAATTTAATGATGTGCAGTAGTGTAGAAAATCTGGTTTTGCTTCATGGCTAAATTATTTGAAAAGAAAAAGTTAGGAATGAATTTGAAATTGTATGAATAATGACCAAAATTTTGTTTGATAAATACTTTACTGCTGACAGTTTGGATTTGTTTGGATTTAAGAAGTTTATAAAAATCATTGTTTGGATTTTATTTTAAAATATGGAAGTGCTTGACGCTTGTAATTTTTGTTTAGTAATTTAAGTAAAATAAAAATCATAGAAAACACAAAAATATTTTAGCAATAAACAAAAATTATGAAAGCGATGTATGGTCAGCTGCAGTCTCCATCCAAGAATTGTGGGGTGAGTTTACATATACATAAAAATTAAGGTAAACATTATTTGGGTTTTATCATTACCTATATATTATGTCATGCAGGCAACGTTTTTAAGAAATTACAAAAACTATGTTTGGCTTATACAGGTGTGTTCAAAAGTATCGCATATTTTGTGTTATTTTTTAAAATTATTTATTTATTCATGAATATCTATTTTGTCACCTTTAAAGTAATCCCCGATAAAATACACCTATGCCAAGTTTTAATCCTCGAAACATGCCAAATAGTCCCTTTTCCGGTATAGCCATAGCGCCTTCTTCGATTTAGCTTTTATCTCCTCAATCGACTCGAAACGCGTTCGCCGGAGTGGTCTCTTGAGTTTGGGAATAGCCAGAAGTCACACGGAGTCAAATCAGGCGAATACGGTGGTTGCGGCACGATATTGGTTGCATTTTTGGAGAAAAAGCCACAAAGAATCGACGTGGTTTTCAAGAAAATTCACCATTTTTGGTACCAATCGAGACTTGAACGTTTGAGGCCCAAAACATCCTTCAAAATTGTATTAATTGATCCTTTCGATACGCCAATTTCATCAGCAATGTCTCTCATAGTTAATCGACGGTGTGCAAGCACTAATTCTTTTACTTTTTGGATGTGAGCATCGTCCGTTGAGGTCGATGGTTGATCAGGAGGCTCCTCGTCTTCAACAAGTTCGCAACCTTCTTTCAACAATTTATACCAATCAAATGTTGTTGATTTTGGTAGAGCTCGGTCACCATAAGCCTTCTTCAACATTTTTGTCCCATTTATTCCATTCAGAAAAAAAAATTTGATACAGGTTCTTTGATCCATTTTTTTGAATAGGTAAAAATCGAAGACGATCCAAAACACGTGCAAGCAAAGCAACTGTCAACAATAAAGTGAACATTCAAAATGGCCGAGCTTGTCGGCATAAGTGAAGACATGAGTACCAACCTAACGCCACAAAAAAATCGAAATTCGAATATACGTAACCCGCGAAAATTCAAAATTCGCGATAATGTTTGAACACACCTCGTATTAGAAGCCACCACTTAAAAGATTATCAGATTCGCAAGACTAAAACGGAATGTTCTGACTGAAAATATTTTTGGACAACATCTTAAAACTCATTCCTGGCATTGAGATCTTCAAAAAAAACTTGAAAACTTAAAAACTTGTCAGACCACGGTTTTTCGCTTTGGCAACGCTACTCGGTCCTACTTCCCAATCGGTCAGATTGGACAGGTGAGACCTAGGTTTCCAAACCATCAACCATTAAATGGTTCACCGAAACAGGCACGGGATCTGGCATATTCGGTCAAAACACCAGGATCTCTGTTGCAATTGGTGCCAGTCCACGGTCATTCAATCTGAGATCCATGCCATTGAATACTGCGCCCGTCACCTTCTTCTTGGATAGCCAGGCAGCTATCAAGGTATTAACTTCAGAGACCTTTTTATCTTAGTTAGTTCAGTGTTATGATACACTTCAACCCCTCTCTCAATGATCGTAAAGTCACTATCTGCTGGTTCCTGGACACAGAGGTATTGATGGCAATGAAATCGCAGACGAACTCGCTAGATCTGGGTCCTCCTCCCCTTATTGGCCCGGAGCTTTTCTGCGGGCTCAGTTGGGCTTTAGCCATACGTATAATTGATATGTTTCTCGCAGAATCTCTACAACAATGTTGGATACAATATCCGGGCCTATGACAAGCTAAGCAGTTAACTCGCCTCTATCTGCCCTAAAAACATCGTACATCTCAACCGACATGACCACAGGTTGCTAACTGGCTGCCTTACCGGTCATAATTAACTGAGATACCATCTTAACAGAATGGACCTGTTCCCGGGTCAAAATGTAGACTCTGTTTGGAGAACGAGGAAACTAGCATACACATTCTCAGCGAATGTCCGGCTTTGCTTCGCAACAGATTCACTCTGTTTATTCGCTGTCTTATCACAACCGATCAAATCAGAGTCGCCCCGACTAAGGATATTCTCCTGCTTATTAAAGAGGCGGAGAGGATTCTAGGTCTACTAACCAAACAATTTTTTTACATGCCGAGCTTGGGTACAATAGACTCCTATGGAGTCGCAGCGTCGTTTAATCTCGAGTTTCGGAGGGCATATCATGTTCCTATTATTCTCTGTGCTTACGATAGGAACTCTGGTGACTTTCTTGAGTCTTTACTTCCGCTCTAACCACTTGCTTGTCTTGCGTCCTCGATCCAGAGACAACGTAAGGCTTTTATGGTTATGGTTAAAAGAATTGAAAAACTAAAAATATGTTTCAAATAGTCAACGAAAACTATTTTGAATATTAAAAACGTTACCAAATTTTCTCTTACTTAAATTTGTGAGTGATTTAAATAACTTTGTTATATAATCTTTCCAGGGCAAAGCCATACATCGAAATTATTACCTAAGTAAAGAAGTAATGTAATTATTTGTTTTTTATTAAAATGATATAAAATATCTGAACATATGAGTAAACTATTGCTTTCATTTTCTTCTACTGCTACTGTAACCAAATACTACTGCCTCTGTTTGCAACATATAAAAGATATTTTTATGTAATTTTTTTATTTTATTTATAACAATTATGCTTCATATTGAAATTTAAAACGTTTTACTTTCAATTACATTATTGTATACACATTTATTTTTATTTTTTTATTTTTAGCACGCTTTGAAAGACAATAGCAAAACTATAAAAGATACACATATGCAAATGCATATAATCTATAACTGCTACTTTCTTTAACTCTCTGTCTGTCTGTCTGTCTGTTTATCTATCTGTCTGTAGGTTGCATCATCAAAATCATCATCATTATTTTAAACATCATCAACACATGCAACAACTGTCTTCAACTGTCTTTACTAAGATTTCGCTTTATAAACTTTTTTTAGCAAACGGCAAATGTCTGTTAATATTGCACAGTTATACATATACACATTTCTGTAGGTACAAAAAGTATCTGTATCTGCGCGTTTGTATCTAAAGTGTTTTGCAAACGTCAATGCTTTTTCTTTGCATTATGTTATTGCCTATTCCTTTTCATATGCACTTTTGCTATTGTTTTCATATTTTCGCATACGTTTGTTTTTCAATCTTGATGCCGACTTGGCGCTTTTCTTTGTCATCATCATCATCGTCATCAACATATTCGTGGTGGCACGTTATAAGCCACACTGACTTCATTTTTCTATATGCTTTGTGTGTGTGTGTGTGTGTATCTGTAGCTATGCAAAAAAAAAAAAAAAAAAAGTATCTTCAAGTCTGATTTTGCCATATACGCGTGTGGTAAGCAACAAACTTCAACATTTGTTTGAAGAAATAAAATACAAAAATAGACTACAACCTCAAACCGAATTGGCGTTGTTGCACTTATAAAGCTGCACATGAATATGAGTAGCTCGAATTTATTTTTCCTGCTTATACGTTTCTATTTTATTTATTTATTTATTTATTTATTTTTTTACTCTTTTAACTATTTTTATTTTTTTTTTTTACTAGCAGCTCAAATTTCAAATTGTTGTGTAACCCTCGCTTGCAGCTACGCTATACTATATAAAAAAAAATCGTTTTATTTTATTCCAGCGCGTCATTTTTTCTTTCTTGTTGCAAAATATCTTTTATAAAGATTTTTTTTTATAAATATTTTTTTTGTCATAGTATGCGGAATTGAAAAATTTAAATGTGCTTCAATTTGTCAAGTTTGACATCTGTATTTCATTTTTCATCTTTTTCGATTTTTTCGGTTTTTTTTGTATTCATCAAAGCCACAACACGGCTAATTTAATATTTAAAAGATGCATAGATACAATATACTCGTATATCAATATGAGAAAACCTTCATGGATTTGTGTAGCTACTTTTTATTTTTATATGCTTTTTCAATTTATTTCATTTGGTCTCTAAAGCTTCTAATAAATCCCATACTAACACGCATACGCATGAGTTGGGTTTACAGCTTACACATCAATTCGCATGAAAGTGAAATTTTAGCTGTCAAATTTTGTGTATCTAAAAGATACAATAAGCAACCAAATCGTAACCATTCAGCAATCAATCAATAAAATGTACTGCGAGTTTTAGATTCAGTTAAATGTGGTTGCTCTTTGATGTTTTTTGTTTTAAAGGTGCATAAAAATTAGATTTTTATGCGAAAAAATTGTTTAAAGAAAATAAAATAAATAAAAAATTTAAAATGTACTAAAAGATACATTAAATTGATCTTAAATGAAGCAAATGAGTGAAATAGTAAAGAGTTCAAAGGCGAGCGAGCTTAGTAATAAACTTTATATTATTTTCTTATATTTCATTAAAAGGTAGAAAAAAATTGTATCTCAAATTTTGAAGAAAAAAAATTAGTTTACTTAAAAATATTTAGTATCTTAAGAAACATTTTCAGCTACGACAACTTCAAACACATAAAACAACAATCTCAACCACCATAAACACGTTTGTATACACTTTACATATAAAACATAAACTCATTTATTTACAGGAACTTAATAACCACAAAAAAAAAAAAAAAAAAATGGTGAGGAATGAAACAAAAAAAAAGTAAAAACCTCACTCGCAGGTGTGTCAATGACTTAAGGGACTAAGACAGAAAACTACATAAAAATATGAGAGAAAAAAAAAATTAAACCAAGCAAAAAGAAAATTATATTTAACTTCCGACATAAAACATGAACACATAACAGATGTATGGCAAACGGAGCAACTCCCGTAACTGCCCATACAAGATACTACTTACACTCGTTGATATAAAGCAATGTAGACGTACAATAGAAAGGTATAAAATAATACATGTGTACCAGGTCAAACTAAAACTATTAAAATGACAAACTAAGTTACTAACACATGAAACGTCGAGTCGAGTTGAACTGAATATAACATTTTTATATATGTACGAAGCTAAGCCGCCTATGTGAAGTTTGTATCTATAAGATACACATACTATATAGATACATACTCTATGTTATGTACATGTAAATATGTAGTTTTAATCAAGCTGCTACAATTTTTCTTATTATTTTTTTTTTTTTTAGCAGCTTTATGTCTGTTTTTTTTTTCTTTATAAAGGTGCGGTTCAGTGCCCTTTGATATCAATAAAATTTTGTATGAAAGGTAGCAGTTATATTTGTTGAAAAAGAGCAGTCGGAGTCCAGCTAAGCATAGCACAGCTCAGTTCAGTTCATTTCAGTTTAGTTCATTTGAGGCGTTGTTGAGTAAGTTGCATGCATAGAATATCAGCTGTCGTACAACAACAACAACAACGCTAGTGAGTCCTTGTTAGATATGAAACACGAACTAACAAACATTGCAATGTGTCTCTGTGTGTGTCTGAGTGTGTGCTGAGGTGTAACGAGTGAGTTATTGAGTTAGTGGGCCTCGCTGTCTCTCTGTCTCGGTGTCTCTCTGTTTTCTGTGTGTTTGTGGTTCTTAATTTACAACCACCGTGTTACAGTTGAATAAGCCTGGTACATACGAAAGGACTCTTACACGCAATTTGTGCATGCAGCACTTCATTCATTGAGTGGTAACCAAGCTATTCCAGCTGTTGGTCAGCTATAAATTTCGAATTTTATTGTAGGCGCACGTGCTCAAATTGTAGAGCATATGGGTGTGGGTTTTGATACTATTTACTATGATCCTTAAATAAGTACATACATATATGAGGCGTGAAGTTGCTTGAATGCGTGATGTATTACGATACTTAAAAGCATAACAATAAATGCATTGCATTTAAAATAAAGATAAAAGATACAAAAGTATCTTTTATTGTTTTAAATATACAAAATGTAGTTTTTAATTCAATTAGCATTCTTTTTCATTGTGTAAATGTTTAAAATAGCCACATTTGGTAAAAAGCAAACGTTGCAATCTTTTTTTTATCATTTTAAACAGAACAAATAAAAGATACATTCTTGCTTATGTCTGCGTTAAATTAACAAAACAGCTCAAATAACCAATTTAGCAAGCTTTTAGCTATTTATATAAACAGTTTCAACTTTCAATTTTATCGTTTATGAAACAAATATGTCTGATTGTGTCTTTGTGTGCAAATATATTTCTTAAGAAATTTTATATTGAAAACAATTTAAGTAATAAATACTTCAACATATTGCAAAAAAAAAAAGCTTATAACACCTGTGTGTATACGCAAATAAAGGCAAATACAATTGCATTTAGAATGCCAAGCTGCAATGAAATTCAATTTGCTTTATAAATACATACATACATACATATCAACAGATGTGAAATACTTTAGATAAAGAAAAAAATTTAAAATTGAATTTTTTTTTTTTTTGCATATTTTTTGTACTCTACACGTGAAGCATAAATGTGTATAATATGCTTGAATAAAAAAATACAACAGCTACAAATTTGTGAGATATATTTTCGAGCAGCATGAAACATTTTTTTTAACGTTTTATACATTGTGTAAAATCAGTTTGCCCAAAAATATATATTCTCGATCAACACGAAATTTCAAATTTTCGCGTGACATGTTACAGAGCATTATGCAAATATGCCAGGTAACGTATTCCGCGACTGTCTCTTTGTAATTTGCAAACAAATTTTGTTGAGTATGCATGTTTTGGTGAATTTATACCATTTCACCTCGTTAATGTAAATTTTGGTTCTATCTAGTAAATAAATATACTTCACCACAACTATATAGTCAAATTTATCTCCAAATTGTCGAAGTCTACTTCGATGCTTCTTGATCAAATTCTCGTTAATTTTGAAGTTGATTTTGAATACAAAATAAGCTGTCTCACTGCTATTTTCATCAATTTTGTTTTAATATGCAGTTATGTGGAAAAAAAAGTATTGTTTTTTTTGTTTGTTTAAAAAACTGCAAGCTAATCTGAAGAACAATTACAATATTACAAAAAACAATTTTAAATTCTGGCATATTTATTGTTTCCTTTTTCTATTATTTTCTTACAATTTCTATGCAACATTTTCATAATTAAAATAATAAGAAAATTTCAAACTTTACGCATTTTAAATTTAATTAATGCACACTAACTTCCAATTTCTTAGGCTATAATTTAAACAGCATGAGGTATGCGTGTATAAGTTCATAAGACAAACTTGCTGACTCAAAAGCTACAAAACTAGAAAATCCATTTCCTTTACACAGCACAACATTTCCGAAAAACATTTAGATCAAATGCGATGTTAATTAGATTAAGAATATAACTAAGAATGCCACACATGCGCACAACTTCCAACTTTGTTAATTGAACTTACTGAAAGACATTTACGATGACCCACATCCACCATTCCAAAGATTTCAAATAAAAATTATACAATACAACGCAAACAGAATATCAGCGTAAAACAATCAAATAACGCAACGAATTGTTGATCTAATGATCGTATTGTCTTTCTTTTGTATTTGTCAATGATGATGGTCAGTCTGTCGTTGAGTGTGTGTGTATTTCAGTTGAATTGGCATTTTTCCCTTCACATAAATTAGTAAAAGTAAATTATGTTTGGTTGGTGGAGAGCGAGCTTTGAATTCAATTAAAATTTATTGATGATTGATTTAAGAACTATTTTTGTCCAGTCCGACGATGCCAACTTGCACAGTCAGCGCTAATTGTATTTCATTTAATTCAATTAAATGCTCTTCACATACCACTAGAATGCAGCGTATCATTTTTATAATGTTAAATATTTTAGCTACATATTAAATATATTTAACGCTTATTTATGTTATTTCACAATTAAAGCAACTTTACTAAATTTATCATTTTATCTGCAGATACTCATTTTTTTTTTTTTTTTGTTTGAAAAAAGGGGAACCGCTTGTATCAAAAGGTGTTATCGAAACAAATATTTATTTGCGCGTTTTTTGTCATACAAAATAAATAAAATAAATGTTGACATAGAGTAGTGAAATTATTGTAGAATCATTTGTATTTCTAATTGTGTCTGTATATATGTATGTAGTTTTCCATATACACAGATAAAATATTCTTATCTAGTTTGCTATGTTTTATTTTATTTTTTTTTTTTTTGTATCTGTTTATGAAATATGGAATGAAATTATTTTGATATTGTAAGCAAATAATAAAAAATTTATGTGGAAATGTGATATGTATTGAAGAAACGAATGAATTGTAAATGAACAAAATTTTGATTTCAAAAATATTTTTTTATTTGTTCAGGTTTTCTTAATAAGATTGATTTTTAAACATATGTAGCTACTATAAGTCAAGCTCTCATATTTTTTAATTAGAGTAAGACTCTGTCAAAAATAATTAATTAAATAGATTGGAAATTTTTTTTTGGGAAAAAACTCAAAATTTTGCACTCAAAATTTTTTTCATTCTAATATTAGATTAAATCTGAGTTGTGATATTTAATAATATTTGAAGTATTTTTAACCAAGTTGGAGTCAATACATTACTAAATAACAACCATTTCCATACAAAAAATTTGAAAATGGGACGGTAAGTTTGAATGGGTGGTTCTAAAAATCATTAAAAAAATTTGGGGGTTTTGGCAACCTTGGTGCTGATATTGGATGATATTAGAAGTATTTTTAACCAATTTGGGGCCAATACACTGCTAAATAATAACCATTTTCATACAAAAATTCAAAATTGGTGGTAAGTTTATATGGGGATATATTTAAAAATGGGCGTGGCACATTTGTACTGACATTGGATAACATTGGAAGTGTTTTGAACCAATTTGGAGTAAACATATACATAAATAATACCTATTTTCATATAAAAAAATTGAAAATGGGCAGTCAGTTTGCATGGGGCTATACCTAAAAATGGGCGTGGCACTTTCATATTCAAACTTGCCCCGGTCGTTGTCGAGAAAAGCTTAAGTTCCAAATTTCAGCTATATCAGTAGTCTCCGAGAAAATCGCGTTGAAATAAACAGACGAACAGACAGACGGACAGACAGATGAACATAGAAAAATCGACTCGCCTCATCGACCTGCTCAACAATATATATACTTTTAGGGTCTACGACAAACTTTCCGACAAACTGAATATACCCGTTTACACTATGTGTAACGGGTATAAAAACACTACTGTGATGTTCAAGCTGGAGTACCTGACGAAATTTTCAAAATTTTTCAAAATCCTATTACTTCTGAAACTATCTCACCTAGGAGTTTCAAAAGAAATTATAGACTTACTTGCAAATCACTTTTTTTTGTTGACAGACCCTGAACCATTTTCTGAATCTATTTTCTTCCGCACCTCTTTATAGTTTTTATTATAGAAAAAAAGACTTTTAATAAGATCGGGCTACTATTTTCTACATATTTAGCTTGGAAATATACGCAGACTATATAGTCAGACTAATAAACCCAGTCCCCTGTCTATACCAATGCAATTCATAAGCATTTCTTAATGAAATACGACCTTCAATAACATTTTCCCAATGTACTGCAAACAAGCCACACTCTCAAACAATAATAACAATAATTTCAATTATAGTATTTAACAAGTAAAATTCTTTAAATATTCAACAATACACTTTGAACATTCATTACACACAAAACTCATAACTCATTTTTTCCACTCGCTTAAAAAACGAGTTTTTCACAACATGACACAGAACAAGCATGCCACAACACCTAACTAGCCCACGAGACGACGACGTTACTGAAATCAACAAACTACAACACACCACACCGCACTGTAGAACGAGACCAGAAACAGAATCCCTACACCCGCTCAATAGACCAAGCAGTCCGTCTCATGGCATTTAAAGCGTTCAAAGGCGCGTCATTCAAGTAGAACAGAGCAGCACAACACCACCCTCAATGTTGTACTTATTATTTAGTAAGAGTATGTGATGACTGGTCATTCATTTACTGCGACTTTAGAATGAATAGCAAAAAACTAGAAAGAGAGCTTGAGGGCGGCAAAATTAAAAAAAAACAAAAAAATACATTTCATAATTTCAAAGCATCGATCAAATAGTTGCGCATTTGTTTTACGAGACCGCGTCTACAGATGTTGTAGAGAGAGAGAAAGAGTTTTGCTTAGAAATTGCATGAAAGAAAGAGAAGTAATGAGTATGTACATACTATATGTACTATAGGGTCTTGAGACGCGCTTCACAAGACTTTGTTAGATCGTTAGTGTACTCTGAATGTGTTGTTGTATACGAGAGACAAGTTGAAAGTAAAAAACAAAGAAATATATCTACAAAAATATATTGTATTGTACAAGCGCATAAATTGTACAATGACTTGTTTAAAGTTATTGTTATTGTTGTTTTTGTTTTTATTTTTGTTATTGCTTTTTGCGCGCTGAGAAAATAAAAGCAAAAAGCACAAAACGACTTATAGATACATAGATACAATTTTTTTCTATCTATATACAAAATATATAGATACATAGATACTTTCATAAACAACGCTACAGTTCATTTTAATTGACATCGAAAATTAAGCAACAACAGCAGTAAAAACTATCTTCGCCGTTTCTAGCTAATGTTTTTTTTTTTTTTTTTTTTTTCAACTAATTTGACTTTGCGCAATACTTTGACTTTCAGATACTTTTGTATTTAGTTACTTGCATTTTATTATCATTTACTTAGACGTTGCGCTTTGTGTCATCTTTAGTGTCGTTGTTGTTTTTATTGTAAATGTTGTCATTAGCCAAAGTAGCGCTACTCAACATGTACACTTTTATCTATTAAACAAACTTAATAAAAAAAAGTATCTTAAACACTTGAGATATCTATCTATCGCATGCGATACTATATTTTCTCAATGGAATAACAACAACATTCAATACATATCTCTGTGCGTGTATTTGTATGTTTTTTTTTCAACAAATTAGTTAAAGCAATTAGTTATCGATTTATGATATAAAATAAACGCTACTTAATTTAATTTAATAAAAAAAAATACACTGTAAAAAAGCAAATCGAAAATTTTAACATTTTATTTTTTGTTTAATTTATAAATTTTTTATTGTGAACGAATTATTGAATATCTTTTACATCGCTTACTTTTATTTGAAGTTTTTTAAAAAGATTTCATAAACTCACTTTTTGATTTCAATAAAAATTAAATATTTTTTTATTTTGTAAAATATAACACGTGGCAAATAACAAAGCTTTCGTTCTAGTAAACTTTTTCTAGTAATTTTTTTATCAATTTTTTTGTATTAAAAAAAAATATATAAAATATAATGCAAGCGTGCGGCATATGATATATTTTTTTTTTAACTGCTAACTTTTTTATTTTTATTTTTTATGATTGAAAAAAAAAGCAAAGTATCTTTTGATAACATTTTGACGCCGGCAAGCGCGTAAAAAAGTAGCAATCTGGAAGGCATTCTTAATGGCTTTAGATAAGTTGAAAAAAAGAGTGTTATGTACGAGAATACCTTAATTGAGTTGTATGCACTTCAATAACAATATTTATAGACATAAGTAACAAACTATTCTTTTTTTTTTTTTTTACAAAGAATTCTTTGATTTTATGAATTTATTTTTGATTTTTATTTGCTTAGTTTTACAATACACACCGAAAGGTAATTTCTGATAACGATAAGGAAACGTTTTTTTTTTTTAGTTTATTTTATTTGTTGTGCCAGTTATTTCGGTTCGTTGGCTTTAAACGTTTGATTTTGATATATGAGTCAGCAGACGTCAAAAAAAATAATGATAAAGCTTGAGAAATTATTAACTGCATTTAAATGTGATGGAAAAGTTGATAGACTAACGAAATGAAAATACTAAAAAATTAATATATTTAAAAAAAAAATTTATTTGCGGGTTGTCGCAAAAAAATGACACAACAAAATTAATTTAAATCTTAAAAAATGCAAGATGCAAGCTTTACTCTTGAGCTTTTTGGATATCCATGACATTTATGTTTTGATATGCCCTTCCGGTTGGCTCTATCGTATTCTGAGTAAGGCCGCTAATAAACTTGCCAGAGTTACAGACTTATTTCGGCTTAATTAAAGCGGCTTAACAGACAAAGAAATTAGTTCAGTTTATCTACTCAAAAAGAAACATACATCTCAACAAGTTTGAATCGGACTTGTCATAACAGTCTGTGAGATTTTATATTAATAAAATGGATTAGTTCTCAGAATCATAGTTTGCTTTTTTTTTTTTCTATTTTAAAAATGGAGTTCCAAAATGCGGAGAAATTGTCTAAAAGAAGCGGTTTGGAAGCGAGATCGTAAATAATTGAAGTTTTTAATTTTTTTAATCTTATGGTCCGAGAGGAATCTTATGTTCTTGTGCGTTCTTGGGCTTGTATCCATAAAACAGTTTAAAAAGTGATCCTAGATCGTTTGTGGCTGCTTCCGACCAACAACAATTTTTTGATTTTCGTATTCAGAATTTGTCTTAAATTCGCGATACAATCTTAACCCATTTTAGAGTAAAGATTTGCCTTGATATAAGAAGTATTTGTACCATACTTGAAGTCGTTAGCTCTATAAAGAAGTTTTTATACCCTGTACCCAAAGGGTAAAACGGTATATTAAGTTTGTACAAATGTATGAAAAAAAGACAGAAAGAGGCTAGATAGACCCTACATATTATATATATATATATTCTTGATTAAAAGGGTAGTCGAACTAACTATGTCCATCGGTCATGCGGTAGAGCTTCTATACATGACAACTTAGAGTCTTTTAAACCATCAAGTGTGCACTTGCAAACGGTTTGTAGCCCAACAAGAAATGTAGCTCAAAATTATGGGTTTTTGCACAAAATGGCCATTGATTTTTAATCTATGAACTCTAAATTTTGTATAAATTATGTCTATGATAGTCCCAATGCAATATCCAAATATAAGTATGACCAACAAAATTTTATATATAACCCCTATAGAAATATAACCCATTTTTTAAGTTTTTTATGAAAATACTATACAATGAGGTAAGGTATTAAGATAAAACTTAACTTAAGGTACAGAAAGATTGGGTACAGGGTATCTTGCTGACGAGCAAACTCAAATTCATCGTTCTATCTGTTTTTTCGTATAATAACTGGATAATAGGTTGTTGATTTCTTGTATACCAATATACCATTGGTATACCATTATACCATTGATTTGTTTCGTTGAGATAATCAAAACAAAAATATTTTAAAGGGTCCACAATGGCGCCTTTAATGCGTTACAAACTCTCCGACAAACTGAATATAAAATGTCAATTACAAATAATTATTTTCAAACTGTTTCAATACTTTATCTTGCAAGATAAAGAATTCGTATGTAGTATCAATACTTTCCCGCAAATTCTAAAATTGACTACAGCTCCTATCCGTTAATTTTTTTTTTTTTTTTACAATAAATATGAAAATAGTAGCAAAATATCATTGTCAGAACAGCTCATTTATAATTATCGCTAAAGCTCAAAGCATAAATTTTCACATTATTATTAGAATAATAATATTTCAGGGAATTTGACGCACTCGATTTACTCATTCATACGACTCCCTAACACGTTGCCGTCGACGTCGACTTAAAATGAGTTTCAACGGCGTGCCAAGCGGCGTGTATTCAACTTGTACAACTTTTATCGTCACGTATCGCTCATAAAATTATATAATGAGAAAAAATCGACGACGCTCTGTTCTGTACTCTGGTACGAGTATTAGGCCGACTTGACTTGACTGTTTGATAAATCTTACTTCAATTGCTTTTGTTGTGCATAATTTGTGGGTCAAGTACAAAAGATATAATATACTTTTTTTATTTATTTCTTCATATAGTGAAATGATTGTACTTAGGCGAGATTTATATAATAAAATTCTTTTCGATTGCTTATGTGTAAACAATCAGAATTTCTTGTCTTGTGGGCGTTACTATGTGAAGGTCGTACATTAATCTAAACTCCAACGAAAAAAAAAAACTAGTTAATGAGCTATAAATATCGAAATTATTTACCATTTTGTTTTTAAATTGCAGCAATTTTATTTTTGTTAAGCATTTAAAGTTAATTATTTAAATTTCGTTAAATTACTTTCACGCTAATAACACTGACACTTTTGCAATTTTTTTATAACACTGTTTGAATATATTTTTTTATTAAGCTTGCAACACTTTCTTTTTTAGCACAATTTTTTTAAAGGTTTTAAATTTCAGTAAATCGGATTTTCTTTAATATTTTTTTTTCTTTTTATATTCCAATTATATTCGAAATGATTTTGTTGACGTATGGTTCAGACTGTTACACTTAACTGGTTTATTTTTTTTTGTGTTGTTGTTTTTGTTGTTTTCATTTACTACTGCATTGCACTGTAATTGTTGTGAATTATTTTTAAAATTGTTTTTTTTTTTATATTTTGCACACGCCCACTTTTTTTGATTTTGATTTATTTGCATAAATTTTCTAGTGATTTTAAATTTGTTTGCTTGCTTGTTACTTTTTTTATATCACAATTTATTTGTTTATTTTTTTTTTTTTTTTAATTTTCCAACACTGATATAGGTTTGCTGTAAAGAAAGAAAGAGATAGACAATTGAAATTAACAAACTGTAACGCATTTACATAAGTTTCCAATTGGATTTTGTGCAATTTTTTTTGTTTATTTTTTTATTTATTTTTTTTTATTATTTTTAAATAAATTAAACTTTTTTATACTTAGAAGCAATTTAATCCGGCTTTGTCAGGAAGCTTAAATACATATTTTAATATTTTTTTTTTTTTGGAAACGCGAAAATAATTAATTTCAATTTCTAATAATTCATTCAGAATTGGAGAAGTATTATTTAAAATCGATAAATTTTTGCATAAATCAAGTAGAAAAGAGTAACAACTAAATCAAATAGAAAATAACAATAGTGTAACAAATATATGGAATCTTGTAGATGATTCTACTCGATAACAGTTATCTTTAGTGTAGTGTATACTATTTACAAATGTAAAACTTCATTTTCTAGTATTCGTATAACGGACGTGACACGGTGATTATTGCGAATGCCTTGAGAATGCCTGTTCATCTACAAATACATGGAATTTTTTAGATGATTCTACTCGCTGGTAGTGTATATATAAAATTCATACGTAAAACTATATTTTCTAGTATTCCTATAACGGACGTGACACATTGATTATTGCAAATGCCTTGAGAATGCCTGTTCATCTATGTAGCTTTACGCTTTCTATAAAGCCAGATGAACAGTAAGACCGTTATGGTTAGATTATCGAAAAATTATTGTTATACTACTCAATATAGAAGAAATAAGCACTATAATAAAATGTTCAGAATACTACTTTTTGAAAACTATTGAACAAAAATTTTTAATATTAATTTCAAACTTTTTTTAAATTTTATTGTTTTTTTTTTTTTTTGTAAATACTTCCTCGTGTCAACATTTAGATAAATTCGATAAAACAAATCAATTAATTGGCACTTTTATATTTAAATTTAAAAGTGATTAAAATATTTATGCGCTCATCACAAATTATTTAGATACAAATTAAAGTTGCATATAAAATATTCTTTAACACATAAAAAAAAACTAATTAAAAAATTAATACTTTGTTTATATTTATTCTAAACAAACTCAAAAAATATTATTAAAAAAATAAAACCTGTTAACTGTTTTTGGTAACGCTTGGATTTATGGTTTCTTAAACGATGCTTAAAATAATAAAAAAAAAATATATGTAAGAAACAAGCGAGAAGACCGGTTTTTTGTCATAGAAAACCTTTCACTCTGCATAGCGTCGAACTAACGATCTAACATGCTGACTGACTGCAAGCGATTTTATATAATTTCCACTTGTGTGGGAACAATCCGGCTGGAAACAACAGACAGACAGACGGACAAACAGATGGACAGAGACAAACAGAAAACAAATGTTCAAAATATTTATGCATTGCAAGAAATATTTTCAAAAAAATAAAAAGAACGCGCCAAAATATAAAATAAAAGTCATTGGACTATGATATCAGCTGCTATTGAAATATATTTTATTATTTTATATATCTAAAAGACAGACGAACGGACAGAACGACAAGTGCAAGTACATATTAAAGGTAAAAAAAACTACATTTCAGGCTCGCAATGAGGTAATGAGCCGGCAAAGTCAGACTACAAGCAAAGAGGGTCGCTCGCAACATGGCTAAGAAGAACCAGGTGACGCTTAGACAGACAGACCGGTAGACAGATATTACAGGTAAATAAAGTTCAAACACAAGTGCCAGCGTATAGAAGGAGAAAAAAACAAAATAAAAAAATTATATATAGAAGCAGTAAAAAAAAAAAGATGTAGAAGATGTATTACTTATAGCAGAGTATATGACGCCAAAGAAGTCGTCCAAGTGGTTGCTTTTTGCTTCTTGCTGACTCGCATGTGGCGAGTTTTTCAGCGGAAATAATCGTAAAGTTTCTTTTACAAAAAAAAAAAAAAAAGAACCTAAATAAAATAAAAAACACGACTAACCAACTCACAAGACAATTCCACATTCAAAAGCAAACCATGAAAGTCAAAGAAAAAAAAAAACAGAGCGCGGAAAATAAAAAGTTCAGCAAAAAAAAAAAAAAAACTAAAAATAGAAAGAAACTTGAGGCACATTTTGTATTAAAATAAAGTTGTAACACAAGAAAAAAAAAAAGAAGAACTAGACTGCGTCGAATTTTGCGCTTTGAACTTGGTTTCTTAGATAAATACAAAAATTAAAGTAATAATAGCTGACTTTGAGATTGAAAGTTGCCTCGAAAGCGGTGTGCGCTATTATATGAAAAAAAAATTATAAAAAGCTTTTTTAATTTTTATATTAATAATTAATTATGCAAAAAAAAATCAATCCCAAACGAATTTTGGAGCTAAAACTTAAAGTTTCTTAAATTAAGCAGCTTTCAAAAAATGTATATATCATATAAAAAAGCCTTGAACTTTGCAACACTTTTATAGAACTAAAATATTTAAAGTTAATTTAAAAACTTTTAGTATAAACTTAAAAAAATGTAATACTTGAAATTCATAATAGATTTATTTTAGAAACTAGGTGTGTTGTTTTTAAATTGTTTCGAAATTTCATAAAAAAAAAAAAAACTTTATCTAAACATTATAGCAACATTTTTCAAAACAGATTTAAGCTAGCAAGCAAATATTTTTTAGATACAATCACTGTTTCTAAAATATATATATATTACAATATATCATTTTCTAAATTTTTGAGATACATGTAACTTTGTAAAATTTCGATAAAATTTAATTATTGAGAAAAAAGTTAAAAGCATAAATTTTAAGCTTTCTAAAACGTGCTATACCAATATTTTAGAATGTATAGTTCACGAGTTGTAACATATTCTAATGACATAATAAAAATAAAACATGGTTTCTGAGTTACTTCAATAGTATTACATATTTATATTATATTAACCTTAAATTGTCCAAAAATGTGTAGTGTGCTACTCATAAAAAAACCTTACTTTCCGCAGAGGCTTGAGAAAAGTAAATAGAATTGAAGAACTTCGCAGACCTTTTTTTTTTATTTTACCGAATACTTTACTCCCAAACAACTAACTTTACTGCAGCTACATTAAAAATCTTCTTTTTTTTTCTATTACTCCTCAAAGAAGGTGTCACTAAAGTTGACTTTTTTGTTGCTTCACGTACTTTCAGAAATTTCCGAGTTTTCTGTCTGACAAAACTTTTGGCGCTTTCAAATTGAGACTGATTGTTTGGATGTGGATTGTGTATGCGCAACGGAGCAAAATTTATGACGGAAGTGAAATAGTTTGATAATAATTTCTTTTACCTTTTACAACTTTTTTGCTCTTGTGACTTTTTTTTTTTTTTGTAAAAATTTATTGAAGCAGAAAAACTTGTAATTTGTTCTTTAATGGAACGCGTGTGTCTATGTGTGTGGAGTGACATAAAAATTTGGTCAATTTCCTACAAAAAAAAAAAATTTTTTTAAACTGCTTGAAGCGACATTTACTTAATTAATTGCAAAAACTATTGCAACAGAATTTTTATTATATTTTCGCTTTTGAATTATTGCAACTGCATTATTTGGTTTGGCAATGCCTTAAGAGTTGCCTTTGCAACTTTTTTAACTTTTTACTCCAATTTAGTTGCAATTCTTTTATTTAAAAAGTTTTTATTTTGCACGCGATCACGACTTTGAAATTACTATTACTATTATTACTTTTTTTTTTTTTTTTTGCACAATTGAAAGATTTTTATTTTATTTTATTGTTTGCAAAAAATAAAAGAGGCAGTCAAGTCAAGTAATTATTGCAGTTTTACTTTTTCAATTTTTGCGTTTACGTGCAGCGCAATAAATTAAATTTATTTATATTTTTATTTATTTACGCTTGTTACGTTTTTTTCTATTTTTGTAATAAATTATTTATTGAATGTGTTTGTTTTTAACTTTAAGGAACTATCAGAAATGTTTATGTAGTATTTAGCTAAGCTGATCCAAAACGAATTTTTGGCTGAAAACTTAAAGTTTTTGAGTTTAAATGGTTTTTACAAAAATTTATATATATCAAATATTATAATTTTTAAAAGCCATAAACTTTGAAACTTTTTTTGTAAATCTAATAATGTAAGAGCTTTGTTTGTAAGGTAAGGTCTTAAGCTTACAAAATTTCTGCTACTTGAAATTCATATTGAATATATTTCAAGAAACCATGAGCGTTTATTGAAATAAGTATGTTTTAAACAGTCGAAAGTTTATATAATAAAATAATATTAAATAAACTTTAATTATGAGATAAACAATTTCTGTGGCTATTTATCGAGATTTAACAGTTTGATGAATTTAGCGAAACTGCAGGAAAGATATTTTATATTAAGTAAAAGGTTTGAACAGTAATTGTCTAAGTAAGGCAACATGTCTTCATAAATACAGTGTTTTTCAACTTTATAACCCAAAAAGAACAAAAAAAACAACATGATTTTAAGCCCAAATTAGGATAATATTAATCGTTAGAATGAGGTGCAGTAGTTTAATGAAAGTATCAAAATTTTTGAAGTATTATCCGCGATAGTTTGAATCTTTTTTTAGGCAATTAATCCAAATAAATACTGAAATACTGAATAAATACTGAAATAAATACTGAAAATCCCAAAATGAGTTAAATATTTAATAAAATATTTTCGAACATTTTATAGCAGCATTTGTCATTTATATTTGAATAGTTTTTAGTAGACAAGTTGCATGTATATTTTTATTATTTTCTTTTGTTATGTTTTTTGTTTTTTCTTTTTTTTAAATCAATTTTTGCATAGATAAATAAATTTATTCGCATTTATTAATTATGATATTGAAATGAAAGATACAAGATGAATCGAAGAGAAAGATAGCAATCAAAATAACGCTTTCTTTCAATAATAGATTATAAAACAAAATATTATAAATATTATTTATATTCTTTAAAACTATTTTCAAATTTTTTTTCTTTAACTTTTGCCGCTTTATAAACCACAAAAAAAGATGGGAAAACCAAGCATTTAATCGGGACTCGAACCTAAGCGTTGTGAGCTAATGAAACCAACTGAAACAGTCACAGCAGACCAAAATCAGCTGATGCGCTTGAGACGTGCTCTAAAGTAAAAGAGCAAAGAAAATTTACAGTTCTTTTAGAAAATCATTTAAAACATGATGATTCTACTCGATAGAACATTGCTTTGTTGGTTTATATTGGATTTGTTTTATAGGAAAATACTTAAATGGTCTGGGCGAAACAGACTATTATGGAATATTTTATTCAATTCCGGCTCAAACGTTTATATTTAAACAACTCATTTCTTATATTGCATTGAAAATTCTTTCTCCACAGAAAATTCAACGGAAATCATTGGGCATGGCAATTCTTTCTTTTTACATCTGGTTTAGGTTTCATTTCAAATAAATTTGATCCAGAATATTCATTTGAAAGACTTGGCAACTTTTGAAATAAACTTTAAAATAAATAAAGTCTTGATCTTTTTTTTGTTTTTTGTACATATCTGTATGGAAATCGTATTAAAAGTTTACAAATATTTTGGGCTTCAAGTTTAAAGCATGAAATACTTTTTTTAATATATAATTTTTTATATGATATTTCATACATAAAACATGCATATTTTTTTTATTATTTTCAAAATTTTACTGTTTTAATATATTTAATTTATTTAATTTAATTAATTAAAAAAAATATTTGCTCAAAATCACAGCAGGCTTTCACTAACTTATTTATTGTTAATTATTTTTAAATAAATTATAATAAATATACAAATACTATAAATATAAGTAATTACTTTTTTTAAACACTTTTAATGCCGACGAAACCGCAAAAGACGGAAATTCTTTATTTGTTTTTTATCAGATTTTTTTTCACAATTTTTTGTAATTTTGTTTTTATTTTTTTTTCACTTTGAATTTTTTTTGTTTTAAAAACTTTTTACACTTAAATATTTTTTTAAAAATATTTTTTTTTTTATATTTGTTGTAAGTTTTTTTTTTTTTTTTTTTTTGAATAGTTAAACTATTTACTTTTGCTTGTTGTTGTTAATGATATTTTCTTTGAATAACTTTTTCTTAAACAATTTTATTTATTTAAGTTGTTGTTGTGTTTGTTTTTTAATATTAAACATTTAATTAAAATTTAGTGTACAAGTGCTTTTAAGTATTTTAATATTTATACATTTATATTTTTTTTATTTTGAATTTATTTTGTTGTTGTTGTTGTGATAATTATAATTTATTATATTTAATAATGATATAATATATATGTATATATATAGACAAAGTTGAGTTTATATATAATTTTTTTTTTATGAAGTTTAAGACTTGATTTTTTTTTTTTTAGTTTTATTTGAACTTCCGCGCACGACGATGATGAGCTGCTAACTGCGTTTCTGACATTAAAATAAGCGAAACTTCCAAATGTTTTTTGTTTTAGATTATTTTACCGTTTTACACAAACATATAACGGTAAATATAACCGTTAATTCAAGTACGAATATATACGAACACATATAAACGAAACACGAACAAACAACGAAATTTACTACTCTTTTATATGAAAAACTACTTTTTTACAGTGTTACGATTCGTTTTTGTTGTTGCCGCTCGTATTGCTTTATTTCATTCGGCGGCATTTTGTCTTCGTGTGTTTTTGTTTGGAACCGCTAATACAAAAAATTCAGTTTGGTTGCTTGGCAATAAGTTTAAAAGAGAATTTTATGTTCTCTTAGTTCTTAGTTCTCTTCTCTTTTATATAATTGTATATGAAGTCGGCATAACGGCAACCCTCGGTTACAAAAGTATTGGACAAGGGTGTTGCGGTGCTGTGTGCTGCACTTTTCATTCTCTATACAATTTTTATCACATTTGTTTTGGTTTTTTATTTCGCTTCAGTTTTAAGAGCGAAATAAAATGAAAGACTGAGATGAGCTGAGCGAGTGAGTGAGTGAGTTTCTTTCTTTCTTTTTATTAGTCGATTCGAACAGATGACGCAAAGTGGTTGATATAATATTTTGGCAATTACTGTAAATTTTGAAGTAAAAAATGGAGGAGTTATATTTTTTCCATACCCGCAACACATAGTATGAAACATGTATATTCATTTTTCTGCAAGTTTGTTACGCATTTAAGGAGTAGAATAAAGTTTATACGTGATGTTATAACGACGGCACAGGGACCGACGATTTACGTCGTTACATCCGGTCGTCCACTAACCGAAGTACAAGCTTGTATGGGGACTAGCCAAGCCATCGGGTTTTGGTCTTTATAACCGGTCAGTCGCTATAAGCGGAGTCGCCAACGACTAAGTTCAATATTAAAATCTAGGTTCCGCACCCATTTTAAGCTATAGCCCTCTTACAAAATTACCGAATATTTTCAAAGTTTGGTATGAAAGTAATAATAATTTATAAATGTATAATTAATTGTTATGAGATCACACATAAACTGTTCACGATTCGTGTGACGGTAATTTAAGCATCCACCGGAGATAATGTTTTTCCTAGAGTATTGATAAAGCAGGTCGACACCGAAAATGATTCAAGCATCAGACTAGGCTTATCTTATGAATCACTGTTTTTGATTTTCCAATATCAATAAAACGAGGTTATTTTTTCATAACAATGATGGGCAGCTACACTTTTGCCCTCGTTGCGCACACCAATATTCAACGCTAAAACAAAATTAAAATACGATGTTTTTGTTGTTTTTTGTTGAACGCCTATGCCTCCAATGTGGTTGTTGCTATATGCTCGAGCTTGTGTTTTCTAATTGAAGTTTTCGTTTGCATCAAAAACTAAGCAATGTATATCTGCAATGTGTTTATTGTTTTTGTATATTTTGTGTGCGACATATTTAAAGACATATTTGGAGACAATTTCCTTTCATCTCGCTTCCCTCAATGTATCGATTGCTGAGGCCAACTCAATAAGCGTCTTTTCCACAAGCTGTAGACGTTCATATATTATATTATAAAATTTCAGATATTAAAAATCAAACTGGCCACAAACAGATGGGTAATCTTCATACCAGCACGAAAAAATAAATTAATTTGTCCCAAATTGAATACAAATAGTATGCGCAAATTGCTGTAAATCTCGAGGAAGAACCTCGCTATACTAGCAAATGTTGTAAAGAAGAAAACACACCAGACATTTTAAGAATTTTTTCTGTACTAGAGTCCCGCACAATTATCCGAAATGGTTAAAAAGGATACTCGAAATAAAATCGATTCGAGTAACTCAAGTTACTGCTAGGAAAATGATCAACTCGACTCGTTTAAATTCGGTACGAGTCGACTCGGTATGTCAACTTCAACTCAAATCGAGTCGGATACTAGGGGTGTGTGATTTTTTGAAAATAATCGATTGTTGATAAATGTGAAAAACAATCGATTGTTGCTGATGAATCATGATTATCAAAAAATATTTTGTGGTACACTTTTTTGTATGTTATGATATCGTAGTATAGCTCAAGAAAGATAAAAAGTGAAGGCCCTTTTTTTTGCTACGCACCTGAAAAAAGCCGAAACTGTCGTCTATCCTCTATCAACTGCTTGATTATTGACTAAATAATCACTTGATTAATCAATTATATGATTTTTCAACTAATTGATCAGTTGATTGTATAAAATAATCGATTGTTCATTGATTAATCGATTAATCGCACAGTCCTATCGGATACTCGATTGAGCTATAATTTTAGCATGTATTTAAACAATAGTAGAATCTCATTATAAAATTGATTTGTCACTGAAAATATTAAGTAGATGTTAGTCTAAGGGTTAATGTATGAGCGAGTGTTTCTGGTTGTCCAGAACTAACGCGCACGACCCTAAATTTTTGAAAGACAAAACCGTACGTACACGAAAAAATCAAAGGTTCTGAATGGATGCGACAAAAGCCTAGCCTTTTTCCCATTTCTAGTCAAAATATAAAAAAAATATAATAATAAAAAAAATTGACTAAAACTCAATTCATATCCGAAAGATCGGATAATCGAACGAAACGGTTAACTTCATTCAGATAACCGAAACTACGGATACTCGATTTAGGAATTATTCGTTTATTCGAGTAAAAATTTTAGCTAGGTCGAAAAGTTCGGTTGTTCGACTCATCGGCTCGAGTAAGTCAAGACTCGATTATATCTGTTGATATAGTTTATTGATGCAGGGCTCTACTTTGTACATGTCCCTTACCCAAATAATTCAAACTAAAATACAAGATTGGCTTAGAGCCTCTTGCTATCTATTTAGGGCCATTAGCTTCCTATTTTTGCATTATAGGTACTCGTACAATCTTTTTTAATGTTACTTTTATAAAGTGTAAATATTCAAATTTTAAAAATAGAAGACAATCTTTAAGATAATAAACATACACACATCTGTTGTAGCTTCTCTGGTAATAAATCAGTAATAATTTCTGCTTACCTAGTTTAGTCTAAAAATAGAGTTAAATGCAAATAAGTATCTGATGCAACAACTTTTAGTTACATTGTTAAATTTATATCGCAAAGAAAAAGGTGATTCGTGTGAGTGAACGAGTGAAAGGTATGAGAAGATACAAAAAAAAAAAAAATAGAGATGCATAAAAAAGTAAAAGCAAATGTTAACAAATGATTTAAGATTTTTTCTGTTTTTCTTTTTGCAAAATAAAATAAAAATATGCACAACACGCGCAAAAGAGCTTATGTAATGCAAAGTGGCACTGAGTTGTATTGTAAAAGAAAATCCGAAGAAGATACTCGACTCAACTTGAAGTTACACACACAAAAAAAAAAAAAAAAACCCCAAAACTAAGTTAACCAAATAAAGTGGATTGCGTTGCGTGTAGACGACAAAGGCGATTGTAGGGAGCAAGTGAGGTATCGTGTGACTGTAGTTTTTTTAAGTGGAGTGGTTGGTATACACTCGTAACCTATTCTGATTTGCTATTTTTACACCCGCGTAAATTTTTCATTTTTTTCTTTTTCGTTTGTGAACAATAAGCGCGACCAAAGGAAAGGAAAGGCAAGGAAAGTGCAGCAAATGTAAAGCAAATCTAAAGCTACACAAGGTCCGTCCGTCCGTACATAACTTGCTTTGTTTTCCGCGGGTGCATTTGGGTTGCTACTGAGGCTAGAGTTGTATTTGGAATTTTTAACTTTTTTTTTTAGTTTCTAGTTTTTTGTTTTACTTTTTCGACATTTTCCCTGCGTAGTATTCCTGAAATGCGCCACATACGAATGAGTATGCATGTACGTTTGTATCTGCCGCAGCGTTGCAGCGCACTAAGTCCACGTTTACGTTCATTAGATGCCTCAATAAAGTTAGCTAGTTGGGTTTTCGTTTCGGGTTTTGGTTTTATTTTGTTTAGTTCTGTTTTAATGTTTTTTTTTTTTTTTGTTTCGTTTTTTATTTGTTAGCTGCTTTTGATACGTGCTGCCGTAATGTCTTGTTTCCTTTCATTTGACGCTGTTGGTAAAGTCAAGTAGTGCAGTGAAGTGGTGCTGGCGTTTGTTGTACATAGTTTATCAACGAGTTACTATGCTTCTTTTGTAGCTATATGCATGTATATGCCTTGTCTGCATTTGTTTTGGTTGGTTGCAGTGCATTTTTATGGTATACACAGCAAAAAAAAGAACAAAAAAGTTGTTTAAATGTATTTCTAAAGGCATAAAATGTTTAAAAGAATGCATTAAAGTAAAAAATTCGAAACGGTTATGAACCGGTTCGAAACGGTTATGAACCGGTTAAGCATTAAAATGCATTTAATTAATAAAAGGAATATACATTTTTATTTTAAATTGATAACCATATTTTTTTAATGCAATTTCGTCGAATTTCTTACGGTGCAACTATGCTTCAGTGCACATTCCACTCACTCACTAACTGCCCATATAACCCTGTGCACCAGTTCACTGCACAAAATACATTCGCTCTAAGTAGGATATCTCATATCGTTGTTCATAATAATAGCAGCACGCATTAAATTGTAGTTTGTCTTACAAAGTTAAGCAAAAAGTCAAACCAAACTGGCAGGCCAGCTTGTCTGTCCGTCCGTCTGTCTGTCTGAATGCCCACTAAAATGTCTCATGCATAGTTGGCATTTCACACTGTAGCAGTGACGTTGTTGACTTCCTTCTACTGGACACTTGCACTAAACTAAGACTCACTTTTCAACGCATTGTCTTCGTTGCAATTTTTCTTTTATTTATTCCAGTCAAGCCTTTACTTTTTTTTGAACATAGAAAACCAACAAAAACAAAACTTACAGCCTGAAAACAAGTTTTTCAGTTGCTTGACTTAGTTTTTCATAGACATTGGCATTTTAGTTATTTCATACTTTTTAAAATATTTATATATTTTTTATTTATTATACTTTTTTTACCCGTTTTATAAGTTTCGTTTCGTATCTTTTAGTTAATGAGTTCGTTTTTATTTGTGTTACAATATTATGAAATTTATGGCTTAGCTTTGATATTTTGTCATAAAAATTGATCAAACAACTTTTGAAAAATGTCAAACTAACAATTTGCATGTCATGTTCAGATAGAAAAGTAGTTTACGATGTCGCCTGTCTAAGAAAGTATAATCTATCCTTGACTTGCCTCGATGTTTATATAAGTTTTGTATTTACCACACTTGCATGTGTAATTTAGATACGTGCTGGCAATGTCTGTAATAAGTCACGCTTTTTATGAAGCAAATTATTTTTTACATAAATTTTTTTGGTAGGAAATATTTGAGAATGATGTTATAGGGCCAAACTGAAGTAGTAGGCGAAAATACTAAATGGTATGCTGTGCAATTATAATTTTCATAAATAAATCGATTTATCGAAAGCAACGTGTAGTATTTATAAATAAAACAAGGAAAAACATTAACATCAGTGGAACCGAAGCTTAAATACCCGTTACACGTCACAAGCTTTAATTAAAAATTTTAGTTAAATATCCTTAAAACTAAGCGCAAGAGCGAATTTCGATATCTTGCTTAAACACCGATTTCTCTTATCGGATCGATTAATATGGCAATCGTAAGTTGCCCATATTTATGAAAACAGCAGCCAAATAAACCGGAAAAATAAACATTTACCTAGACGCTTTAGACGAGGGATTACCTTTTCATGTTCGTAATGGAGCGTAGTTAATAAACCAACAACACAAACATTCAATTGTTTGATTTAAAATAGTATATTTCAGAAAAACAAAAAAATTTTTTTTTAATGCTGAACAATTTTTTTACCTTATAACGAAGTTTAGCTGTTTTAAGTGTCAGATTTTAAAATTTTAACTCAAGCCCTATGCGAGTATTCAAAAACATCGTTTTTGATCGATTCTAAAGAAAAAATATTTTTTCGATTTATTGATTTTTTAAAAATCAAAACAGCATGCGATTAATTTACAAAAAAATCGATTCATTCCGATTAATCGATAATTTTGCATACTACAACGTATCTGCAAATATGCGCTATTATCTGTACACTTTGCGCTTCTTACTTATTGAGAAATATTCAAAGCTGCTAAGCTTCTGTACAAGCCGACAAGAAAGTTATAAAGTTGAAATTCTGGCCACCTCTTAGAAGGCTTGGTTTATATACAAGAAAAAAAACCAATGCTATTTTAATTTTTGCCGAAAACTTCCAGAATATTACTTACAACTTTGTGAAGCTATTCAGCCTTTTTAACGACCCGAAGAAATATCGTATTAGTTGTTCGTCATTAAGTCATTGGTAGCTGAGAGAAGATACGTTAAATTATAGGTAGTATCTTTTCACAGCCTTTTGAAAATAACGGTAGAAGGTGTCAGATCTCCCAAATTCATTCAAAGCATTCTTGGATATTGACTAAGCTTTCGGAAAGTGTTGTCCCAAAGGCAGAGAGTAATTTTAAAACATCGGTTTCTATATTGATATTTTAATAATATTAAACTAATGAATTTTATTTTAATAGAGCTAAAATTATCAATTTATCGAAAAATTCATTTTTATGTTGATGTAATATCGATGCAGTGGTAAATTATTTCCTAGAAGGATTCAGTATTTTTAAAGGTTTTTATGGATATTTTTCTTCTTCAAAAAGCATAGAAGTTTTTAGACATGTCGCAAAATAGAGTAATTAAGGAGTAAATTTTTAGTTCCTCTGCTTATTTTAACCTAACCGTCTCTGCGTTTTTTATACAATATTATATATATATTTAATCGGACTACTTAGCATAGCAAACTGCTAAAACATTATCAATGTAACCGCCTATTTTGTGTTAATGCATTAAACCTCCTCACACACCCCAAACTGCTTCTCAGTCCTAAAATTATAATAAAAAAAAACGTATTTAAATAAATTGCCTTTTAACCGTTTTTGCTGCTCATTTAGGCTAATCTGAAATTCAAACAATTTGTGCGTTATTCTCCACAATTGCCTCCAACTTTTCGTATATGCGAACCTCAACTTCCAACTCCTACCATAATAAACTACTATTTTGATATTCTTTCATGACAAGGCACAATTATACGAAAATTGCAGAATTATAATAGTTTTACCATATTTGACTTCTACTTCACACCCCCTTCCCGCCCCTTCCTCTGCCTATAATATTGGCTTACATGAGTTCCACGTGTCATTCGTGCCGGTTTCGTTCGATTCATGCGCTTGACGTGATTTCATATAATAAATTTTCTATATAGTACGTACATACATAGTATATATGTAGCTACAAAATAAAATAACAAAAATTTGTTGTTGGAAAAACAATATTGGGAAGCATAATATAAATAAAATTTGTAAATTATAAATGGTTTCATGCATATTTTCCATACAGTTTGTTTATACTTGAAAAACAAATTAACGAAAGATATGCAAATGTTTTTTTTTTTTTTTTTTTTCATTTGCGACAACAGTTGCCATTTATGGTTTATTTTATAAAAATAACAAAACAAAAGAATTTATTGATATATCAAATATAGTGCGATATCTATCTACATTTATAAAAAAATCGAGGTCCTGACTGACTGACATACACACTATTTTAAAACAGCCCTAAACTACTATTAGAATTTTGGTTTTGAAATGTTCACCATAGATGTTGTATATGAGGTAACCCTTTAGAAACTAAAGCGGAATGGAAGCCTTAAAATTGGAAAATTGAATTCAGCCAAGATATGACTCACAGCTCAATGTGACTGTAACGATGGAGCAAAATCCTTTAAATTTTACTGTCAGGCATATGTGGACAACGTTTTTAACAAACTAGACCAGATCCAGAGCTCAATGTGATATTCAGTGACCAGTTAAATTTCTCACGATCCTTTAAAATCACAATTCCATCACGGCAAGACTGGACGGCAGAGCCGATGGGGCATGAAGACGATCTGACGCTCTACACCGACGGGTCCAAGATGGATTGCGGTGTGGAGTCTGGGGTATACTCGGAGGACTTGGCAGTGGAAGATTTTTCTCGACTGCCGGATCTCTGCAGTGTGTTCCAGGCGGAAGTTCATGCTGTACTAGTGGTGTGCAACTGCCCTAGTGGGCAGCTGAAGATTCGGGACAGATCGGTTTCATTTTCTCAGATAGCCAAGCTGACATCAAAGCGCTGGATGGTCACATTATCAAATCTAAATTAATAAGAGAATGCAAAAACTAACTAAATCTTGTTGGTCGCCACAACAGACTTTGCCTCTCTTGGATCCCAGGGCTAAGTGATATTACCGGAAACGAGCAAGCTGGCTACACGGGGTTCATCGGTGAATTTCAGCTAATCGCGGTTCTGACTCCAATGAGTGCTAGGGTCACCCACATTAGGAATCACTTTAGCTCTTTAGGCAATTACAAATGGCAAAATATGAACAGCTGCAGAAAAGCTAAGCTTATTTGGCCTTCGATTGACCCCAAACGCACCAGAACACTATTGTTAAGCCCATGCAAGGAACTTGCGAGACTGAGAGCAGCCATCACTGGGCATTGGCCCATCGGGGGAACTCGCGGCAAGTCTAGGTATCCCTTATAACAGTACCTGCAGAAGTTGTAAGGAAGATGACATCCCGGCAACGTTAAAAGACTTTCTCTGTGTGGTTCTAGACTGAGACATTGTGTACATTGGCAGTTGGAATCGCTGAGTGATCTAGCACTCTTACGTCCCTTCAAACTTAGATCCTTCCTTAACTGTACATGGTTGGCTCTGATCCTACATAGCCTTCCACTTACAAAAGTTTTCCCTACCGGAATTTTTAGTGGTAACAAAACGGCTGTTATATGCTAATTGTGCGGGAAAATCTTTAGTTTTCCCTCAACCACCTCTATCCATCTGAATTTCACAGTAGCGGAATCGTCCAGAACCTTAAAAATTTTTACACATTGACGGGACATTTGAAGGATCTTATTCTTTGATCTCAGCAACGGGAAAAGAGCTAAGATCTTTTTAATTTCTTTGAGTAGACATTTTACAATTTGGACCATGATCCCATTTGGAAGCCAGAAGCGTAAAAAATAAAAATTAGATCCGTGAGCAAAACCGCGTCGGAATGCTAGTCAAATATAGATTTTTGAGTATTTATAATGTAATATGATATTAGTTTGTTTTATTTATTTATTTATTTTATTTTATTATCATTATTTTTTCCTTTCTAATGCAAACCCGCAATTGCTGTCTATCAAATGTTGTGCGAATTGTTGAATGTTGTTTTTAAAACGAAATATATCTAATATTGTAGATATTAATATTCATTGTTGCTATGCGTGTCAATTGCAGCTGAAAATAATTGAGTTGTAATTTTTTACATTTTGGAAAACAACTAAGCATGCGTATAGCAGTCAAGAATACTCGACTACGAAATACCCTGTAGATTGTGGTAGGTTTGTATGGGTTTAAGCGAGTTTCAATTATGATATCTTTATTCTTCATAGTCTCATAGAAGGATGGTCTTAGCTGGTCTTAGCTGCTTCGTTTCAGTTCTCATTGCTGTAAGATCTATCATAATTGCTTTCGCCTGTAACCCACATTTACACAAACTGCTTTGAAACTACTCTAAAACAAAGCACTGCCACGAAACTTCATATTCAGGGTGTAGAAAGAAATGCAAAACAAGACTCTGCAATGCTCCGTGGTTTATTCATAACACGGTCATTAGTAACGACTTATAAAAGCCCACAGAAAGAACGATAAAATTAATCCGTTGGCTTCAGACAAAAAAAGTCTTTGAAAAAAAAAAAATTATACATTTTAACCGAAAAAATTCCACAAAATTCTTATATTTATTTATTACTCTGGGAAAAAAATTAAACTTTTTTCAAACTGTATTATCAATTCTGTAAACAGCAAAAAAACTTTTATCATTTTTGCCGCTATATAGTCACTAATGTCGCCGATTAATCAGGTCAAGTGCTCTTGAGCCTCTTTTAAAGATATTAAATATCGCAAGGGTTAGTTTTTCCATACTTTTTAAGGAACATTTTTAATTTTTTCATTTAAAATTTATATTTCATAAAAATGCTGATCATCATGAAAAGAAATAATGGGTCGACCGCACTTCCAACCCCTTGTGATGAACTATCTATATGAATTATTGTGTGACGGGTGTTTAGGCTGCGTTTTAATCGAAGTTAAAGTTTTTACTTGTTTATCTGTATTTACCTTTTTCGAATTGTTTAATGACTTCAATTGTGGATTAGGTTTAAGTTTCAATCATAAAGTGCAGACTGCATCTTTGCTACATCTAAGAAAAGGCACCAGCCTCGACATAAGATATAAAGTTGCATAGATACATACCTAAAAATAAAAGAAAATACACAAATATTTATAAATTGAATGCATTTAACATTTTAGTATTTTTTTTTTCCATTAATAAATTTTTTTTATTGGAAGGGTAATGGAGCCCATATATGTATGTGGCTGTGATATGATATAATGGTTTTTGTAGTCTCCGAAACATATTTTTTCATAAGACCCTAGTTTTACAGATCAGCAATATGTAGCTACAAAAATGCGCTACAACGCTAGGACAAATTGTTTGCCCCCTTTTTTCATAAGTCGAAATGATGTTAAAAAAACTAGAAAAACATTGTTGTTTTCGAATAACACAGGTCCATAAAAATCAATAAAAGGTTCCTTTGACCAAACCTAGTCTATTATATGTTTTTGGGGTCGTTGAACCCGAAAAACCGAAACACCTCTAGATACCAAGATTAAGGTAAAGTCCGTATTTTTTTTAGAATGTATTCTGCCACGTAAAATTTGAAGCTAAGAAAAAAATCCAGACGTGTTGAAGGAAAACGCCCTTCAGATTCGTGTTCAGCGACCCCAAAAAAAATAATAATTATAAAAAATAAATGGTCAAAGGAATCTTTCATCGATTTTTTTTTTTGTGGACCTGTGTAATTGAACCCTTAATAAGATACATTTTATAGAAAATTGGTATAAAGAGTTTCAAGACCATAAATTGTAAGTAATGTATAAATTTTCTGTTATTATAGCCAGAAGTGATTATATTTTCTATTTAACTGTCAACTGTCACATTCTAGTATATCGCAGATTTAAGACCTTTGATCATCTTGAAATTTTCTTCTGGTTTCTCCGCCATCATAAAAAGTTTACTTTTCGAGGTACACACACGAAAAAGGTGTAAAAATTGCAGAAGCTCTTTGCTGCAGATTTATTCTTGTTTATCTCTCTTTCTGACTCATTTGAATTCGTTTTTTTTTCACCTTTTTCTTGATCAAAGTTGAGCAGTTTTGTTAGGAAATAAAGAGAGAGGGAAAGAGAACAATCAAAAAATGTGCACAGAAACTAACCATTCAACCACATGTTTTGTTGCATGCCACTGTTTTAGTTTGCAGTTGCGGCGCTTGCAGCAGGTGCGTATTTGCGGCATCGTTGCCTCTGCTTGCTACAACAGCAATTTGACTTAGCTGCATAAGAAGGAGCCTAGCTGCATAAGACGTTGCGCGGGTTTGTAAGCACAGCTGTGAATATTATCTCTCTGTCTCCTTCTTTTGCATCGTTTTTGGCGTTTTTGTTGTTGTTGTTGCATAAAATTAACTGAGCACAAAAGTCAGTCAGGTGTTTTATTTTTTGTTTCTTCATTTTTCATATTCGTTTCTGAATAAAAATAGTTGTTGTTGCTGTCGCTTTTGTTGTTTTTGTTATATTTCTGTTGTTTTTTGTGTTAGCTCTTTAATTTTTTTCGTTGCTTTGTTTTGTTTCAGAGAATGCAGTTCAAATAAAGATGGACGCGGGAGAACTTTTGAAACTCTTCAAACTTTTATGTAGTAAACGTGGGTAAAAATTGTAGTTCAGGCCACTTTCACAATTCTTGACACAAGAATTGACAAATCAAGTCAATAAAATACAAACGAAAAAAATGAAAAAAATGAAAAAAAAAAAAAACAAAAATATAGAAAAATATGGAGATTTCCAGGATGAAAAGACGATTTCTGTACGACATACCTCAGAAATCGATGATTTGGTGGAGAGGAAGCCAACTATGCAAAAGGAGATTTTTTGTGGACTTTAAGAGCCTTTGAAAAAAATTGGGACCCCCATAATATCTCGAAAACGGCTTGAGATAAAATCTTGAAAATTTGCATGAATATGGAGGGCAAAAAAGACATTTCAAAAAGAATTTTGAAAAAAAAAATTTTGGAACAAAAATTAAAAAAATTAAGCCTTTTTTTCGGAAATCTTCGAATATCAAAAAAGACCCATATTTCAACATTCATGAAAAAAATATATGTTAAAGCTGCATCTTTTACGCGTATTTTTCGCCTTTGCTCAAAATGATCGGATAAGTAGAATTTGTTTCCACTATGTACTATTTCAAATTTATTTCTTGATTTTACAGCCGCCGCACAGTCAGCGTATTACAAAAATTGCAAAGAAAATTTAGAAGGTGAATTCGTGATGACATTGGACTTCTCATGTGAAATTACTACGCATTCGTCGTTCAAGAAGCCATGCAGGGATTCCATTGGAACAACAACCAAACGACAGTTCACCCCATCGTAGTCTATTTTCGCAATGAATAAACCAATCAGGTCGATCACATCAATTATGTAGGCATTTCGGGTTGTTTACAACATGACGCTGGTACAGTTTTTATGTTTCAAAAAAAAAAAAAAAGACTAATAGAGTTGTTAAAACAAAAATTTAAATCGATCAAGCTCATAAGGTACTTTTCTGATGGGGCACCGCAGCAATACAAAAATAATAAAAAACTTTACTAATAAAGATTTTGATGTACCAGCGAAATGGAATTTTTATGCAACAGCGCATGGAAAAGGACGGTGTGGGTGGTACTTTGAAACGCATTGCGAGACGGTTTTGTCTACAAAAAAGCATTAGAAAGGAAATTTTTACACCAGAGCAGTTTGTTTGACTGGGCGAAATACCACTTGAAGAAAAACAATATTTTTTTTCTGATCAATAAAAGATAAAAGATAAAAAAAAAAAAATTAGTTTTGTAATAAAATAAAAAAAATATTGAACTTCGCTTTTTTTAATATACGTATACATAAACTAATTGCGAATTATTAGAACTGTTGATGGTTTTCAGCCATGATGTAATAATTAGTGTTGGCAAAAAGAGCGACTTTTGAGTCGCAGTGTCGTTACCGACTGCAACTTGAAAATCGCAGCGACAGCAAAACGTGATGAAATCGCAGTTCGCGAAAAAGCAATCAGCGATTACTAAACTGGTCCACTGTTCGCGAAGAGTGATACACAAAATCGCCGCTAACTGAACTGTTACGCTACACCAACACAACAAACCGACTTTGTTGTAATTCATTGAAAAATAAAACACTGCTTTTATAGTAAAAATTGAAAATGCACAAAAAAATTATTGTGTTCTTGGTTGCTTCCTTTGCAATTGCCGGTTAAAGTTAGTCACCATTGTTTTGGACGACAGTTTGGCAGTAAACATTTTTGTATAAAAAAATATTACAATTCACTTCGTTTACTATAAATATTTTTTGGTGGCCATTCAATCGCATCAATAAAACGCGCTCTCAGTGAATTGCACGTTTTGACATATCAAGGTGTTCGGTGTTCAAGCGAATATGAACGATTTTCACAAGAGCAATCACTAATAAATGAACAGTTTCAATATTCGCGAAGAGCAAACATGTTGTTCCTAGGTGAACATGTTCAGCTAGGAACAAGAAAATCGCAAGTCGCTACTTTTAGTCGCAGTGCGACATTGCAATTTTTAAAGTCACTGTGAAAAAGTCACCGTAAGTGATTTTTTTTGCCAACACTAGAAATAATAACTTTTAACAGTAACACCAAGGATAGGATCTTTGACTCCATTAATTTAAAGTTGGTACACTTAAATTTTGGCAGACTCGTTCGACTAACGAAATTACTCTCTCTCTCTCTCTCTCTCTCTCTCCTTGTTGTTTTTTTTATTATAAATAAAGGAAGGCTCTAAAACTGAGAGACCGAAGAGTAGCTGTTATAATTAAATCATGGCTGCAATGAACTTTATTTTTTGTATTTCCATTTAATGATGAACAGTTTTAATAATTCGCTATTAGTTTATAGTAATATTGTTTGAAATGAAGTACAATATTTTTTTAGAATTTATTTCAAAATAATTTTTTTCCTTTTTTTTTGTTTTCTTTTTTTTTTTTTTGTGCTTTATAAACTTTTTTTTTGTTAATTCTTTAAAGATATAGTTGTGCATCACTAGTAGCCATTACGCTTGTCACCTATGATTGGAAATATTTTTAGTAAACTCAGAGTGTCGAGCCGTGTTGTATTGAGAGCCATTTTTGTTTTGTGGAGGGATTTTGAGTTTGTCAGTAACATTTTTTTTTTTTATACCCGTTTTACATAGTTTAAACGGGTATATTCAGTTTGTCGGAAAGTTTGTAACGTACTAAAGGAGACGTCGTAAGCCCAATAAAGTATATATATATTCTTGATCAGAGGCGAGTCGATCTAGCCGTGTCAGTCTGTCCATCTGTTTTTCAACGCGATTTACTCGGAGACTACTCGAGAACTTAGCTGAAATTTGGAACTAAAGCTTTTGTCAGCATCGACCAGGTCAAATTTGAATATGAAAGTGCCACGCCCATTTTTAGGTATAGTCCTCATACAAACTGACCGCTCATTTTCAATTTTTGTTATGAAAATGGGTCAAAACACTTCCAATGTCATCCAATGTCTAATCAAATGTGCAACGCCAATTTTTAAATATATCCCCCATACAAACTTGCCGCCCATTTTCGAATTTTTGTATGAAAATGGTTATTAGTTAGCAGTGTATTGACTAGAAATTGGGTAAAAACCACTTTTAGATATCATCCCAATATCAATTTTTTACCAAGGTGTCCGAAATGAAACAAAAAATTGGCCGTATATTATTTTTTTTTCTGAATATCTATTTTTAGGTTAATAGTCGCCATATAACCTTTACCGCCCATTTTTAAATTTTTGTATGGATATGGTTGGTTTTAGGAATTTATTGACTCGAAATTGGATAAAATACTTCTAATATATAATCATAGGGCCCACAAAAAGTTATCGATTATTTTCGAATTTTTTCTGAATATCTGAATTTTTTGCTTAAAATTGTGTTTAAACTTTAGGTTACCCATTAATGTTTTTTTAATGAAAAACGGTAAAAATGGATTAATAAAAAAATCTAAGACTATTTTAAGCATCGATTTAAACCGATATTTTCAAATGATAGCTAGGGGTTAGCAATGACTAGAAGAACTTAACACTTCTGAGTCTAACTACCCGCACTATAGTTTCTCTTTTTTTTTTTAATAGATTAAAAGAAGGAAAAAAAAAATGAGTTACAAAAACAAATCGCCAAAATGGTACATAAAACGAATTTGAGCCAGCAAAATTATTTCATAAGATTATTTTTAATTTAAAAAAAAAATCCAAAAAAAATTAACAATTTGACAGCTGTATTAGACGTACTTTTTTTTTTTTTTTATTTTTGGCTTGTTTTATGTTAAACCTTTTTTTTTTTTGTAATTTATTTTGTTGTTGTTTTTATTTAAACAAATAAGCATTTAAATGAGTTGCTTCCTCTGTGCGCTTTACATAACAAACAATGCACGGGAAAGAGAGAAATATATAGATTTATTTTAGTATAAAAGAGATGGCAAGAAAGACATTATTTGTATAATTATTTGTCACACCTGAGTTGCGATACTTTTCGCCGTCATCAACAGAGAACAAATAAGAAAATTTTAAACCGAAATATGTGCTTACAGCACAAACTGTGAAATGAACATGCTGCGTGCTGTATGACCCTACACTGCCCGCACCACCACCATAGCATGCTATACAAATTTCCAGGTGCTTATAACCGGCGTTGGCGTTCCACACGGCTGCGCATTCATTTTTTATCAGAGATACTTTTATATTGTGTTTTTATATATATAATGTAGATATACTATATAGTATCTGTATCTGTATCTGCTGTTTGGTTGAGTTTCTCGTGCCTTTTGTACTCAGTTTCATTGTAATTTCTTTTAATTTTGCTGCTGCTGACGTAAGGTGCTCAATGAACGACTGAATCTGACTCTGACTCTGTCCAGTATAGCACCCTGAACAAACTAAAATTGTGCATTATTCCCGAATGAGTTGATTGACGGATTGATTGCTGCGCACCTTTTAATGCTTTCAATATTGTATGGGACGCTCTTTCGGAACGTGACGCACCCCGAATTGACCACTTCATTTTTAGTTAAAATCGTTGTCGTTGTTGTTGTTATTTTTAACAAAAATACTGTCAGCTAATTAAAGCGCACAGAGTTATAGAAAAAAAGTATCTATTTGTATTTATTCGATATACTCGCAAAATAGATAAAACGAAAGAGATATAAAAACTGTTTAAATTTTAAATTCACTCTCGCTCGGACACACTTTTTCTACTTTAGCATGACGTGGTCGCAATTATCTTCGTTATTTTTAACCAATTTTTATTTCATTTGAAAAAATAAATAAAAAACAAAATTGGAAAAATTGTAAAAAATTACAATAAAGCTATTAAGAACGGAAACGGAAGCATTCGCTGTTGCACACGCATTCAAGCGTTGCCGGCGTCAACAGAAATCCGTTCGTCATTTTTTTATAAAATTTTTTTTTTTTTTTTTTAATTTTTAAATAATAAAATACAACAACAAAAAGTCTATAAAAATAATACAAATTCATTTTGGTTTGGCTTCATGTATCTACTTTTTTTTGGGTGGCATTTTAAGCCTTTAATTCATTACAATTCATTTTTGTTATTGTATTTTTTTTTTTTTTTTTTTTTGTTTTTGCATCATTAAATGCTTTTAAGTAATCGTTTGATTTGATTGACAGTTTATTATACGCTTAATGGCAGTAAATCGTACTTAATCTATTTAAATATGGCTTTAAGTCCATAGAACCAATTGTAAATAGTTTATTGTTAATGTCAAAGGTTAAAGAAACAAGCAGTATATGCAAATTTGAGTAGGTTTCAATTTGTATTGATTACGAAATAAAATTTTTTAATTTAAAATATTTACAGTTTTAATGGAGAAAAATTGTAATTGATGTAAAAAGGTTTTTTTTTTTTAAATTAAAGTAGAATATGTATCTAAAAAGATACAAGTGCAACCGAATAAGTGCAAGCTAATACCCGCGGCTTTGTTCGCGTTTTTCTTATTTATTTATATATTAATTTTTTTTTTTTTTTTGGTTTTACTTGTCAACTAATTTTATTTTAAATAAGAAGTGAGAGAAGAGGCAATGTTCACGTGCGGCGTCTTTCCACCCAGCGTAATGGATATAAATTACCATAGTCGCTTAGCTATACCCGAAGAACCCAAAAGAGCCTTATATCAAATATCTCTAACAATATTTTTAATGCGCCCAATCTACAGCAAATTACCAAAATAAAATTTGTCAAAAAATATATTTTAGGTCCACCTTATGGTCCCAGGACAAAATTTTGGAAATTCGGTGAACGGGCCAAAAATATTTTTGAGCCGTCTTTCTAATGCGTCTCCAGTCCTCTTCCTAACCGATGTATTAAAAAGTGTTAAAAGAGAAGGTTTATTCGATTTTGAGTCACCAAGTGGATCGAATTTCATTAAACACCGAAATACCGCAAAATATTTTTTAACGACATTTTAAAGGCGCCTAATTTCAAGTCTTTATGTATTTTCATTCCAAAGGTGAATCTGCGGTCGGACAAAATAAAAAAAAAAAAAAAAAGGAAAAACGTTAACTTCGGTGGAACCGAAGCTTAAATACCCGTCACACGAATCTTTGAATAGTTTATGTGTGATCATAAGTGGCTTATATACATTTATAAATATATATTTGGAAATAATTACTTTTTCATATAGATGTTCAAAAATAATCAATAAGTTTGTATGGGTGCTATAGCTAAAAATGAGCGTGGCACCTTGGTTTTGATATTGGATGTCATTAGAAGTGTTTTTACCCAAATTTGAGTGAATAGTTTCATAAATAATACCTAATTTAAAACAAAAATTTGAAAATGGGCGTTAAGTTTGTATGGGGGCTTTATCTAAAAATGGGTGTGGCACCTTGGTTTTGATATTGGATGTCATTAGAAGTGTTTTTATCCAAATTTGAGTGAATAGTTTCATAAATATTACCTATTTTAATACAAAAATTTTAAAATGGGCGTTAAGTTTGTATGGGGGCTTTATTTAAAAATGGGCGTGGCACCTTGGTTTTGATATTGGATGTCATTAGAAGTGTTTTTACCCAAATTTGAGTGAATAGTTTCATAAATAATACCTATTTTAATACAAAAATTCGAGAATGGGCGGTAATTTTGTATGGGGGCTATACCTAAAAATGGACGTGGCAGCTTGCATTTGATATTGGATGACATTAGAAGTATTTTTTTCCAACTTCGAGTAACTACATTCATAAAAAATCAGAAAAAACCGTAAGTTTGTATGGGGGCTATACCTTAAAATGGGCGTGGCACTTTGATTTTAACACTTGAACTGCTTAGACCTGAGAAAAGCTTAAGTTCCGAGTTTCAGGTCAATATCTTTAAAACTGAGCGAATGAATCGCATACATACAGACAGACGGACAGACGGACGGACAGACGGACGGACGGACGGACGGACAGACGGACGGACGGACAGACGGACAGACAGACGGACATGGCTAGATCGACTCGTCTCGTCGTGCTGATCAAGAATATATATACTTTATAGGGTCTACGACGTCTCCTTTAATGCGTTACAAACTTTCTGACAAAATGATAATACCCTCCACACTATGTGTGGCGGGTATAAAAAAAAATTTAAAAATAACCCATTTTTGGCCCACACTGGGCCCAGGTCCAAATTTTTGCAGTCACTGGAATACGTCTTAAACATTTTTTAAATTAAATTTTTGAACAGAATTAAGAGTGGCATTTGTATAAAACCACGTTTTACACGCCACCTTCGATTTTGTACCATAATTCTTACTATGATGCAATTGGGCAGGGTGGTGTACTCGTATTCTATCTCTTTCTATTTTTCTCTCTTTTGTCTGTTTAAATTGACAGTTTGCTTGAAAATTTCTCTCTTATGTTTTTACGCTCTCAGCTTTCTTTCAGCTGAGTTGACAATTAAAACAGACAGAGTATCTATAAAATCTATAAAATTAATTAACTTTAATAAAAAAAAAGTTAAATTTGGGGGACAAAGTTAACTCTGAGTTCCTACCGTAAATTTATTTTTGGAAAAAAAAAATTTACATTCACAAAAAATATAAACGCTTCCAAAATTCATCTCCAAATCATTAAATGATTTTTTTATTGACTATCTAATTTATCAAATGCCCAAGTGACTGGAGATAAATTCAAGAATCATGAAACAAAATATTACAAAATGACTTTATCTCAACTGCCAACTGCAATAACTGTCCAAAACAATAAAATTTTGCTGATCATCTGCAGCCGAGTGCGGTCAGAGTGCAATGTCCGGCAGTACTAGACAAAACAGTAACTCTCTCTGTCTCTCTCTGCCAACTGCTACGCCCCCAAACTGCTCGCCGAAAAATCAAACTTATATGATTTCTAAGATTTCTACATTTTGTCGTCTAGTGTGTCTGTCTATGATGTTGCAAGTCGTCGAATTCCAGCAATTCATGCAGCTAAATATTCAGTTTATTGTACTTCAAAGCGAATGATTTGTGCGGGCATGACTTGTGCAAAAGAAAAAAAAATAAAGTAAAACAAGAAAGAACGCTGAAGTCGAGTATGCTCGACTGCAAGATACCCTGTATCCAATCCTTAAGTTAAGTTATATTTTAGTTCTATACATCATTGTATTGGATTTTCATACAAAAACTTAAAAAATTGGGTATATTTTTAAGGGGGCTATACCTAAAACTTTATTGGTACTACCCATATTGGGATATTTTATTGGGAACATTATAGACATAATTTATACTAAATTTAGACTTCCTAGAATAGGAAACAATGTCGTTTTTATGCAAAAATGCAAAATTTTGGAGTAGATTTGTATGACCCCTTAAAATGGGTCTAGAGAAAAAAACGTTTGCAAGTCCACACTTGAGGAAAGTCGAAGTTTCAAATATGGTGGCTCTATCTTTGAAAGTGTCCGAGATAATCTCTCTCATACGGCAGACAGCATGACAGACAGACGGACAGGCAGACATAGCTAGACTCCCCTTCGAATGCTGATCAAGAATATATATACTTTATAGCCTCCTTCTGTTTTTAACATACATTCGCACAAACATAATACATATACCGTTTTTCCTTTGGGTATAGGGTATAAAAATCAATTGAAGGTCTGAGAACCACAAAGATACTTTGTAGAATAGATAACTGGTTGTCTTTGCCAAAGTCATTGTCATAAAGTTAGTTGTACTTGTTGCCATTTATTGCAGGTTTATCGGAGTCTGGAAGCACATAAACACACACACACACACACACAGCCGTGTGTTCATATTAATCTACGAATATTCTTTTGTCATTGTAATTTTGATTTTTTATTTCTTTTTTTTTTTTTTCAAAGATTCTCCTCTCTGATTGTAATTGCATGAATAGACACAAAAGTTATGCAGCTATGAAAATTGCTAATTTGAAGCGGCAGCAGCAGCAAGTCTAAAACTATCGAAGAGTTAAGTTGAGTAGGGAGCGAATGTTTGTTGCAGGAAGTCAGACAGTAAAGATTTAAAAAAAATTTTTTTTTTTTTTTTGCAACAAGTTGCATAGTTATGTTAATTTCCTATTGGCTGAATAAACTGAATAAGCCTCTGCAACAACTGCCGCCGCAGTGAGTCACTTCGAAATTCTTGCGCGCGATTTAATGAGCCGCAAAAGATACAATTTGAATAGACGAGAGAAGAGGCATAAAGTGCTGCGATTTGATGTGTAACATTTTCCGCATCGTCGATTTACTGTCAATTTGCAACTTTTTTGGGCTTTATTATTTCTTGTTTTTTTTTTTTTAAGCTTTTCTTGTGGCATGCTTTTATATAAGTGGAAATAAGTGATCGTTGTCGTCGTCTACTTTATCGCAAAGAGGTTAGGTTTAAGAGTTTGCTTTTTTTAGAATATTGTCTAACCTTCCTTTTTTTCAAATTTTAAATACAAAGTCGATTAAATGACCGCCTCCATACGATATGCAAAAAACAATGCTATTTCTGCTTGACATTGACCAGCATTTTAGTGTTCGCAAAAATAGTTATTTTTGAGTGATTTGCGACTGCAACTTGAAAATCGCAGTGACAGCAAAACGTGATGAAATCGCAGTTCGCGAAAAAGCAATCAGCGATTACTAAACAGGTGCACTGTTCGCGTAGAGTGTTACACAAAATCGCCGATAAATGAACTGTTACGCTACACCAACACAACAAACCGACTTTTTTTTATTCATTGAAAAATAAAACACTTCTTTTAGCGTAATTGATTTTTTTGCCAACACTAGTAATAATAACAACTTTTAATTATTACACCAAGGATTGCATCTTTGATTCCATTTGGGCAGACTAATTCTCCTAACGAAATTACTCTCTCTCTGTTTTTTTTAATTTATTAAACTGAGAGAGAAAAGAGTAACTGTTATTATTACGTCATGGCTGCAATGAACTCCATTTTTTGTATTTCCATTCAACGATGAACAGTTCTAATAATTCGCTATTAGTTTATGTTCATATGTTTAAAATCGGTTGAAAAATGTTAGAGTTAATATGTTGTACCAAAATTACCAAATTTTCGGAGGTTAGATATTTGTGTGGCACCAGCAATTTTTTCAAATTTATTATACTTTTCCTAATATATGCCTACAAAATGTTGCTGTCAAGAAGGTTACATTTCCATTATAGTTGCGTACGCGTTAAAAGTAGATTTAACGGGTGATTTTTTTGAGGTTAGGATTTTCATGCATTAGTATTTGACAGATCACGCGGGATTCAGACAAGGTGTCAAAGAGAAAGATGCTCAGTATACTTTGACATTTCATCATGAATAGACTTACTAACGAGGAGCGCTTGCAAATCATTGAATTTTATTACCAAAATCAGTGTTCGGTTCGAAATGTTCGAAATCCGCTTTTTTATCGACAAATTTTGTTCAGCGATGAGGCTCATTTCTGGTTGGATGGCTACGTAAATAAGCAAAATTGCCGCATTTGGAGTGAAGAGCAACCAGAAGCCGTTCAAGAACTGCCCATGCATCCCGAAAAATGCACTGTTTGGTGTGGTTTGTACGCTGGTGGAATCATTGGACCGTATTTTTCAAAAGATGCTGTTGGACGCAACGTTACGGTGAATGGCGATCGCTATCGTTCGATGCTAACAAACTTTTTGTTGCCAAAAATGGAAGAACTGAACTTGGTTGACATGTGGTTTCAACAAGATGGCGCTACATGCCACACAGCTCGCGATTCTATGGCCATTTTGAGGGAAAACTTCGGAGAACAATTCATCTCAAGAAATGGACCGGTAAGTTGGCCACCAAGATCATGCGATTTGACGCCTTTAGACTATTTTTTGTGGGGCTACGTCAAGTCTAAAGTCTACAGAAATAAGCCAGCAACTATTCCAGCTTTGGAAGACAACATTTCCGAAGAAATTCGGGCTATTCCGGCCGAAATGCTCGAAAAAGTTGCCCAAAATTGGACTTTCCGAATGGACCACCTAAGACGCAGCCGCGGTCAACATTTAAATGAAATTATCTTCAAAAAGTAAATGTCATGGACCAATCTAACGTTTCAAATAAAGAACCGATGAGATTTTGCAAATCAAGCTCTTAAAAAATCACCCTTTAGTATTTTTCAAGTAATCGAACATAGAACCATTGACTGTAGTGCCCAGTAAAGAAAGCACAAATTCTCTTTTGGTTCGATTCTTGAGTACCAAATCGTAAATTGGTTCTTTAACGCCAACGCGATTGCAACTGTAGTGTAAATGTAGCTTTCCTAAACAAAAATATATATGGAAAATCCATCTGCAGAGGGTTATTAATAAAGTCGAGATTTTTATTTTATTCGATTTCTTTTTTTAGAATTTGAGATAATTAATTCTGGCTTTTATTTTAATAGGAATTATATTGGTGCTTCTATTTTGCTCATACAACATACACTCAGGGGGAGCTGCCATATCTCATTTCAGACATGTGTCTTTCTGGCCTCCAAAGACATGTCAGTATTTCAATAACTATTCTTATTAATTGTGTGCCGGTTCTTGCTAGCCTGCTTATTTTCTAATATGTTGGAATTACCAGTAACCCATAGCAACTAGATCCGATATTATATAGCACAAGTGAAGCGCCTTAAAAAAGCCGTTTGAGTGTCTTATAGAATTGCTACGTCGCTTAGGTCTGCTGCTACACCGAGAAAGGAGGACCTTGTAGGTTAGATTAGAATGGCCGACGCGAATTCTCGCGACGTCACCTAGGCCAGAAAGGCCCATTGTGAGACCATACGATCCTTCTTTGATATCCACCTACTTATGAAGGCGGCTACTGCTCCAATCTTGACTGATGCAATCTCCGCCAGACTATCAATAAACGGCCTACCAAGTACGGTAAACTTTATTCTCCCAAGGGCTGGACAGTGGCAGAAAAAATGTTCTACAGTTTCCTTCTCTTCCTCCTTTCTACAGCTCCTACATAAATCATTTGATTTGTCTTCCCAACAGGCAGTGTCCCGTGAGAGCGCCAACCATCATGGATAGAGTCTGTCTATTATGGCGCATAAGTTGGGCTGTTCGTTTAGTGCTTTACTTTGGCCACGTAAGATTCGAGATATTACTTTTGGGATTTGTGGTCCACCTAGTCTCTGCCTTTCTGATTATTTCCTCTTTAACACGCAGCTTCAGAGAGGCTATGGGAATTCCAGTCGAACTCCTCCCAGGGGAATAAAGGAATTTGTAGCTTCTCTGGCCAATCTATCTGCTTCGCAACTACTAAATATATCTTGGTGACCCGGAACCCATGTGAGACAAATCTCCCATTGCTCAGCCATCTCGTTGGAGATGTGCGGCACTAGGAAAGGAGGGCCTTGTATGTATTGTATACCACATAATAGTGTGTAGTTTCGTGTCATAGGCCCTTATTGATATCAATGATTTCTTGTCGATCCACCAGAAGTAGAAGTTTTGACTGAAGTTGTAGTTCACGTTTATTTCATCTATCGGTATTATCAAAAGTTTTGATACTTCTGTCCATAAGAAGTGATTGGGTGTAGTTCTGTCTACAATTTTTTTTGTCTTTGTCTCACGGAGACAACCAATTTAAAATAATTTTTTGAAAACTTTTCAATTTTCCTTCAGAAATTCCACTTAGCCAAAAATTTTCCTCTACTTTTTGTTTTCTACTCTTTTTTCCAACTTTATTTTCTTCGGTTTAGTTTTCCCGCTAAACTTTTGTGGTTGGTCAAGTTTTTTTCTTTTTTTCTTCTGTTGCATGACTTTGTTTTTTTTTTTCTAGTTTCTTGGCATTCATTTGAACACTTGAACAATTTTTGACCATAAAAGCCGGTTTTGGCCAATTCGATTCCGTTTTGCTCTTGGGCATATCTCTGTCTTGTCTCGTGTGGGTGCATGCAACATAGTAAATTAACACTCTACAGTTATAATGACTTCGTCTCAACACTTTAGTTAAAATTGCTGCAAGATATAAAATAAATCCATCTTCAAATTGCATTCTAAATACAATTTCAAACTATTTGTCAGCATTAATTATGCAAAATTTTATACAAAATTCTTATTGAACAATGAATAATTGTGGACTTAACTTTAGCTTAACTTTTGGTCTTATTGATTTTATGCGGTCTTTTGTTGTAATTAATTGTTTTAGATTGCTACGGCAACAACAACAACAACAAAAACAACTTGTCAACTTGTCTTTAGTTTATTTAGATTTATTTGTTTATTTCGCATATGTAAAACTTCATTCTGAACACTTTTCTACTAAGAAATTAATTGAATAATTTTGCGGTTTTAATTATGTTCATTATTGTTGTTGTTGTTGCTTTTGTTGTACCAGGTTTGTTGTAATTTATGATTTCCTGTTTTATTGACAAAGTTGTATTTAGATAAAAGAACAAAAAAAAAAAAAAAAATTGTTTACAATTTGCATTTATTGTAATTAAAATATCAAAAGTGTTTGAATAGTAAAATATCTTATGTACATACAAAATAAGTCGATTTGCATTACAAAAAAAAAAAAAGATAAATATTTATTTTTGCAATTCGCTTGAATTATTTCAGTTTTTGTTGTTATTACATTTGTTTAATTTATGTTTAATTAATTAAACCAATCGTTTAATACTATCATCGATTTCAAAGAATATAAGCTGCATTTTCTTCTTAAAGTGAGGTGTACTATTGTTGCCAAAATATCAAGTGAATTATTTTCCAATATCATTCAGCCAGCCTACCATTTTCGAACTCAATAAAATTAAGTAATTTAATTTTCACATAAACCATAGTCTTGGGAGCACCAAAATTTTAAAATTTCTTGCCGTTGATGTTCCTTCAGATATTGTTGAAAAAGATCTTGTCCAAGTTTTTCAAAAACAGGCTTATGTTAAAAAAAAATTCACAATATTTATTGATTCCCATAGTAAATGCTGAAAAATGCAGTAAGTAAAATCAGAAGAATATCAGGAATGACACCGAAAACTCAGAGTTTTGGTTAAAAAAAAAAAAAAAAAAAAGATTTTATGTAATAGTTGGTTCACTTTCAAGTATGTACTCTTTGTGAATTATAAGAGATTTGAAAATTCAAATTATAATTCATAATACAGTAGAAACCGGTTATATCGACTCCGCTACTAGCGACCGACCGGATATAACGACCAAAATTTGATGGCATGGTTGGTCCCATACAAGCTTGTATGGAACTGCTCCCTTTGACTGGTGCGACGTCCGGATATAACGACGTAAAATCGTCGGTCCCTTGGTCGTCGTTATAACCGGACTCCACTGTAGTTATATAATTTTACAGTACAAATATTACTCCGGAAACTAAAGCTTGATTATAATCAATAATATAATTATTCCCAAGAATAATTTTAACCATAAAGTAGAACGTTCCTGAAAAATTCAGCGTATAACTCCAACCTTAATAGGGTAAAATCTTCACAGAAAACATTATTTTTTTTTTTAACGTCGATTTCATTGCATACCAGTGCAATCAGTAAAAAAAATATATAAATAGGCAAAAAAAAAAAATTAAAAACATTTTTAACTCACTGAAACACATAATATTCGCTTTATTTTTATACCCTGTACGCAAAGGGTAAAAAATTGGGGTAAATTTGTATGGGGGCTATACATACAATATTTTGGGTCTTACCCATATTGGGATATTTTATTAGAACTATCATAGACATAGTTCATACTAAATTTGAAGATGCTAGAATAAGAAACAAAAAAAATTTTTATACCGAAAATTTCGGGGTAGACTTGTATGGGGGCTACCCCTAAAAAGTGGGACTAAAGAAAAACTCTTTGCAAGTGAACACTTGACGGCTTAGGAGAGTCTAAGTATCAAATATGGTAGCTCTATCTCTTATAGTCTCTGAGATAATTTCTCTCATACGGCAGACAGCAGGACAGACTGACGGACAGACAGACGTTGGAAAATCAATGGCGAAGAGGTATAAAATCTTTTTACCAGACAGCCGACAACGCGTGCAGCATTTTTATTTTTTAGTTCGTTTATAGCAAACTCTCAGAAAATATATGAGAGTTTCTTTGTAATTAATAAAAAAATTTTGAGCACAACAAAAAGAAAATAAATACTCGTATATAACAAAATTTATTTTTCATAAAACCAGTTTCATTTCACACGAAACCGGATTAGATAAAATTAATTTGTGAAAAAATTTCAGCAAATTTATTTTTCCGATTATTAACACATTTCAACAAATATTTTTAAAACAAAAAAATTACACAGCCCTCCAAATTTCAATTTTTCGGATGCGAATAAGATAGGACCTAGTGTTTCCGAAGGGACTTTTCATGCTGAACACGAATCTGGGCTCAAAAATCTTCGAAACTAAATAGCGTTTTTGCCATTTTTAAAATAGAACGCTTTCGAGCAACGATAACCGTTATTGTCTGTAATTGAAGGTTGAACTTTGCTCTTTAAAATGAGCCCTATCCCAAATTATTCGCATGCACTCTTAGAGTAGGGTGTCCACTTATGTTTAGGGGGTTGGAAAACATGAACATTGTAACTAATCAACACCCAAAATTAAGAAATACTAGAAGATGTTACTAATCAGATTTCAAAAATTCAAAATTTGAGCCCAGATTCGTGTTCAGCACGAAAATTCCCTTCGGTCACATCTTATTCGCAAAACTGATGCAGGGCTGTGTTATTATTAAAGTTTATTATGACTTTAATATAATTGTTATTATTTTATATTTGCAGCTCATATTTTGCTCTGAATTATGAAATTATTTTGTATAAAATAAAATTACATGAAACTTACCATAAACTTTGCTGCTTCGTTGATTTTAATTTGAAGACAAAAGCTAAAAAAAATGAAAAATTGATTGTTAATTGAAAGCAATTAAAATTATTTAGATAAAAAAATTCAAAGAAAAATTTGTAATTGTTGAAATTTAAAAAATCAGTATTATTTTATTTGAACTAATATTATAGATAATTTTGGGAGAAATCCAAATCTTTCCAAATTTTTGGAAACATATATAAAACTGTGATTACAATAAAACTACTTTAGTCAATTTTTAGCAAATGGGTAACTTTTCTTCAGGGCTACTTGCTCGTCTAAAAGAGAACGGTTTTGAACAAAAAACCAAACCATATAAGCGTCAAAAGTGGTTCGGATAACGTCAAAATCAAAATCAACCGCTTTTTTTGATTTTTTGTATAAAAAAGAGTAATTATTTATGAATGTATTCACTACAAAATGGGTGAAAACGCTTCTTATGTCATCCAGTGATAAAAAAAGGTGCCACGCCCATTTTAGGTATAGCCCCTAGACAAACTTACAGCCCATTTTCGAATTTTTTTATGAAAATAGGTAATATATGAGTTTATTCACATCAAATTGGGTGAAAACATATCTAATATCATCCTATTTACACACCACTTATATTATAAGGATCGGCCCACTATAACATATAGCCCCCATATTAACTTAACGCCCATTATTTGATTTTTTTTTAAGAAAATATTTGTTTATCTGTCTTTAGCTTAAAATTTGACCATATTATTGTGTCTAAACTTTAATTATATCGGACTATTGACTCCCACCCACCCTTCTCCAAATTTTACCTTAGCCACTGATAATAAAAATAGACTATTCCCAAGACTCGTGTGGCGGGTATGTGAGCTTCGGTTCCGTCAAATTTAACGTTTTTCCTTGTTTTTGTTTTGTTTTTGTTTTTTTTTTATACCAGAGCGTAAATTAAATAAATTTTGATAATAAACTCAAACCGAAATTGACGATTGTTTAGGAGAATAAGGACAAAAATTTGATTAGTTTATGTGAGGGTAATTTTTTCAAATACATAATAATTGAACCAGTATAACCGAACCGAACAGTGACTCGACACTAAAAAAGACAGGTTCACGAACTGAAACAGTCGTTCAAAGGCATTGCGAACCGCTTTACAGCCCTGCTTAACGAACGATAATAAATTTTCTTCTAATTTTCGGACTCAGTGTTAATAGTTCTATCCGGAAAAGTTCCCTATATTGTTTGTAAATATTATTATATGTGGAGCTTGTGCCATTGAGACGTTTTGTTTGGAAAATATTTTTTGGAGTTTATTTAAGTGCTGAAAAATTTTTGTTTATGCAAACTCATATGGCCGCAAATCTTATAAGTGTGATAAACCAAATATTTTGATTGACTCTATCTGCTAATGTTTCGGCAGAATTTAAACTCAAACGGCAATATGCAAAGCGAATTGATTGATTGATATGGGCTCTATTATGAGGTCTAAAAAGCTTCCTTCGCCTAAATCGAAAGTTCCCCATTCACGACTACATGTACAAAAGTAGCTTTTTTTGTGAATTTATCTCGGAAGAATTTGACATATCAAAAGTACGACCTTGAAACAAGGAAAAACGTTAACTTGGTGGAACCGAAGCTGAAATACCCGTTACACTACACTTTTAATAGTTAATAGGTTTACCAGGTGCTTAGATATTCCGATGATTGGAAAATTTGTATGGGGGCTTTATGTTATATTAGCCCGATCTTTACCACATCGATCTTGTCCACTTCGGCGGACATTGAAATTGATTTTACCAAATTTTAATTGGATTCATTCAGAAAAAATAAATGTTTTCATACAAAAATTCGAAAATGGGCGTTAAGTTTGTATGGGGTTTATAACTAAAAATAGGCGTGGCACCTAGATTCTGACATTTAAACTGTCTAGGACCAAGAAAAGCTTAAGTTTCAAATTTCATTTCAATATCTCCAAAACTTTCCGAGAAAAGCGCATTGCAAAAGACGGACAGACGACATGGCTAAATCGATTCGTCTCATCGAGCTGATCCATAATATATATACTTTAAAGGGTCTACGATGCCTCCTTTAATGCGTTACAAACTTTCCGACAAACTGAATATACCTGTTTACACTAGTGTAACAGGTATAAAAATTCCGATTACAATGCAGAAGTTGTTCAGCTAGAAGAGATTTTCTTGACATTTCTTCTGATTCCAGCACGGAAATTATTCTGTTTCAATTAAAAGTTTTTATTATTAACCAAATTTTATGAAGGTGTTTTACCGTAAATGTTATACGATTTAATAAATTCTTTAAAGTGTGTACTACATTCTCGATTAAAAGTTCTTAAACGCATATTGATTAAATGTTAAACTTTTTCCTGAAGCCAATAAAAGAAAAACCTCCCTCCTCCAAAACCTATATAAATCTTTAAAAATAACAATGTCCTCGCCACAGCCTAAATTGGTTTAGCATATCAAACTATCAAGTAGAAAAACACTATTTGAATATAGTTCCCTGCAAAGTTTATAACTATAGAAAGGATACGACGAACACAACTGCTGAAATATGCAGCCATGCGGTACTAAAATTTCATTAAACATTCAAACAAAACAACATATGGTAAAATTTTCAGCACAAAAGTGTAGTGTAGGAAAATGTTCAAAAGGACAAAAACAGACAACAGACGGCAACAGCCAACATGAAGACCAGCGCAATTAAAGGACATAAAAGAACTGAAAACGGGTTTGGAAAAATAGGTATTAGAAGAAATAGCGTTGCATATGGGACCGGACCAAAAAGACTAACGTTACATAACGGTAAACTACAAATTGTAAATTTAAAGTGAGTGAGTGTGTGGTAGCAGCAAATTGACCCAACTGTGGTGTTATAAAATTTTCAATTTTCTTGTTGCACTTTTGTGTTAACAAAAAAATACAAATACTGAGCAGGGTTTTCGGTGTTGTTTTTGTCGTTGCATTTTCTATACAAAATGACCAAAATGGTTTGGGATATGAGTTGCTTCGCGCTTAGCACAAACAGATTTGAATGCCATCTCTATCCGGTTTCCACTGCATACACACACACACACCACTGAGTTGCATTTGTGTGCACTTCTTCTGCTAAAGTATTTTCCATGCTTGTTTTTTTTTCAGTGCTTTGGGGAAAAACCTTTTTGCCGTTTACATGTGTACATAAATGTTGTAGAAAATTTACGATTGCCAAAGCACAATTTACAACAATGCATTTTTTTTTTTCTTTCTGTTCTTATTGCACACTTTGTCTTTCGGCGCTTTTTACAACACTTTTGTGCTCTCTGTTTGCCTAAAATCCTTACAAGAATTTAAACTAAAGCAAAGAGTGCTATCAAAATATGCAGGACATGTACTTCGCATGAACATCTTTCTCCTTTTGGGCTTACCAAAAATTGATTTAGTATGTGGGTAGGTAGGCAGACAGACAAACAGACAGTGTTGGTTAAGTGAGTTCAAGTAATTTACAGGTGTGGCCTGTTAATTACTTTAGTAATTTTTTTTATTTTTTTTTATTTTTTTCTAAAGCAAGCAATTCTTTGAAATCTTTTATAGCCACAAAGCAGCACCTAGACAATACGTTTTGCTAATTGAATGAAATGGTTCAAAATAGATGAAAAAAGTAGTAGTGTTGTAAAAACAATGCTAAAAATAACACTGCAAATGATAGTAATGCATTTCAAATAAAATTTTCAACTCATATAAATTTATTTTTATTTTTTTTTTGCCAACTGAAGCAATAAAATAAATGAAAAAATAAAAAGAATAGAATAGAAAAAAATAGCAGCACATTCTAAATTAATCAAATAGTAACTAAAGGAGCCGGACTTGAAGCGTTACGGAATGTTTTTATTTTGGTATACGTTTCGACTAGTTACAGTGAACTCAACTGAATTGCTAAAAAATGAACGAAATTCAAAGATAAATTGAATTGAATTGAAATTTCGAAATTGCACTCGATTGCAATAAAAATGAAATGAACTAACAATGCAGAACTACGATGTACCCTGCACTGAGAATAGGTTTTTATGCGGACAGACAAACAGATGACTAGAGAGAGAGACAGACGGACAGTTCGATATAGCAATGCAATCACATTTTTATTTTTCAAAACTTGTAACGTTCACAGCAAGCTATTACAAACCGTTTCAAAAAGTTAATATACCCTACATTTAGGGTTAAATAAAAAATTAACTAAAGCAAGAAAATAATACACTCGCGCGCGCGTTCTTATAAAACTAAAAGTGAAATGCATTGCAATATATCGAATGAGACTTCAATAAAATTGAAAAGAGTTGCGCTGCACACAAATACTAGCTGAGCTGAGACTGTAAGCATAGAAAATAGTCTGAAATTGCTGAAAGATTAAATAGATTTATACTGGAGTACTCTGGCTGAAGTAAAGGAAGTAGCAGCTTCTATTTTGATATTAGCACAGTTTGAAGTTTTCAAGCAAAAGTGTTTGAAATGTTTAAAAATAAATTGCAACCTTAAATTTGTTCGTCCAGAGTTGCGCAGCGCAAAAAAAAAAAAATAGAGTTAGCTGTTTGGGAATATACACATACAAATACATAGTAGATTATATAGCCTTGAAATGAAGTAAATTGAAGTGAACATTTGATACCGGAAAATATGTGAAGTTACACTTGACGCCATTAAACTTAAAGTGAGTTTTATAAATGAAACGATAATCAATAAAATAAACCGATTGATTGCGTTCAAACGTGTTTTGAAAGAATTTCGATAATTTGCAATATTGGAAAAATCTTTTTCGGAATTTTTTTTTTTAAATATAAAAAGTAACAACAATTTATTTTAAAATGTATAGAAACATATGTAGGAGGCGACGAAGCACACGCGCTATCCCCAAAGGTGGCCGCCCAACTCCTCTAACAGGCCCAGATCCGTAGTATTGTATCCCATTGGGAAACCCCCTTTAATGAGACAATACGTAATAATAGAAAACGTGCCACTGGATTTTAAGGCAGGGCATGCAACAGGCCAATTTGTTAAGGGAAAGGGTATATTTAGATTGTGAATCGCATGTAACTGGCGTAAAAAAGCGAGTCGATATTGCGATGTCTGTCTGTCGATCCAATGTTCTGTGGTCGACCATACGAAAACGATTATCTCGCAGATCATTAGTGATTTAGACTCTCCAAAGTCGTCAAGCGATCACTTCCAAACTTGTTTTTCTCTAGCCTCATTTTAAAGGGCTCCCCCCCATCCAATCTACGCAAAAAATTTGTGTATTTTTCATGAATGAAACTCTGTGTTATGTAATCTTTTAAACCAATAGCCCGAATAAAATAACGCAACATGCGTCTAGCCTAGGGTGATCAAAGAAATGTTTATAACGGGTGATTTTTTTGAGGTTAGGATTTTCATGCATTGAGTATTTGACAGATCACGCGGGATTCAGACAAGGTGTCAAAGAGAAGATGCTCAGTATACTTTGACATTTCATCATGAATAGACTTACTAACGAGCAACGCTTGCAAATCATTGAATTTTATTACCAAAATCAGTGTTCGGTTCTGAAAATTCGAACGCCCAAATTTTGTTCAGCGATGAGGCTCATTTCTGGTTGGATGGCTACGTAAATAAGCAAAATTGCCGCATTTGGAGTGAAGAGCAACCAGAAGCCGTTCAAGAACTGCCCATGCATCCCGAAAAAATGCACTGTTTGGTGTGGTTTGTACGCTGGTGGAATCATTGGACCGTATTTTTCAAAGATGCTGTTGGACGCAACGTTACGGTGAATGGCGATCGCTATCGTTCGATGCTAACAAACTTTTGTTGCCAAAAATGGAAGAACTGAACTTGGTTGACATGTGGTTTCAACAAGATGGCGCTACATGCCACACAGCTCGCGATTCTATGGCCATTTTGAGGGAAAACTTCGGAGAACAATTCATCTCAAGAAATGGACCGGTAAGTTGGCCACCAAGATCATGCGATTTGACGCCTTTAGACTATTTTTTGTGGGGCTACGTCAAGTCTAAAGTCTACAGAAATAAGCCAGCAACTATTCGACGACATAACATTTCCGAAGACAAGGTCTATTCCGGACGAAAGGCGCGCGAATCCGCCCAAAATGGGCCTTTCCGGGAACCGAAAACCTAAGACCCAATCGCCCCCCACATTTAAATGAAATTATCTTCAAAAAGTAAATGTCATGGGGCCCAATCTAACGTTTCAAATAAAGAACCGATGAGATTTTTGCAATTTTAAAGGGTTTATTTTTTTTTTTTTAAAGTTCTCAAGCTCTTAAAAATCCACCTTTTTTTAAAACTACCTAGATTTATTTTATATCGCAAAATAAGAAGATCCGTATTTGTTTTTTTTTAATCGGATAACTTTTCATAACTAATAACGCCAAGTTTCCCTGAAATTTTCATAAATTTGATGTAGAAACCTGGTCAAAAACCAACGCAAGATTTGCAAAAGTAGTGCTTAGTCAATAAGATGACCATTTTTTTATTAATATTTTAAGTCATGTTTTTTTCAATTTTTTTTTTTTTTTTTTTTAATCAAAGAATCAACTTTTAAATACAACTTTTTTAAATTACTTTTGCAATAACTGCCTGCCTGTCTAACTGATGTCAAATATGTCAAAACATGTTAAGCAAAGCACAGATGAAAACCAAAGTCAGTTAGCAAGTTACGCATATGTGTAGATGTAAGAGACCAGACAAATTGGCAAAAAAAAGATAAAAATCAAAAGATACAACTCATAATTCGACTAAATGGTTGCTGTCAATAAACGATATGAATGAGATACATACATATATGAAAGATTGAAGTAATCCAAAAAAAAAAAAAACAATCATGTTATAAGATAGAAGATAACGGTAGATATAGGAAATTACAACAAAAGATAGAAAAATATCTCAGAGATAAAAATAAAACATAAGATATGTATTCTTATCATTGCTTATGCTGCTTGCTAATAGAAGAAGAAGCAGCAGCAGATGGAGAAGGAAAAAATAAAAATGAAAATATGTGCTGCAGCTTAAAAACGCATAAAGAAAAACGTTGAAGCAGCAAATGGCAGCAAATAACAACAGAAATAAGCAGAAATTCAATTTCATTACGCTAATCCATTTATCAGGAATAAAAAAAATCGAAGAAAAGCAGCAGCAGCAGCTTCATTTCAATGAGGAAGGAAGGAAAGCAACTTTAGTGATTGCAATTTTCTTAATGAAATTGTTTTTGTAACAAAATGCAAAATACGAAGAAAATTTTTACGAAAATATAAAAAAAAGCAACAAAGATGACTTATGAAATTTTTCTTGAATTTTAAAGTAGCTTAGGATCAATTTATGCTATCAATTTATATACAACATATAGTTTGTAGTTATATAAAGTTTATTTAACTTTTTTTCAACTTAAGTTCAATGGAGTCTTTTTTTTTTTTGTTTTTTTGTTTTACTCAACTAACGCCACAGACATCCTGTCAATTAAAATGAAAGAAAAAGCATTTCCGGCAATGGACTAAATCGGTTAAGTATTTTTATTTTCCAATGAAGTTTGTCATGGACAGACAACAGACAGACAGACAGACGGACAATGGGACAGACTGGAAGCAATGAAACTTGCTTAGCTTTAGAATTACCTTCTGCTGAAAAAATATACTCTGGATAGCAGCACATTTTGATGTTGATTTTTATCACTTTTGAACTTTGACCTAATTTTGAATGAAGAAGCAAGACAAACAGAGAAATTGTAAGTACAACACACACACACATTCGCACACACACACAGACACTCAAAATAGAACGTATGTAAAAAGTCTAGAGTGGCTGCGCCTCGGGTTGTCTTCAGCAAAACATTTTTTTTTTGCAGTCTACACTACTGCGTCTCTGGAAGAGCTTGACTTTTGATTTTATGCAACTCCCATTGCCATTTTGTCTGTCGTCTGTCGATGTTCTATATATGTATATGTACATATGTACACCTATGCTAGTATATGCCCGAGGAGTGCCTCCATTATTGTAACTACTGACACAGTGATTGCTCTCTACGTATGCAGTTGCATACAGGATTCAACTAACGCACGCTCGCAAATCGCAAATTGAAGTTTTCAGCAACGAGTCACGAAATCTGGAGTAGTACGCTCGACTACTAAAGCAGTTACGTGTGTACTGAGCTATCTTTCTTCTTTTTATTTTACCATTCTGATTTTTTTTTTCTTTTATTTTTTTTTTAAGTGTATTTATGTATGTTTGTATTCTTGAAAAGAAAACGAGTCATAGTGCTAATAGCCTCAGGGTTCCGCTTGTGAATGAGTGATAGACATATACGACACAGTTAAAGACGTATAAAATTGGTGTAACAGAATGGTAGAGGCACAGATTGTGCAAAAGTATACTTAACTGGTACACTGAGAAAATCGAAGTGATGTATTCACGTGTTGCTAGACTATCAAAGTTACAGCATATGTGTGTCCACCACTGGTTTATAGTAACCAGCATCAAATAATTACATATAGGGGCGTCACAAATCACAAATCTCTTCTAAAATTCAATGAAATAATGAACATAATTCACAATTAGTTTTAACATAAAACTAGTAACATTTAAAATAGTATTCAATACTTCACTGAATTTTAGAAGAGACTTGAAAATAATCAAAAGAGATTTTGTGTGATACCCCTGTTTGAGATAAGTTAAAATCTCGAATGTCAATCATTGAAATATTGTTTGAACTAATTGTGAATTATATTTAATATTTCAATGATTGAAATGAGAGAGGTGAAAGGTACTCTGGAAATCTTTGGTTACATACAATAGACAATTTAGTTTGCGGTGAATCATAAGTATATGATTTCACCACGACAGGAGGGGCGAGAATTTTTGAGAAAGAGATAGTAAATTAACATTATATTTGCTGAACACATGGTCGGTGCTTTAAAAAACTATTTATTTTTAAATAAAAATTATAACGAAGTTGTAAAAAAATTCAATTAGCTGTTTGCCTAAAATCAAGAAGCAGAAAAATTGACATTTATTAGGTGAAATTATATAAATTCCCCATAACATGTATACTCAATAAAATTTGTTACCAAATTAAAAAGAGACTTTGGCGGAATACGTCACCTGTTATAATTGCATATTGGATCCAATCCGAGGATATTTTGTGTAACACACCTGATAAAGGCGAGATTAATAAAGTCATAGTTACACAGATTGTTTGTCGTGAATAAAATTTTTTAACTAAGAAAAATAAAAACAAAACCACTTGTATGTTCTAATTACTTTTAAGACTAAAAAAAAGACATATGTCAATATCGATCTGGCAACACTTGCATTGCTTATACCCGAAATATAAAATGCAACTGACAAAACAAAATTGGAACTAAAGTGATGACATGAGTTTGATATAGGGTACGATAAACATGGTCACCCTTTTAGTTTAGTCCAAATATATTTTTTTTTTTTTTTTGGCTTGCATGTATTGTCAACCAACCATATTCTTCCAGTGTATTTCGATACATAATTTGTACGCTATGAATTGCCTCAAACTCTAAGTCAATTTCTTATGCCATTTCATGCATTTTCATAGAATGTGTGCAGAGAAAATAACTCAACAGCATATAAGAAGGTAAGATATACAAAGACAGACAGATAGACAGATAGGCAGACACAAAATTTTTACTGAATATAAAAATATATATCTATGCATCTATCTATGTATATGTATGTATATGTCTGTATGTACAGGTAGTATGTCTGTATGAACGTATATCCTGTGCACTTTTATGCCCATTCATTCGGTGGAAATTTGTGCCCAATATCTGTGTACAATTTCTTTGAAATCACTTTATTCTGCAATATATTTGCTCATATATGATAAAGTACCTACTCCATAGCAATGCAACTATTTTCAGTTGAACTAAAACTGAGTACGTGCCTTTTTTCCACACAAAATATTTTTCATCGAATATTTGTAAATGGAAGAAAAAAAAAAATAAATAAAACAAAAATGAAAAGAAGAAAAACAAAGAAGTTTCTAAAGTAGAAGAAAACAAGGCAAACATAGATGTTAAACTGAAGTATCTAACTAACTACTACTACTATCTGAATAAAAAGGATATGCAGTTTATATACATGCATGTGTTTCATATACAACGTTCTATATAAATATGGGCAGATATACACTCTCATAGTATTTGTAGATATAGTGCCAACTTGCACTGCTTTTATGCTTGTAGGCATTTTTAAAATATGTTTTCATGTATACAAATATACAAACGAGAGTTGGTTGATTGATGTTGAAAGGGAAAATAAGATAAATATTGTTCAACAAAAGGTAAGGTTTTCTGCTTTATAAGGCTTGGAAAAATATCGATTTACCATTGAAATATCGATATTTTGGTTCGCTCGATATTTTTTATACCCGTTACACATAGTGTACACGGGTATATTCAGTTTGTCCGAAAGTTTGTAACGCATTGAAGAAGGCATCGGAGATCCCATAAAGTATATATATTCTTGATCGATCTAGCCATGTCCGTCTGTCTGTCTGTCCGTCTGATTGTTGCTATGTGATTCATTCGCTTACTTTTTAAAGATATTTAACTGAAATTTTAAACTTAAGCTTTTCTCGGCAACAACTAGGTTAAGCTCGTGATTGAGTGGCACGCCCATTTTTAGATATAGCCCCCATAGAAACTGACCGTTTTTTTTCGATTTTTTGTATAAAAATAGAAGTTATTTATGAATATATTCGCTCCCATATTGGGTAAAAACATTTCCTTTGTCATTCAATGTCAAAACCAAGGTGCCACGCCTATTTTTAGGTGTAGCCCCATACAAACTTTCAGCGCTTTTCGAATTTTTGTATGAAAATGGTTATTGTTTATTTGTGTATGCACTCCAAATTGAGTAAATACACTTCCTATGTCTTCCAATGTCAAGTGCCATGCCCATTTTTGGTGTGGCTTCCATACAAACTTTCGCCCTATTTTCAGAAATTTTCGAGAAAATTATTGTTACATCTGCATTTTTAGCTTAAAATTTGAAATCAATATTGTGTAAACTTGGGTGACCACTGATGATAACACACACACTTCTTAAAGATTCGTGTGACGGGTATTTCAGCTTCGGTTTTACCGAAGCTAACGTTTTTTCTTGTTTAATGCTGAAACAGTTATCGTTATGATGATAAAGTTTGGATTGCAGTTCAGTTTTTAAGGCAGAAGTTTGAAGATTTTTTCTAAAAAGATTAAAGTCGATTTCCGAAATAGGACTGTGTGATTAATCGATTTGTCAATGAACAATCGAATATTTTATATAATCAACTGATCAATTAGTTGGAGGATGAATAATTGATTAATAAACTGATTATTTAATCAATTATGAAGGAGTTGCTAGAGGACAGAGGACTTTCTCTGCTTAATTTATTACGCGTTTTAAGCAAGCTTTTTCCAGGTGAGAAACAAAACTTCTCATCGAAGTTAAACTAAGATTAATGAAATGAAATCAAAAAATTATATAAAAAAAAAATATTTTTGGATAATCATGATTAAGCAGCAACAATCATTAACAATCTCTTATTTCCAACAATCACACAGCCCTAGTCCGAAACAATTGTTTTGTAAATATACTGGATATATTAATGTGTACTTTTCATTGTTTTATCATAGTTGAGTCTTTATTAAAATATCACAAACTGTCGATATATATTGACAAGTTCCCATTCCTAATTATATTAAATAATTAGGACGGCTGTACACCGAATTACAAAATTCGTTTTGTTTCATTTCGCAAAACTTGGTTACACTGTTTCTTATGAGGCATCCAAAATGGGAAAACTGTCGTAGTGATATTTAACATCTTTTAAAAAGATTCGATAGCCCTTGACCTCAGAAAATTTTCTACATACTACATTTTTCGATATCTCGATATTGCGAATATAAACCGCCAAATGTGACTTTAGTTTTAAATTTTTGCTCACAGAATTGTTTAAACGTTTTGAAAAGAATATAACAATATTGTTTTATTATTATAAAGTAAAATATACTCTTTAACAATATTCGAACCATGAGTTTTAATGTCCCACCGTTAGTTATTGTTTGGAAAAAAATCACTATCGGTGAATTTTTTCCCCAGTGACTTAAAAATTACAATGTCAGACTGCGACTCAAAGTAGTGACTTGCAATTTTCTTGTTCTTCAGTGAACATTTCCAGTTATCGGCAATTTTGTACATCGCTCTTCATCGTGCAAAACAGTTGTGACTAACTTAAACCAATTGCAAAAAGAAGCAACTAAGAAAATAATTGTTATTCGCAAATATTATTTTGTGTGCAATTTCAATTGTAACAATAAAATCAGTGATTTATTTTTCAATGAATTAAAACAAAGTCGGTTTGTTGTGTTGGCGAAGCGAAACAGTTCAGTTAACGGCGATTTTGTGTATCAGTCTTCGCTAACAATGAGTGAGAGTGTATTAGAGCATTCCGTTAATGATTTTTTTGGAAATAACACCATCAAGGCCCGGAAAAACTGCAATGGTGTATTGCTATTATAGAATAGAATATATAAATTATGGAAGGCAAAATTTTTTGAAGTGCACTCTTTACTTAGTAACGAGAAATTTATTGCTCCGTCAATATTCCAACCTTATCAACGACATCAATTGAATTCATTCCAAACTTTTGCATAAGCGATTTGGAGCAGTTTTGTTCTTTTACCTAAAAGGTTAATTGAAAAATTTCGTTTTTGTTTCTATTAACTGGACTTCATCGATTAACTCAAAAATAATAATTAAAACAAGAAAAAAACAATTAAAAATTTTAGATTTTATCAAAAAAAGTTATTTTTAAAAATTTAAATCGATTAATCGTTTATATAATGTTTTGGTTATATAATTGATTGATCGAAAAAGTACGCAGATCGATCGAATTGTAGAAAAAGGAATATTTTTTCTTTTTTTTTGCTTTTAAATTGGAACTGCCATAAAATCATTTTGTTCGCTAATCGATTACAATCGATGTTTTTAAATAATCGCACAGGACCAATTACAGGTTTATGTTGGGACAAACTGTTTCAATTTTAAAAAATTTTAGTTTACCCCTCAAGGAACCAAGTAAGGAAAAGTAACCCAGAAATAAATTTTTTTTTTTTTTAAACAAAAGGGAAAAAAGTTTATAAATAATTATAAGAAAGAAAGATTGAAGGAGGGCCTTTATTTTAATAAAAATTTTTTAAAAATTTTTTTAAAATATTAAATTATTTTTATAATTGCCTAAAACGTATAAAAATGCCCTCGTTTATTTACAATGCACAATGTAAGTTTTTATACAACATAGATTCATTCATCTCAGCGTCCATTTCAGGTTGCAAACATTTTGCGTGCACAAAAACTCTGGCACAATGGAAATTTTAAGGATTTTCAGGATTTATTTTGCTGCACTACTTCAAACTGGACGCTTTTAAAGTGCTGTGGGCAATGTGCTTGTGAGTGAATGAGTCATAAAGAAAGAGCATCACGTAGGTAGTTCTGTAAGTTTATTATGAATTATTACACTGAATGCTGCACTGAATGCTTCTCTTTGCATTCTTAAAGTAAAACAAGTAGAAGGATTAAATATCAGTTAAACGAAAGGTAAAATAAAATAGTGCAGACAATATAGTTAAGCATTTTTTTTTTTCGTTTTTTCTTCAATCTCCATTTCAATTCTGCTCTAACGAAAGTTTAACTGATTGCTTCAATTGATTGATTAATTGATTATTAAGAAAAATAGTAAACTTTCAGCTAATTTAGTTTTATTTTTTTTTTAACTGTAAATCACAAACAGAAGTATTTGCGTCTATAAAAATGCATTTAAGTTCGTTTTACATTAAATATTCAAGCTTTTCGCTATTTCGCAGCTCAATTTATTCAATAAATTCAAAAAGCGTGTTAATTAACAGACCATGAAGTGAAAAAATATTTGCAGCACTCAACTCAACTCAACTTTACTCAGCTTGACTCGATTTAAGTTGGCAGAAAACAAAGAAAACTGTTCGACTTGGAATTTATTCTGTAATTGTGATTGTATCTTAAGGTTCCGTTCCTACTGCTGCCATCGCTGCCATTGCTGCTCTTGTTGAGCTACTTATTTGGTGCAATTGTTTTTGTTTTTTTACTTTATTTGTTGTTGTTGTTGTTGTGCGAAAAACAGTTAATAATACGCTGCTGGATTTTTCAGATTTTCTGCTCTGCATGATACAACTTGCCAATGAACGATTTAACGAATGAGTGTGACTACTTACTGTGCGAATATTTAATATATTTTAAAATATATACTCGTATACTATACATATATATTCAAGTATTTTAACAAGAATTATATTCACAAGTATTTCTGAAGTATCTGCAAATTGTGGTTGTACTGAATTCTATACACTACACTCATTAATATTAAGTTAAAGAGTTAAAAGTTATATTTTGTATTCATCCAATTCGACATGATTTGTGTTTAGGCAGAAATGAAATGAATTTATATATAAATACGGGTTTCGATGCATATCCAGAATATTCTAATAAAAATATATAATAAAAAAAATTTCCATTTAAAGTGTACAACTGAAATCATTTAACTAAATGCTTCTTTGAATTCTGTTTACTTCGCATTTCATGTAAGCTTTTTTTTTTTTTAAGAATAATTATGTAAATTTTTCATTGCGGTACTTATGATTTTTTTTATTTATTTTTTATTTTGCTAAAATTTTTAATTATGCGGTCAAGAAATTTACACCGAAATTCAGTTTATAAAATGCAGAATTTATGCCTATCTGCATTAAATTTTTGTAAATTAGAGAGAGGAATGTTTGTGTAAAGTATCGGAAACATTTCAAGTACCTAAAATATTAAATGCATTTAAAGATATTTATACGTTTTAACAAAAATATTGTAAAATATATTTAAGAAGCTAAAAATATAAATGAATTTATTTTGTTTATTTCCAAGTTTTTGTTTTAATTTATTAACAAAATTATACTCAACATATTAGACGACTGCGCCACGCCTTATGTTTGATATTTTTCTGTTTAAACTTAGTAAGCCATTTTGTTTTTGACATATTACCTAGTGCTTTCTCTGGCTATTTGGGGTATACTGAATGGTAGGAGGAAAAGGGATTGAGAAATTAAGGATTGTTAAAAATGATCTGGTTACTTTTGGATATTTGCATGTATTTTCGGTCGTCGATTTTTAACAACTGTCTTCGAGATATCCATTAAAAAAATGTTAGGACTTTTTTCCAGGGACCGTAAATAATGATTTCCCAGACCCAGAAAAAAAGGGCCACATAAAAATCTTGGTGAAAAGTTTAACACAGAATCCGTATATAACTGTTCAGTTTTATTTTGAGCGAAAATAATGATTATGGTTAAGTTTTATGAAATTACTCAAAAGTAATTATTACCATTGAAGAAAAACTTAAAAATTTAAATATAATCATTACCATGTAATATTTTAATAATATATCTTATATAATTAAGGGGTCTCTGCTTTTTTCAGCTTTTAAATTAGAAATCCTAAATGTGATAATCTTACTTACTTACTTACTTATCTATATGTAAAAGTCTGTTTCACTTGACTGACTGACTGACTGGATGACTAATTGACTGAGTGACATAAGTGAGACAGGACTATGCCAAAGGGCTGCATATAGGAAGCTGAAATTTTTATTGTAGTTTCGTTTTATAATGAAACTGATGACTTAGAAGTGATTTTGAAAAATTTTTGTCCAGGTAATTATTTGGGGGCTTGAAACAGGAAAACCATATCTGTAAGACGGTTTAAACCTAGAGTCTTAATATTTGAAAGGTAGTTAAAATATATTTAACCCAAATTTTGAATCTGGCTCCCAGTGGGGGGCCAAAAATGTAAAATTTTTAATTTTTTAAATACCCTGTACCCAAAGGGTAAAAGGGTATATTAAGTTTATGCGAATGTGTGTAACAGACAGAAGTAGGATAGACCCTACAAAGTGTATATATTCTTGATCAGCATTGAGAGGGGAGTCGAACTAGCTATGTCCGTCTGTTCTGCTGTTTGCAGAATGATGAGAGATTATCTCGTAAGCACTTGCATCACGGTTTTTCTCTAGACCCATTTTAAGGGATATCCTCATACAAATCTACCCAAAATTGTGGGTTTTTGCATAAAAAGTCGTTGTTTCTTACTCTAGGAAGTCTTTATTTGGTATAAAATATATATATGATAGTCCCAATGAAATATCCCAATATGGGTGGGACCAACAAAATTTTAGGACTAGCTCCCATAGAAATGTACCCCAAAATATTGGGTTTTTGCACAAAAACGTCATTGTTTCTTATTCTAGGAAGTCTTAATTTAGTATAAATTATGCCTAAGATAGTCCCAATGAAATAGACCAATATACCCGATTTTTTAAGTTTTTATATGAAAATTCAATTCAATGAGATATGGTAGTAAAATTCAACCGATCTTAAGGTTCATTTTACCTCGCTATACCTCGGTAACGAAGAGGACTAGAGACTTGATACGCGCATTTGTAATAGTGTGTGTGAGGGGTCCGAATCCCAGTTTGTTGATCTTTTTTTTTTAGTTTTTTGGTCACCACTAATACGTGATTTGAAAATTTTTTGACCGGGGCCTTGAAACCGAAAAATTTGGACCTGAAACCTATAGTTGGACCCAAAATTGATTATTTTATTTTTTTTTTTTTTTAGATTTCAGTTGTGTAATACTACTTGATTTGAAAAATTGCTGACCCGAGGCCTAATGGGGGCCTTGAAATAGGGAAAGCCATATCTCTGGATTGAATTGGGGGCGCATCTGAATGATGATATTTTTAGAGTATTTTAGAAACTGCCAAAATTTTTACATGGGTCTCATCGGTGGACCCAAAGTAGATTATTTCACCAATTTTTTTTTTTTTTTTTTTTGATTTTTTGTAAGGGGTCCTTGAAACCTTAAAATCCATATCTTTGGTATGAATTGACTTAGAGACTTAATACTGGGTGCATTAGAAAAATGGTTAAAACACGTTTTTGTGTTCGAAGAGTTTCAAATAGTCTAGAGAACGTTTGTCGTTGTTTTTGTTATAATTTTGTAAGCTCTCAATTCATTTATTTCCAAATGTTAGTCTTATATAAATACTAAAAATATATATTCTATGGGTTTCTTTTAGCTTCACAAATATATATTCTATGGGTTTCTTTTTTCACATCACCTAATGTAATCTCACCATGGGCCTAAATTGTGTCATGAAAATTATTCAATACATATATCGAAATTATCAATAATTTTAGAGTATCAAAAAAATCGATATTTTTTGTAATTATCGAATAATAAGTTCGCACATTATGAACCAGTTCAAACGTTGTCAGAATCAAATATCATTTGTATTGGCTGCATTAACGTCTACCAAAACTTTTATATTCCAACAATTCCAATTCTTATTTTTATATTCCATAAATCTAGAAAAAAATATTAACAAAAATTTATGAATTTAAAAATTTCGTTTATTTAATATGTTCATTGTTGGTAAAGTGTTTTTAACCATAAAATTCTACGTCTTGAATATGTTTGGCCTTAGAAAAATCGATTAAACAAACCGAGGACGAAACACACACACACAGACTGTGCGTGTTTGTGTAATGCTGTCACTGTGTGTGTGTGTTTTTTTAATGTATTTGTAGCTTGAGGCTTCTTACAAAATTTATACATTATACTCACTTATATATTTGTATATCAAATAAATGTTGTCCTATTATGGATTTACGTTGCCAACGTTACACAATGGGGCAACAAAACGAAATGCTCTGTATAAGCACGTATACGCCGTGTAGTTCCCGTGTAATGTCTCACGCTACTGCGTCAAAAAAAACAACAACAAAAAGAAAGCTAAAAAAAAAATTTAAACGCAAATTGTTCGTTTTTCCAACTTTTTGTTTTTGTTCTTCAGAATATATAATCTAATTTTCAATATTCAATTTATATATGCGAATGTATGCATGTGTATGTTTGTGTAAGGGAAAACACTTTTCCTTAACGATTTCAGCGAAAATTTGTTTAAATTTTTCATCACATTTTCACTTGAGCAAATTGGCATTTAGCTGCTCGCGCTTTTCTTGCTGCTGCTGCTGCTGCTGCTGATTATCCTTGCGCATTTTCACACTTAATTTTTTTACACATTTTCCTTGTATAGTTTTTGATTTTAAAAATTTTCTGACTTAAGGACATTTTGGAACATTTGCAGCTATGCTTGAGCTTAGATTTTCTTCTTCTTTACAAATTTGTTTTTATGCCGCCAACATTTTTGACAACAGTTTTTATGATAATGTTTTTTTTTTTTTTCTGGATAAATTTTATTGACAAATTTTTGTTCGAAAAAAATTTCCAAGAAGCATAAAATTAAAATTTCTAGTTTACACGCAGACGCGAATTGGATCGAACGCTTGCTTGCTTGATTAGTTGCCTGCATCGGTGTTTCGAATGGACAGACCTGCTGGCTTTGCGTTCGTACAGCGACTGTTATTGTTTGTTTTGTGTTGGTAGCGCGTATCCTAGCAATTTGAACGCTTAGTCCTTGCAAGTGACTTCGTTAGACCAACACTAAATAACTTGACTTGTTTCGACTCGGTCGATGGCTCATCCGTTCGTTAGCTCTGGCGGCATTTGCGTGCTTCCTAGTAGTCATCATCATCATCATCCTCATCAACATTCTACGTTGTAGTCAATGTCCTTTATTCGCGTTGCTGCTCGTGCATCGTTGTCCTTCGTGGTTATTAAAGACCTACTTTACACCGCTGCACCTGTTTTCGTCGTCGACGTTGTTCGTCGTTCCTGCTAACATTGTTAGTTATTGTTTTGCCAAAAATACTCGCACTGTTGCCATGACTTCGCCATTGGTAATAACAGAAATAAAAACCGTGGGAAAAGCGCACGATTGGCTATAACAACTCGAGTTGAGGGGCGCCACAAGAGAGCATGAGTTCTTGGGAATTTATTGGAAATGAAATTATTTTCTGTATAACAATTTCCATGCAATTGCGTGCTTGTTTCCATACTAATTACTGGAAGCATTTTAATGCGCTATTTAGGTACAATGTTGTTGATTTTTTATTCCTTTTTGTAATTATAGTCTAGCTTGGCTATAACATTAAAAGTGGCATTCAAAGTTTTAAAATTATAAACTTTGAATGATATCGATTTTGTATATTGATGAACAAAAAAAAAAAAAAAACCGGTTTGAAAGTTTTAGCTTATATGCTGCACTAACAAGTAAAACCATCTAGAACTTTCTTCAAATACGCTGTGGAGTTTTGTGCTGAATATGACACTGGTTTTACCAATTTTTTAATCTAATCGAGCAAAGTCCCATTTAAGGTGAGTTGTCAGGGGGTGGGGGTTTGGGGAAACAACATCTTCAAACCATCCGAAACCAAAAGTTTCAGATAGACCAAAGTGATTTTCTTTATCACTGGAGGGAGTAGATGGTATTGCGTAAAGGCAAGAGGTTCGGGCTCAATGGTTCGATACAACCCAAAAAATTCTGAGTAAAACTCATCGCAACAGACAGACGGATATGACTTAATCAATTCATATCATCGAGCTGATCAAAAATATATATACTTTATGGGGTCTACAAGGGCTCCTTTAGTGCGTTACAAACTTTCGGACAAACTGAACACACTCGTTTTCACTATGTGTAACGGGTATAATAGACCTTTTTTATATAAACAATGGAAGATGGGCACAATGTTTGTACTTGAGCTATGCAAAAAAAAATTGGGTATGGCAGTATGGTTTGAACAAGTTTCAGAGATAAGAAAAGTTAAAGTATCGAATTTCAGATCAATATCTTCAAAACTGAGCGACTTAAACGTGTAACTACAAACAGACAGACCGACAGCTAGATCAACTTTTCTTATTAAGCTGATCAAGAGTATATATACTTTATGGGGTCGAAGGTACCTTCTTGAAAGCGTTACAAACTTGTAAAACCCGCTGTAGATACCATGTAGGAACGATCAAGACAAAATTACATCGATTAAAATTGGAATAAAAATGATACTGATTAAGTAAAATGAGAGAAGTCAATCGAAATGACAACAAAACAAGAAAAAAAACGTTAACTTCGGTTGGACCTAAGCTTTTATACCTGTCACACATTATTTGAAATGGATAAATCTTAAAGTGCAGCACTTGTATTAAATTTTATCTTGAAATACTAAAAAAAATTTAAAATAGTCTTAAAAATTTAGAAATTCGCGGCCCGATCAGAACCAAATTTTAAACTGAAGATTTGGAGTTATTTGCTCTATAAATAATTTTTTATACACGCCGCACATAGTGTGGAGGGTATTATAATTTTGTCAGAAAGTTTGTAACGCATTAAAGGAGACGTCGTAGACCCTATAATGTCGATCTAGCCATGTCCACTGTCTGTCTGTCTGTCCATCCGTCCGTCCGTCTGTCCGCCTGTCTGTCTGTATTTATGCGATTCATTCGCTTAGTTTTAAAGATATTGACCTGAAACTCGGAACTAAAGCTTTTCTCATTCCTTAGCAGTTCAAGTGTTAAAATCAAAGTGCCACACCCATTTTAAGGTATACCCCCATACAAACTTTACGGTTTTTTTCTGATTTTTTTGTATGAAAATAGCTATTATTAATAAATCTAGTCACTCCAAGTTGGGTAAAAATACTTCTAGTATCATCCAATGTCAAATCCAAGCAGCCACGCCATTTTTGGAGATTTGTTCGTTTTAAATGTAAAATGATCGTTTAGATATGTCGTAATCATCGATTAATGCTAGCCAATGAGAGAATATGAAATGCGTCGTATTCCAGAAAAACAATAAACTTGCAAATTATTATGTAAATTAAAGGAAAATAAAGAATTTATTAAATTACACAAAATGATAAAATTGGAGCAATTAAATGAAACACGCACAACAAATAATGCAGGCAACAGCGTTGGTAATGTAAGCCAAAACCGCAATTCGAAATATGTTTGTATGCGTTGTATGTACACATAAAAGGACGAAAGGGAAGCGTAACCAAGTGAACAAACTAATACAGCAACAATTGAATGAATAAGGATAAGGTTAAACCAAAACCATTTTAAGTAAGTTTGCCAGTTACTGTGGCTAAATACGCTTGGTTGCCCTGACTGCAAAGGATAGCTGTCTTTGGGTTATTTCGCCGCATTGTCCTTCTCCACCTCTACTCTTATAGACTGTGGTATAAATAACAACAGAAACCTGTTAATCGAGCTAATTGCATAAATTACGATAGATAATGGCCAAGTGAGCCGCAACGGATAGTTGGCTAGCTTCGAGTATCTAGCTACGTCGTTGAATATGGAATATAAAATGAGAATAAGATGGAAATGAAATTTTGTTGGTAAGCATGTGGGTGTAGGTTTGTGTGCCTGTGTGTGCGAGCGCTAAGCGAGCGTTTATAATGCAGCATAAGGAAATAAGGACAATATACAAACAAAATGGCAGCAGCAGTAGTAAGTAAGGAAGTTCTGTCATTTGTCTACATTGTCAAATCCAGACGGATTTCGGTTAGCAATGAGGCAAAGCTGGCAGTAATACTTCAAAAGAAAATCAATTTCATTTTAAACAATTTGAATTTCAATTGTTTTTCCATTACAAGTATTTTGTTTACCCTTTACATGAAGTTTGTTGACGTGTCTATGTCGTTTAAAGGTTGAGTTTGTTACGTTAACAAGGCACAGCGTTTTTCCTAACACTAGAAAGACCTCTCACTGAAAACACTGGAAACCTCTCCTATAAATTTAATATAATTAAATATTGATTAAATCAATGCCTGAAGCCATCAGATACTAAATGTACATGTTCCTTAGTTAGTTAATATTATGGCTAAATTATGTGAGTCATTTTATTTAGTTATTTCGTTATTTTTAACAGCTTTTCCGTAATCCTGAGTCGTTTGATATTATTATTATTAGGTACTTCTAAAAATGTTCTTACTCTTTAAGCACAACTGATCCAAAAATTGAAAAGAGAAGAATCACTATACACACATCCTCACTCTCTGGATGTTTCAAAGGTGGGGTAATAAGTCAACTTCTTGGAAAAGAAAAAATATGTTTTTAAATGTTTTTTTTATTTTATTCAATGTAGTTCCCTTTTAGCTCGATACACTTGTTCCAGTAATTTTCCAACTTCTTCAAAAAAGACCAAAAGGTAAATTTACGGAAGGTTTACAATATACTCCTTAGCTGATTTGTTTATTGATGAGAAATTTTTTAAGGTTTGGGTACAGATAACAGTCCGAAGGAGCTGTTTAGCTCGACGAGACAAATCGAATTAGCCATGATCGTCTGTCAGTCTGTCCGCCTATATTTATGCGTTTCACTCGCTTAGTTTTAAAGATATTTAAATTCAAAACTTTTCTTAGCCCTAAGTAGTCAAGTGTTAAAATCAAAGTGTCACGCCCATTTTCTGACATAGCTTTTGTACAAATCTATTGCCCATTTTCGAGTTTGGTATGAAAATAGTGATTATTTATGAACGTTTCACATATTAGGTAGGACCACATCTAATCGCATTCTGTGTTTGTAGGTACTTCTGATATGATGCGGATCGAGTCATTATTATATTTAGTCCCCATACAAACTTACCTTTTCTCGACTCAAAATCTGTATTTTTTGTTAAAAATTTGACACATGATATCTAAAGCTGGGTTGTGTTTTTACAAAATACTACCCACACCACTGATGATCATTTAAAATGTATTAAAAGTTTTGTGTGTCGAGTATTAGAGCTTTGGTGCTACGGAAGTTAATATTTTTTCCTTGTACTACATAGGTTCACTTTGGGAGTGATTACTGTGATTGACTGCCTGTAAAAAACTTCAAAGTTAAATGAAATATTTTTTCTATTATTTCTTTTTTATACACATCGCGCATTTTTTACAGGAAACTCTTTTTAAAACATTTTTTCTCTTTTATTTTTCTTCATGTTTTCATTGATTTCAAAATGGCGTAACGCTATAAAAAAAAAAAAACAATTTACCCTTCAATTCCAATTTTATTTTGTTTTATCTGCATTTTCAAACATTTCTTCTACAGCACTCACAGCCTTGATTGACAGCATCTTCAAAATTATAAACTTTAAAAATTGTAACTTTTGCTGATTCTAAACGCTTTCAAAATTGCATAACTTCAGGCGGAAAGCATATGCTAAATGCCAATAATAAATTTATTTCATAACAATAAATTAATTTATACGTAAGCAATAAATGCATTTTTCATAAACGGAAATTACTTTCGACTTGATGCGTATCTCGAATGCCCTAAAGTATGTCTATAGATTTTAAATATTTAGAAACTCAACAAATTGCTACAAATTTTATGTTTACACACACACAAACACACACATACATGGTTTGTATCGGTTTATATGATACAATATGGCGATGCACTTCAATTCTCAATGGCAAAACTTTCATTCAACTATTCCACAGCATTTCAGCACCCGCAATCTCCTTTCAATTTTATTCATCTCATCATCTCATTCATTCAACTGCTCTCCAGTGCCTCGTGCCTCTGACCACTGACCACTTCAGTTCCACTTGGCGGTTGTAGAAATCAAAAATTTTTCATTTTCATTTTCGTCGAGAGTAAGTTTTCAAGGTATACAAGTGTTGTATTGCACGATAAGTAAGTATTCCATTTCATTCCTTTCCATTCCATTCCATTCAATGCATTCAGTTATCATCATAATAAATCAAATGAAAAACCATTTTACTTCTCGCATAGTTGACCAATCTCTCTCTCTATCTCCCTCTCTCTCCCTTGCATTCAATTCGTTTTGTAGTCAACAATTTTAAAATGATTAAAAATTTAAATTGAATACAAAATATTATATATATGTACGACTTGACGACTTTATATATGTTATAGTACATATGTAAGTATTTGTATGTTTGTATTTTTTGTGTATTTGCAGGCAAAATAAATTAAAGTATATCCTTTATATCCTTGTCATTATTTGTGTCATACTTGTCAAACATTTCCGTTCGAGAGTCTACAAAACTTTATGAATTTTTAATTTTAATTGTTCACAAATGTGCGTGAATGTTTCAATAGCTTTTGTCGTTTCCATGCATAACAGAAACTGTCAGTTTTTCTGACAATTTAATAGGACAAATGAAGAGCTAACAATCTGCCCTTAAGTTGCTTATGAAATTTTTATTGAGAGTTGGTTTTTTTTTTTTTTTAAATAAATAAATCTGTATTTGCGTTGTTATTAATATGTTTCTTTTTTATAAGTAAATTCATATTAAATTAACTACAATAATAGTTAATCAAAAAAAAAAAGCATATAAAAAAAAATTTATTTAGTGAATCGAAACGGAAATAGAAACACTCAACACAAGGGTAAGACTCTGTCAAAAAAAAAAAAAAAAAAAAATAAGTAAATAAAAATAAAGCAAAGTGAAAACTATTAAAATCTCCATAGTTTCTATTTTTTTTTAAAAGAAAGGCAAAGAAATCTCTACCAACCCAATTGCAACCGAACTCCAACCAAAATAGATTCCAAGTTATTACACAAATCTCCTTGGGTTGTTTTCGAATCTCTCAAGTTTTTGTTAGGATTTGATAGAGTTTTAGTAAAGTACACCATTAAAAATATGTTTTAATTACAAAGTTATATTAGCAGAATCTTTATTTTTTCTGAATTAACCATTACAGCAAAACCAACCGAACAAGAAGAATACCAATTTGCTCGAAATGGACTTTTATATTTTTTTTTGAAAAATCAATGTATTTTACTTTATAATTGAAGTACAAATTATACTAATTATGTTTTCAAAATTTAATGCGAAACAACCCGAATTAAATGTTAATTTCGAAATGTATTTGCGTAAAATATTAATGGACTGAGTTGGCAGGCTAGCATAAGAAATGTATACGTTCTAGTGATGGTAAAATTGTAAACTAATGCAATCAACGCTAGTATCATAGATAATTTGTCCGCACTAGCATTTATGAGCACATGTATACATTTGGCGGGGAAATTATTAAAAAGTGCTATCACAAATCGAGATTAATTTATTTCTCGTTTAACATATATTTAAGATTTGTAGACTTGGACTTATAAAACCTGAATAAAGTATGAAAATGAAATGTCTACAAAAATGTTGAGCTGTGATGACAACCTTTAACAGATATTGGCAAAACTGTATTCGACCAATGAAATCTTTCGAAGTTCTGTGACACCGAGGTTTTATTTTAGAAATTTACGAATAGAGATTTCCCCGTCACCCCTTTCAATGTATTATAAAAAACGAAAAAATTGCCCACATTGACTTAAAACTAATTTCAAAAATATTTTTTAAAGTTTTTTTGATCAGTGTTAACGCCAATTTTGAATTCGTGGTATATTTCTATTTACCAAAAATTGCGCTCTGACTTTTTCGATCGTCTTGCTCTCCTGCCACTTTTTGGTTGTTGAGAATGAGTTAATTTTGTATTGAGTTTGTATAAATTTGCAACTCCCCCGTACGCAAAACCCTAAACGTAAACTTTTTTAAGTGGAATAAAGTTTGAGTTTTGTGCACTCTTTATTTTTAATTTATAAAATCGAAAGACATTTTTATGGTTGAGGTGCATCGAGTGTTTCTTTGCAGGTTTCATCAATAGCCATCAATTATCGGACGAGGAGTGTCAGAAACAAGTAGCATTTTGTTATTTTTTTTCATTCTAATGTAAAATTATACTATTTTAAATTTACTATCTAGTCTATAATTTTAATTATTTTCGAAAATATTGATTTAAAAAAACACTACTTTGTTTTTCAAGTTGGCGTAGCTAAAGTAATTTTAAAACAATTTTGAAATCTTTTTACGTTTGAAACTATCGCACCTAAGACTATTATTTTCCAAAGTCCCAAAAGATGGAGCTTACAAGAAATTTCGTTTGTAAAAAATATTATTTTATCAGTTCGGCTCGTCTTATATAGATCCTCACACGAAATACATAAAACTTAGCGGAAATTGTTAAAATAAATTGAGGTTATTACAGGCAGTTGGTCGATTTAATAAACTTTCCACCTACTGCATCCTTAATAAACATTAAACTAAAGAGGCTATTCAGAATAAATGATTAATCCTCTGCCATCTTCCAATTGAGTCATTTTAATCTGAGGCTGATAAGAGAGTTTTTGCCTGAAATTCCTCAATTTAGAATGCAGGGTTTTTGCTTATTTTTCAGCATTAAAGCACTTACTGACAAGTTCTTATTTCGCATTCGAATAAATCAACGATAAAGGCTCCGCCATCATGGACAGCTCGTAAAACAGCTGTATGAGCTTGTTGTTGAACGTGTAGGGGTGGCATTTCGTTAAATTTACGAGAAATATTTTGGTACACCAGATCGTGTAATGTTAATGGACATCATAATTTGATCCATCAACGTGTCTTCAAATTTTCGTAATAGTCTTGAAATTCATTCAGTGGCCTAAGATGCCTTAGATGCTGGGATGCTTAGCTGCAATATAAACATTGCATTCGTCAATATGGTGGCGCTTTAAAATTCAAAACAAGCTATATAGAGCTGGCCCAACGAAAGAAGTTCCTAGCCTTGGGTAACATTTTTCAAAATTAATTGCAAAATAAAAAAAAAAAAACATTGAATATCAAAGGGAACCCTTATATAAACCGGACCCTATACAAAATAAAAAATAAACCGGCACTGATGTTTTAACCTATTTTTCGATTCTATTTAATTTTAAATTATTCCTTGCGCCATCGAAAAGTTTTACGATATTAAATAAGCATAATACAAATTTCGCAAACATTAAATGCGGCACAAGCACTTTTTATTCAATTTAAAATGATCATAGAGCCATTTGTACACACATTTACATAGAAGAAAAACAGTACGTTTATGTAACTGTCTCGGCGCCGCAAAGTATGCTATGAATAAATGTAAATGACGCAACAATGTGTGGTGCTGTGGGTTCGCTTTCTATAAATGTCGTCGCCATTATTATTCTTTTACAATATGTGAAGAGCTTAGAACAGGTCTTAGACAGACTGTCTGTCGTCTGTGAGCTAAAAGCATTCTATTCACTCGACTCTGTGTTTGGTTTAGCTACAAGCATTTTACGTTGCATACTTATTTCACTTCTTACGTTTTTTTTTTTGTGAGTTGCGTTGTATAAATTTCGTTTTATGTTTAAATTAGTCAAAATGTCAACTTGACACAGTTTTCGAATAAGTTGCACATTGTTCTTACCGAATAGGTTAGAAGGAGTTGCATGGAATTAGCATTTTGTATATCAGAAAATGGGTTGTCTTGGCTGAGAAATTAAATAGTATGAACCTTTTTTTTTTCAATAATGAAGTTAAAATTAAACAAAACATAATTACGCGGATTTAACTTAAAAAAGAATTTTAATACTTTGTCTTAATTCTGTTAAGTAAAAGTTGTGATAGTTCTTCAAAATAAATAAAATTCAAAAATAATATAAATATTTGCTGCTATTAAAATTTGGCTTTCTTTTGCTTCTTACGATAAATAAATAGTAAATAAATAAATAAATAAATAAATAAATGTCACTTTAAAAGCGAATTATTCGCCCGAAATGCAAACAAGAAATACGAAAAAATAATAAAAAGCTGCAGCTTTATTTCTGGACGTGAATGTGTCCTGAAACAGATCAAGCAGCTAAAGTCTCTTTGATTTTTCTGTCTCTCTGTGTGTGTCTTTTTTGTCCATCTGTCTGTGTGTCTTTTCGCAGACAAACAATGGCTTTTAATTTACACAACATAACGTATACGACATGTGTACTGCTTGCGACAGTCGCTTAATTCCAATAATCTCATTAAACGAAAAATCTTTTTCAACTTTTTTTGCAGCATGTGCCAGACAACTACTTTTAAGTATAACGACATTGTATACTTATCGCATATTGTTTACGTCGATGAAACGCCTTCAAGTATGCTATACATTTTGCAAACAGCATGAGAGCAGCATGAAGCTTTAAATTCTCCAGCTGTGAATGCAAATAATATACCAGACGACTTCACTGAAATTGGTGATATTGTCATTTTTATTGTTGGTAGTGTAGACAGCCTTGATGCTGACTGAAGAATTGGAGTGCAAGTGTTTTCGAAATCAATTAAAACACTTTAAATACAATAAGTGGTACACAACTGAGATTCATAATGATTTAATTATTTAATAATGAAAAGAAAGAAATATTGAGAGCATAAATTTTATTATATTTTGAAAATATTTAAGAATAAAATTATGTATAATAAATTTATACAACAACAAACACATTGCTTAGGTTCGGATGCAAAAGAGCAACTGTAATTACAACACACAAGCTCGAGTCATCAAACAACAAATACATTTCTGGCGTAGAGAGAGGTATAATTCAACAAACACATTGTACTTTTTTTTTGTTTCATCGTTGAATAACGGTGCGGTGAATCGAAGGCAAAAAGTGCCTGTAGTCGAAAAAAAGTCTTTCCAATAATTTTTTTTTAATTTAATCATTTTAATTGCAACATCTCAGGATTTCGAACGATTTATCTCCTTCTGCCTATATGCCAAACAGGTGATACCTTCGATTGCTTCACTCGATTTTATATATACGAGGTTTATTCGAATTTCAATTTTGTTGTGGCGTTAGGTTGGTACTCATGTCTCTCACTTATGCCGACAAGCTCGGCCATTTTGAATGTTCACTTAAGTGTTGACAGCTGCTTTGCTTGCACGTGTTTTGGATCGTCTTCGATTTTTTACCTATTCAAAAAAATGGATCAAAGAACCTGTTCCAAATTTTATGTGAAAAACGAAATTAAATGCGCGAATGCATTCCGAATGTTGATTGTGGCATACGGAGAAGCTACCTTGGACCGAAGCAACGTTTATCGGTGGTACAAAATGTTCTCAGAAGGCCGAGAAGATGTGAACGACGAAGAGCGCCCTGGTCGACCATCGACCTCAACGGACGATGCTCACATCCAAAAAGTAAAAGAATTAGTGCTTGCACACCGTCGATTAACTATGAGAGACATTGCTGATGAAATTTGCGTATCGAAAGGATCAATTAATACAATTTTGAAGGATGTTTTGGGCCTCAAACGTAATGATTTTTTATTAAAAACTGCACTGATTTTTCGTTTTTTTTTTGCCAAAAATCCAACCAATATCGTTCCGCAAACACCGTATTCGCTTGATTTGGCTCCGTGTGACTTCTGGCTTTTTTCAAAACTCAAGAGACCACTCCGGGGAACGCGTTTCGAGTCGATTGAGGAGATAAAAGCTAAATCGAAGAAGGTGCTGATGGCTATACCGGAAAAGGACTATTTGGCATGTTTCGAGGATTGAAAAAAACGTTGGCATAGGTGTATTTTATCGGGAGGGGATTACTTTGAAGGGGACAAAATAGATATTCATGAATAAATAAATAAATTTTTGAAAAAACACAAAATTCGCTATACTTTTTGAACACACCACGTATTAAGTTAAAATTTAAAATTTTTTTCTCGGCCATGAGTATTTCGTACGTCGAAATGAGTATACCAGCACAAATTTAGGATCATATTAAAGTTTCAATTTCATAGCCACTTTAAAAACGTACAAATTCACCACAATGCATACTCAACAAAATTTGTTAGCAAATTAGATAAAGAGAGTGGCGGAGTACTTCACATGATACAATTGTATTAACCGTGCAACAAGTGATCAATGTATTAACTTGACGATATTATTATAAAAAATCAAAAAACATAAATACAGGGTCCGCCATCTAACATTTTTTTTTTTTTTGAACTAGTGGTTATTTCGAGTGTGGCAACACTGATGTCACATCTGATTGTACAGAAAGTTAGTTTTATCCTTATGGTAATGTTGAAAATTATGGTAATGTTGCAGAATGTGTGCGAAAATTACGCACGGAAATGAGCCGAACAGAAGCACCGTCCGCTCCGTATGTGCGCTTTCTTTTGAAAAAATTGAGAGAAACCGGCACAATTATTGGTAAACCAACGCGTGAGAAACCAAAAACAGTGCGTACTGCCGATAATATCGCTGCTGTAGCCGAGAGTGTGCGTGAGGCGCCCGGAACATCAGTGAAGCGTCGCTCTCAACAATTGGACATTTCCACGACGTCCCTTAGGCGAATTTTGAAAAAAGACCTTGGTATGACACCGTACAAAGTTCAATTGGTTCAAGAATTGAAGCCACGAGACCATCCGATGCGGTTTGCCTTTGCCGAATGGGCAGATGAGCGCTTGGCCGAAGACCCGGAATTTTACCAAAAAATCATCTTTTCCGACGAAGCGCATTTCCATCTTGGCGGCTACGTCAATAAGCAAAATTGTCGTATTTGGGGGACGGAAAACCCGCACGTGATCGAAGAGAAGCCAATGCATCCTCAGAGAGTTACTGTTTGGTGCGGATTTTGGGCCTGCGGCATCATTGGCCCATTTTTCTTCGAAAATGCGGCAGGAGCCGCCGTTACGGTCAATGGCGAACGCTACCGCGCCATGTTAACGGATTGGTTCTTCCCGGAAATCGAAGACGAGGACTTGGACAACATTTGGTTCCAGCAAGACGGCACACCGTGCCATACAGCCAACGTTACGATCGATCTTGTGCGCACTGTTTTCGGAGACCGAATTATCAGCCGAAATTCTGATGTCGTTTGGCCGTCTCGGAGCTGTGATTTGACACCGTTGGATTATTATTTGTGGGGCGCCGTCAAAGACAAGTGTTATGTGGACAAGCCAGCGACAATTCAAGCTTTGAAGGACAACATTCGCGTCGCCATTGCCGAAATACGGCCGCAAACAATCGGAAATGTCCTCAAAAATTGGGTCGACCGAATGGCGTACTGCAAGGCCAGCCGAGGCAGCCATTTGAACGAACTTATATTCCATAAGTAACCGGAAGGATTGTACTTTAATATGAAAAAATAAATTTGATGATCGGATGAACCGTTTTGTTTTTTATTGCATTTAAAAAAAAAAAAAGTTACGTGGCGGACCCTGTATATTCAAATAAATAAAATACTCTTAAGTTAAAATTAAAACAAAAGAAACTTTGTATAAAGAAAATTTAAACAAGCTGTGAATTATAAACGTATTTCATTATCAGCGCTGTGGAAATGGCGGAAATAATAAGTGATGGTCAGTGCTGCCGTCATATGCTTTTTTTTTCTCTTTCGCACATTCGCATATTGTACTGTTTTAAATTTTTGTATAATTTACCGTGCATGAGTGCGACAGAAAAAACAAAAACTAAAACGGCAGCACTGGTGATGAGTGTTGCTCCTGTACATGAAAGAGAAGTAAACATTCACATTCATGATGTTCTGAAAACGAACTAGAAACACACACAACTATTATTACATGCCTCTGTCAAAAAAGAAGCATTAATTTAGTAAGTAAATTTTTTCGTCTTTCACATAAATGACGATTTGGATCTTTTTTTCTTAAAAAAATCTTGCAAGGCATTAGAGCCTGGAAACTCACTGAAACATTTTTTTAAAGATTGTCTTGTATTACTATAAAAAGGTGTCGTATTTTTTAAAACCATCGCAAGCATTTTAATGCAATATAACAATTAACTCTACACAAAAAATTAAAGCTACTAGCTATTATATTAATTTATATAAGGTGACTAGCCTATATTAAAGATTATATTTATTTATGAATATATCGATATTTCCTTTAAGATATACAAAAAAAAACAAGGAAAAGCATTAACTTCGGTGAAACGGAAACTCATATACACGCCACACGAATCTTGGAATAGTTTATTTATTAGCATCAGTGGCTTAGGTAAAATTTGAAAAAGGGGTGGGTGGGAATCAATAGTCCGATACAAATTTTAAGTTAAAGACAAATATAAAAAACATTTTCTTAAAAAAAAAAAAATCTGAAAATGAGGGTTGAGTTTATATGTATTATAGTGGTCCGATCCTTATTATATAAGTAGTGTGTACATATGATGATTACATAAATAATACAAATTTTCACACAAAATATCTAAATAGGGAGGTAAGCTTGTATAGCGTCTATACCTAAAAATGGGCGTGGCACCTGGGTTTTGACATTGGATGATATTAAAAGTGTTTTTACCCGATTTGGAGTGAAAATTTTCTTAAAGAATATATTGGGTTGTTCAATAAGTAATGTCGTAATTTTTCAATATATGGCGACTGTTTAACATATCTTAGGTTGTACTAGTCGCATCGGGTCATACTGTACGGCGATTTAAAGAGGACACCCAGAGCTACAAGGACACCCAGACTGTGTTGTTATCATATGTTTCAGTCTCAAGTTATAGCGCGCCAAAGATTGAGTCCACCAAGCAAGAAATTCGCCATATTTTACGTTTTTACTACCTGAGAGGTAAAAATCCAACGAAGGCGGCCGAAAAAATTTGTGAAGTTTATGGGCCTGATGCTGTAACAATTCGCACAGCACATCGTTGGTTCAATCGTTTTCGTTCTGGTGCAGTGGATGTCAAAGATGTACCCCATAATGGTAGGCCAATCCTCGTAGAAACCGATAAATAGTCGAAATCATCCAAGTGGACCGGCATGTTAGCACTCGTTCGATTGGCCAGGAACTGGGTATAAGACACAACCATTTGGAACCATTTGCAGAACATGGGATTGCAAAAAAAAGCTAGATGTTTGGGTGCCACACGAATTAACGCAATAAAATCATTTGGATCGCTTAAACGCTTATGATACGCTGCTGAAACGGAACGAACTCGACCCATTTTTAAAGCGGATGGTGACTGGAGATAAAAAGTGGATCACTTACGATAACGTCCAACGAAAAAGGTCTTGGTTGAAACGCGGCGAGCCGACCCAAACCATCGCCAAGCCCAGATTGACGGCCAGGAAGGATTTGTTGTGTGTGTGGTGGGATTGGAGCTGCTCAACTATGGCCAGACGCTTAATTCGATCATCTACTGCGAGCAACTCGACCGTTTGAAGCAGTCGATTGACCAAAAGCGGCCAGAATTGGCCAACGGGGATGGTGTAGTGTTCCACCAGTACAACGCTCGGCCTCACACATCTTTGATGACCCGCAAGAATCTACGGGAGCTCGGATAGGATGTCCTATCGCACCCACCGTATAGTCCAGATCTGGCACCAAGTGATTACCATCTTATCCGGGCCATGCAAAACGCTCTTGGTGGTACTACGTTGGCCTCAAAAAAGGCTTGCGAAAACAGGTTGTCAGAGTTTTTTGCAAATAGGGAGGGGGTTTTATAAGGGGGCATAATGAAGTTGCCTTCTAAATGGCAACAAGTTTGCGAACAAAACGGTGCATATTTTATGTTAAATAAAGCGTCAAAATTCGTCCACAGATACAACATTACTTATTGAACATTCCAATATATTTTCATACAAAAATTCTAAAACGGACGGTAAGTTTGTACAAAGCCTCTGTTTATCTCTGCATTTTAAATCCATTCACTCTCAGTAGAAAAAAATATATCGATTAAAAGGGAGGATAGTTTACTTAAAAATTACTTTCAATTTTTAGAAGATGAGTTTTGTTAAATTATTTCGACATAATCATACGAAATCACTATTGTAGTGTAAAACGGGGTGGAGTGTGTCATGAGCGTTTTCTAGATGACTTTTCTTTAAGCAATTTTGCAGGCAAGTGAATCGTCAGGTAGGTGAGCTTTATTATATTCTAAACTAAACTTGATTTTAAATGTTTCGAAAGGAAATGGTCTTATTATCTCCAAATAAATATTGTATTACTTTAACGCATACAAAATGTAGATGAAGCATTTATCATCTTAAAATCATATTTATTTTATAATAACATATTTGAATTTAATTGTAATAATAACTTCCACTAAGAAATTTCAGAATATTTTATGATAAATTGAGTTTTTTTCCTTTATGTTTCATAAAGAATACATTATGATTAAATTGTAGTTAAGTTGCATTCATTAGCTGTGGCCACGTGTAACTTGCGTACTCGCTTACCTATTTAATGGAAGTTTTTTTTCCACTTCTTCACATTACGTGAATGAATACTATCGATCGATTAAATTGCTATACAAAAAGCAATGCTCAACTACATACACACGAACACGCAGAGAAGGACATCGTTGCCGTGTGTTATATGTGTCTTGTGTGTGTGTCTGTAGGTCTCTTTGGAAGTAGTTCAATTCTCATGCGTATCATTATCGAACATACGCGATGTACCTATACATTATCATTATCTTAATGAAATGTTATGTTAGTGCATTATAATTAAGGCTATTTTCTCAACATATATTCTTTTTTCGAAAAAAAAACAAAAGTAATGCGTGAAAACGACGAAATTGAGTGCTGAGTAAGTTTAATCGATACTAATTGAAGTAGTTTAAAATATCAAACAAAAATTAGAAAAAAAAAAATTCCATGTATATTTTTTTTAAGAATTTCTTTAGAACTTTAACTGAACTCACACCCAAAATTTAGCAAGATTTCTAAAACAACATTTAGCACTTTTAAATCTCAATGCTCAATCTCAGTGGAAAACTAAATCTGAGCACCAAAGATATTTTGCATTTTATTTTTGGTTTACATTTCTGGCAAGTTTGCATGATACATCATCGACACGAAATTCGTTAAGGACGATAGGGATGACTACGACAGACATGCACTACTACCTCACCTTTTTTTTTTTTCGTTTTTTCTTTCGAGCGATTTTCTTCTTGGTCTCCTTGAACTCTTTGCTTTTGCTGTGCAACATGAAGCGAATGCAAATATTGACAAAACATTTTCTCAGACACGCATTACCCAAAGGAAGTTTTTTCCGTGTAAAGAGTAGAGAGAGAGAGAGAGAGTTTGAGTGGCGAACTTTACCCAGTGAGCAGCTAAACGGTGTTTCTGTTCATTGAGGAATGAGTAAACTATTTAGTTCGTGTTCACTTGATTTATTTCCGTATACAAAATTCGCTCCCACACCATTTGCTTATCTTAAATTACAAATCAGTCAATATCAAATTGAATGCAAACAAACATTTAGAGTTACTGACAGATAGTCATGCAAACGAAAAAATAAAAAGAAAAAAAAATTAAATTGTTTTACAAATAAATTCACATAATTTTTTTTTTATGAATATAAATTATTATAAGTTCCAATTAGGCAATTTACTTTATATTTTATAAGTCACGGATTGGAGATTGGAGATTTTAAAATACCTGTTAAAAGTCCCAAAATCTTTTGATAGGGAAATATTAAGGACTTGAGCACATTTTTTATTTTAAATTGAATTTTGAATCAACTTTACAATTTTTTGAAGTTAAATCAAAAGCATTACAAAGAAGATGGAACCCTGTAAACTGAATAACTTTGTATAGGGGCTGTACCCATGTTGCGATAATTCATTTGGACTTTTATAGGCATAATCTATACTTAATTTACAGATTAAGGATTACGTAACATAAAATTACTCAAGATAAAACTAAATCGTTTGGGGTAGGTTTGTATGAGAGTACCCTTTAAAATGGTTTTGGACAAAACCCGTTTGTCCCTTGACGGCTTAGGAGAGTCTTAGTTTCGAATAAGATCGCCATAACTCTAATAGTCAGACATCAGTTTTGTCAACCGTACGGACGGATGGACAGACATATGTTGAAAAGAGTATATATACTTTATAGGGTCTATCAAACTTAATATATCGTTTCAATAAATAATCAATAAAATCTATAAGCTGGGGGCACCCAGTGGGAAATTTTTTTATTGATGATATGGTCACACATGATAGATTGGTGACATATCGTCGGTAGAGTTACCATTGGCGGGATTATAGTAAATACTTTGTTTATAACATTTTTTTATGAAGCAGAATTTTGATGAAATTATCAAATGAAGATTGTTAACAATTGTGGAAGTGTTTCCAGCAATACTGTTTCTCCATCCCAATTTTATACTATATAAGGAAAACTAAGTCATGTAGTTGTCAACGAAGCAAAATTATTTAAAAATCTATATATATAAAATGTATCTACCTATTTTCTGTCTTCTATATATATAAAATAGTAAAACTTTTTCTATGTCCGCTATTTAGGTTGAAACCGTTCAACCAATGAGCCCCAAACCGGTTACATTTGATAGTACCCGATGGAAGTAAATTGAAATTTCACTAAAACAGTGCCAAATGCTTATTCGGTTCATTTAAGAAGTCGATTTTCTAACTTTTCCATACAAAAATGTTTTGCTTTTTTTACATAAACAAACACAAAAATACAAAACAGCTGATTTCAGCTTTCCTAAACATATTTTGGGTAAGATAAAAAGTGGTATTTTTCAGTATATTTTTAAGTTAGCACCAGCCCATTTTGGTTGCGCTGCAAACAAAAAAAAAGCAAATAGTAAAAATGCCATCAAAAAAGAATTGAAATTGCACAAAACACAGCAGATGCAAAACGGAAAATAGCTGAAAGAGCAGCCGAAAAGCCCGTACAACGAAGTAGCACACGCCGGGTATCTGTAGTTTTGACCACACATGACAAACACACAAGCCGTCTTCATCTAAGAAGTCTTGCAAGACTTTAATAAAAATGTTGGAAAACTGTACATATGTGTATGTGTATATTCTTGATCAGCTTGCCGAGATGAGTCGATTTGGCTGTGTCCGTCTGTCTGACTGTCCGTCGGCCAGTCGGTCTGTCTATTTTTGCGCGATTTATTCGCTCAGTTTTAAAGATATTGGGCTGAAATTTTAAAATTAAGCTTATCTAGGTCCTGTGCCACGCCCACTTTTAGGTATAGCTCCCATACAAAAAAATACATTTTATAAAGTTCTTATACATACAAAAAAAAATTATTTATAGAGCTAATGGCTTCAAATTTGGTTCAAGTGCTTCCAAATCTTCAGTCTAAAATTGACTGGTATATATGTATAAGCTTCGGACCAACCGTCATTTTAACTTGTTTTTATTCACTTTGCTCAAGCTGCACATCGACGTGAATACCTCTCCTGTCATATACCTTTTTTTTTTTTTGCATATATGTATGTATGCTTCTGTTAGCATTTTATGCGTCATGTTTTCCTGAAAATCGATATTACCTTTAATAAATTCACTCAAAAGAACTTTATTTGCTTACAAACTCCTTTCGTATATTTCTATCTTTTTAATCTTCTCTTCAAATATGCAGTTAAAGACATAAAAATTGGTGTATAATTTCAGGCGCCAGAGCAATAACATAGCATATTTTATTTGCTAACGATATCTCCCTACATGTGGACATACTACACATATACAAGTACATACATAAAAGCATATCATGTGCAATAAAAATAAAAATATATAGAAAAACGCTTTTTTACTTTAGTCAATTTTCCTTTAGAAAATACATATCTCATTGATGTTGTACGAGTTCATGTGTATTAATTTTTTATTTTTTTTTAGCCTTTGAGTTGGATTTATTTTATGAAGTTAAAAAAATTTTTTTTAAAGTATTTGAAGATATAAGCTGCTATGTGAAAAAAATCGATTTACTTTTGTTAAATTACATCCCTAAGCGTGAGAATTACACATATGTAAATTTTAAATACCATGGAAAATATTTTTATTTATAAAAAATTGAAACGAACAAACCTACATATTGAAATAATTGTAATAATAGCTCACACACACTCGTACTCTTCTACACAATTTCAATCGATCAATCAATGATGCAGTCCGTCAATCTATTTTATATTTTATTACTGCATATATAGTAGCTACTATGTATATATGCTATACATGTTTATTCGTATATGTATATAGAATAAATAACAAATATACACAGGAACAAAAATAAATAAATAAATATTTAATGCTGTGGTTCGTTCTTGAAGCGAGTCATGTGCGTGCTTCAACTTTCTGTCTCTCCATCTGTCCGTCTGTCTGTCTGTCTGTCTGTTTGGTTTTATACAGGGCAGTAAGTGACAATTATTATAGCCAAGAGCAATATCGATAACTGAATAAATTTTCATTTAAATATGTATTTCAATATAACATGTGTACGAGTATACTTGTACAAGTACAAGCATATACGAGTACGTTCATACACAAATATATTTACATATAAAATGAGAATATATATGTACATAGAACAGGTGATAAAACTTTGTTGTTGTTTCCCTGTTTTTTAGATATAATAAGTTTTTTTGTGCTAATAGTTTGAATATTTGGGATATACCTTTTGCAAAACTGTTTTCATATTGACTTGAAACAGTTTAAATACTTATTTTTATGATACTAAATGATTTTAAGTAAAAAAAAATACAATAAAATCATAATAAATAGAATCTACACCATTAAAAATTATTACGTGGAAACGTACTTCATATGTAAAAATATTTGAAGTACGTTTCCAATACAATAATTTTTTATACTCTGCATCGGAAGTGTAAAGAAGGGTCGATTTAGCTATGGCTGTCTGTCTGTCTGTCCATTCCGTGCTGGTCCCAAATTTAAATATTCGTGAAAGAAATGTATGACAAATTGTTAAGGATTGCTCTAACTTCTATCACAATACTGTTCCTCAATATTATTTTATTAAGCCAAATTTATTATTTTTTCTTCCTTTTTTTCCATTTACCATTTTTATCATGCAATACAGAGTTAAGCCATTTTAAAATTATTAATTTTTTTTTTCAAGTATCATGAACCATTGTTAATTTCGATAATACATAATAAGGATATCGATAACGATATTGATGCTCAACTTGATACAGTTCTATTTGTAAATGCACTTTTTCTTGAGGGGTAGGTGAAAATTTAAACAAACTAATCAGAATCAGGATTATATTCGCGTAAGACATAGTCGTTGGGCGTGCCCAAAGTGGTCGAAACTTTATTTCGATTGCTATACATGCTGTAACTATCAAATGTACAAGCTTATAGGAATGTATATTTATTTTTCGAATTTCTGCTAAAAAATTCATTTTGGTCACGTTTGCGTCTGTTCATTCAGCTGACTGCCGTTAAAAATGAACTATTTTGCGGTTTGCGGACTTTCAAGCGGTTTTCTCTACAAACCAAACAGAAAATTGTACGTTTTTCCATAAAAACTTTTTTGTTCTTAATGTAGGAACTCTAAATTTATTAATGCCTATGAGAATATCAATAAAATTTCTCCTATAAAAAATAAATTTTAGGATTTTTTAAATGAAAAACGTGTTTTATTTCTTAAGGCTACTACTCACTTGAATAGTTCAGGTCAAGAAAGAAAAAACTCAAAAAAGTATCAAGTTTCATTCGGGCAGTCTTTAAGATGTTGAGCTGAAATTTACACAAAATTTCCGCCCATTTTCCAGTTTTTAAATTGAATCAGTTTTTTTAATTTTATGAATGTTTTACTCCAAATTGGTTAAAAATAAAAATTATCTACGCACCGAAAATACTTTAAGTATCGGACTAGGCCTAACTTATAGATTTATCATTTCAGAAAACGAATCTGGTCTTAAAAATTCACGTCCATCACCTCAAGTTTTTAAGAAAAATGGGTTTAAAAACTTAAAATCCTTAGATGCACCTGAGGTGATAGAAATCCCGAATTAGGCTTAAATTGAAGCTGGAATCTTCAGTTGCAAGAGAGAGTGGAAAACCTGAGTCGATAGCCACAAACCATTTTATAAATGTTAAAATAGCATTTATTTGCCGAAGCCAGTGTAATAAACAAGAAATTTATTTGGATAAATAGTTTGACATGATGAGACTTAGGTATTTAAGCTTGTGTAATTAACAGAAGTTTATTTTAAGTTTGAAATATTTATTTAACTTTTTTTTTTTTTTTTGAATTTCCATTAAGTGTAATTTTTTTTCCTTGTTTTAGTAGTCGCAATCATATCATGAATTAAAAATGAACTACAATTTGAAGATGCGTCATGGGTGGGTATGCTGCAATGTTAGGTTAACTTGTACAAGTGGTGTACAAGTAAATTAGATGGAAAATTGGGGGTTGATATAAAAGTACTTTAACTATTTTTGAGAGTGTAACGCCCCCGTCATGACTGACGTCTTTTGCATAACACAGGTAGATGGAAGCATTCAGCTGGAAAAAATGTCCAAATAAATAAATAAAATAAAAGGTGAACTCAGTCAGTGTCACACTGACATGACATATTTTTTTTTTTTTTTTTTGTTTTGTTTTTTTTTCGTTAATGGTAACAAACGCATCGGGGGTGGTTATGACGCTTTATATGTTTGTAAGGTGTGTCTGCGTAGAATTATATGATTACGCGTGTGTGTGTGCGTTTGCAAGGGTTGTGTCCTGTGGTTCGTGTCATCTAATGTGATGAACTCGAAAATATTTTTTTTAAAGAGTCTCGCACAACATGCCTTTTTTTAAATTTTGTTTTAAATTTTAGAACATTACGAGTCAAAAAAATGGTCTTCACTTTTCATCTTATTCAAGTTATACTAAGATTTTGATTATGATTATAAGAGATTCAAAAAATTGTATCACAAAATATTTTTTGATAATCATGATAAATCAGCAACAATCGATTTATTTTTAACGGGTGATTTTTTAAGAGCTTGAGAACTTTAAAAAAAACACATAAAATTTGCAAAATCTCATCGGTTCTTTATTTGAAACGTTAGATTGGTCCATGACATTTACATTTTGAAGAAAATTTCATTTAAATGTTGACCGCGGCTGCGTCTTAGGTGGTCCATTCGGAAATGTCATATTTTGTTTTTTGAGCATTTTGGCGATTTAGCCGAATTTCTTCGGAAATGTTGTCTTCCAAAGCTGAATAGTTGCTGGCTTATTTCAATGACGCTTTAGACTTGTTTGCCTAAAAATGTGTGTAGGCGTCAAATCGAGTATATTGGTGGCCAACTTACCGGTCCATTTGTGTTGAGATGCGTTTGTCCGAGGTTGTGTCATATGGCTTTCAGTGTGGCATGTAGCGCCATCGTGTTGAAACCTCGAACAAGTTCAGTTCTTCCATTTTTAAAGAGTTTGCTTGCATTTTTCGACATGCCAGTTCTTGAACGGATTTTGTTTTTCCAAATGCGGCAATTTTGACTTATTTACGAAGCCAATCAACCAGAAATGGTCTTCGCTGAACAAAATTTGTCGATAAAAAGGCGGATTTTCGCAAGTTTTCGAACCGAATGACTGATTTTTGTAATAAAATTAATGATTTGCAAGGTTATAAGTCTATTCATGATGAAATGTCAAGTATCACTGAGCATCTTTCTTTTTGACACCTTGTCTGAATCCCGTGATCCGGTCAAATACTATGCATGACAATCCGATCCCCAAAAAATCACCTTTTACAATTATCAACAATCGATTATTTCCAACAATCACACAGCCCTCATTGAGAGGCTGTTTTTGGACCCTTTTAGAATAAATATAATTAGAAAACGCAAAGAGTTATTTGAATACTTTTTTTTTTTATTGTAATAGGAACATGTTAAGGTAAATAAAAGTTTTTATTTTTCTTCGGTACGAGGGTTGCTCAAAAAGTTATCTTCCATCAAACTGGGGCGTAAAAAAAGGTATGCTGTTGGCGGCCATTCGACTTCGGATCATTTGAAAAGGAAGAAGTAAACGGCGTTAGATTCAGTATATATGTAATTTTGGCCCGTATCTCAAGTATAATTTTGTGACTTTTTTTACAAAATGGCGGCCATTGAAAAATAAAAAATCGATTTTGTGCATTTTTTTAGTTTAAACTACAAAAACACAATAGTAAAAAGTTTGTTAAAACTATGATTGAGGTACGGTTAACAATTCTGCATCGATCGCAACTAGTTTCATCAAAATCGATTCAGAATAACGAGAGGCATCGGGGCCGCCAGTTCGAAAAACGTGGTTTTCGAGATAAACGCGTTTAAACTTTGAAGTTATTTTTCAGCATACAAAAAAAGTTAAATGAAAAATGTAAGTATGCGTTTTTAGAATTTAGAATATTATTAGCAATCTCAATGATGCGTGCGCAGGCGTAAATGTTAGCAAAACTCCGTTGAACGACTCATTACTATTTTGCGTTTCGAGCTAACTCCCGCTTTGAAATTGATTTGATTGCTTCCTGGACCTCTTATCCATTGATGCATACGTATGTTTAGTAAGCAAATCTCATTTTCGCGGCGAAAAATGCGATATTTATTAAAGTATTTCAAATTAAAAAAATCCCTTTTAGGACGATATTCCCAAATATCCCAGCTATAAAAATATGCAAAAAAAAAAAAAAAAGAATACACCATTGAGCATTACGGAATAAAATAATAAGAAAGAAGGAGCTGAAGTCGAGTATGCTCGACTGCAAGATGCCTGTACCCAATCTATATGTACCTTAAGTTAGGTTCTATTTGACTACCATACACCATTGAATTGGATTTTCATAGAAAAACTTAAAAAATCGGGTATATCTTTGATTGGGTTTATACCTAAAATTTTGTTGGTCCTATCCATATTGGGATATTTTATTGGGACTATCATAGACATAATTTATACTTAATTTAAATTTTCTAGAATAAAAAGCAATGACGTTTTTATGTAAAACCCCAATACTTTGGGGTAAATTTGTATGGGGGCTATACCTAAAATTTTGTTGGTCCTACCCATATTTAGATATATTATTGGGACTATCATAGACATAATTTATACTAAATTGAAATTTTCTAGAATAAAAACAATGACGTTTTTATGTAAAAACCCAATTTTATGGGGTAAATTTGTATGGGGGCTATACCTAAAATTTTGTTGGTCCTATCCATATTAGGGATATTTTATTGGGACTATCATAGACATAATTTATACTAAATTTGAACTTCCTAGAATAAAAACAATGTTTATTTTATGCAAAACCCCAAAATTTTGGATTAGATTTGTATGGGGGTACTCTTTAAAATGGGTCTAGAGAAAACCGTTAGTAAGTGCACACTTGACGGCCTAAGTTTCAATTTTGAAAGCTCTACCTCTTATAGGCCCCGAAATAATCGTTTTCATACGGCAGACAGCTGACAACGGACGGAGCAGACAAGAACTCACCCCTTCCAATGCTGATCAAGGAATATATACTTTATAGGGTCTATCTTGCCTCCTTCTGTCTGTCACATACATTCGCACAAACTTAATATACCCTTTACCCTTTGGGTACAGGGTATAAAAATATTTTCGCATACGCCGACAGTAACTTTTTTGTATAACTTTTTTACTTTTTGTTTTCATTTCACTTATTGCAACCTTAACGATTTTAAATCGTAAAAATTGTTCTAGGTACATTTATCGATGCCTCAAAATTTACGATTAAATATGTTAAATTTTGAAATTACGGTTACGAAGCATGGCAAAATATAATATACATTGTCATTCGCATAAGGTTATTCGTGTTGTTTAAAAATACTATAGGTGTAAAATGGTTTCATTTTAACTTCATATAGTGCTCTATGCACCATTCATATCTTGTTTGTTTTTTTTTAATAATATTTTTTTTTAATATTAATTCCACTTTTTTCATCTTAAAGTCTGCGGTAAAAAATTATGTAAAAAATATAAGAAAAAAAATTTTTTTTTGCACCACATCAAAAGCAAAAATCTTAATTAAAGCAAAAGCAAACATTCGCAATACACTCATGATTGACAAAAGGCAATAAATTTTATGCAGCATACTTTGCGGCGTTGCGGCTTTATATCATGTGTTTGCATATTTAAGCAAGCACGACCCAAAAAAGAACGGCAAACTTAAACAAGTTTGAAAACTTAATTAAACCAAAAGTTAAACTTTTGAACAGCAACAAAAACACCAGAAACACACTAAAAACGCATGTATAGCAGCGGTGACAAAAAAAAAAAAAAAAAACGAAAAAGGAAATGTGTAGAATTTTGTTATGCGAATTTGCCATAAAGCCTGAAAGTATTTAACCTTAAATCAATAACAGCAAAATATAACACACATACGCATGCACACTTCTAGAGTAAATTTGTATACGTATGGCATAAAATTTTTATTTTTATGTTTATTGCCGCAACAAAAACAACAACAACAACAAAAATAAAACAGCAAACAACAACAATACACAAACAACAATTGCAAAATTTACACTAAACGAGTTTTAAGGTTGAACGGATTTTCTATAGCCTAGCGCCAGGCGCTAAAGGATATTTGAATCATTTTTATTATTTTTTTTTTTTTTTTATAAAGAATTTGTTCGTTCGTTTGTTTGCTTGTTGGCAATGTTTAACTTTGACGATAAAATTAAATTTAATTTTCAATTACTGCGGTTGGCAGTTAACAACGGCATCGACCCAATTTCATAGAATTCTCACAAGAAATGGCATTTTTGTGTGTGTGTGTGTGTGTTTGTGTGTTTTTAGGCGTGCGTTCACCCCGCAAGCGGAATATACTAAATACATAACTACTTTTCAAATCGAATGAAAACGTTGTTGCATTTTAAAGAGTTGCTCATTATTATTTCAAAATTTTCATAAGACGATATCGATTTGTGTTTATTTGTTTCTTTCTTTTTTTTTTATGTTAAAAAATGTTTTTTAATTTTTTATAAAATTAATGATCCGTAATGTTATTTCTTGATATTTAATGTTTATTTTTTAGACTGAGTGCTTTTATTTGTTTGTTTGTTTGTTTTATTGAATTTTGTGTATTTACCTACTACATAACTTTAAGCGATTAGTTTTGATGAAAGTTAATCTATGTAAATATAAAAGGTAGCAAGAAGACTTGGACATCTGAAAACGCATGCAAAATAAAACCACACAAAATCACGTACTATACAGACGGATCACTCACCGACGAAGGAACTAGCAATTCTATCTGACAGCCAGGCAACTCTTAAGGCACTACCGTCTGATATAGTAAAATCTAAATAAGAGGATATAGCCACCCTAAATGTACTTGGACAAAACAACAGGGTACAACTGTTGTGGGTCCGGATACAACAACAAACCAAGCAACGAGCAATGGGTGTAGCAAACTCTCCTGAGTGCAGATTCTGTGGTAGTATGGAGGAAAAGCTTATCCATATTGTATCAGAATGTGTAGCTAAAGCCAGAAATGGAATGCCCTTGTTAGGAGGATACACACTATACTTAAAGAGTTAGGAAAACCGAACCTTTAATGATGAATAAAAAACAATATGAGTCAGTAATTTAGCCTGTAAGGTGAACCCAATATACCTCTTTAGGTAGCAGTACAATTACCGTCTGGGGCTATACATAATAATTTTGTTGAACGCGTTACCCGTATTTAGATATGCATTTGTTCGTGCGCCCATCATAGTTGTCGTTTAAGACTACATTCGAATTTTCTAGAGTAAATCAAAATGAAAAATACTTTTTATATTTTTAGCAATTGTAACCACAAAATTGTTGTGTTCTGTGGAATACAAGTATGTTTGGATTAACGTAGATTAACCTAAATATTAACACAGTGTTAATCGTCAATATGTTTAATACGATGGCATTAACATTTTTGCACGGCCTTGCACATTTTTCTAAAAATCGATTTTGTCTAGACAATATAGACTTGAGTCATGCGGAAATGATTGCCAAAAAAAAAAGTTGCTAATTTTGTGCTGCAGCAAAGTCGCTGAAAGTTAAATCAAAACATGGACAGACTCGATTAAGACAGAAAATTAAGAACTTTGTGGCTACGTTAATGTTAGTCAACAAAACTTAGTTCGAATGGTTTCAAGGCTTAAAACGCAGCCTCAAGATTGGCTTGCATCACTTTATTGCTGCAGGGTCCCGTATACATGTAGGACGCCCACGATCATCAATGATGAAAGGAGTTCTCTGATTCTTTTCGATTTAGATGTGAAAATGATTAAATAAAAAATACTTTTACACTAAGTGAGTACAGTATATAAAATTAAGACAAAAATGTTTGAATGAAAATGTATCCCAGCGGAAAAGTCATCAATGTGACATGAATGCTGCGTTGATGCCTAGTCTCTTTCCTCGATGATAGCCCCAGTTTTCTTGCGACTTTATGCATGACATGTCTTGCAAGACGTCTTGTGTTTTTGTTATGGGTGTAACTCCTACCGCTTTTCTAATAAAACATCGTAAAATTTTGGTAACAAAACCGACAAGAAACATTTTCCCGTTGGGTATTTAAACTGATTATGTTTACATTTTATTTTGAAGGACATTGATTTATATGGGACGATGAAGAAGGTGTGGTTTGATTGGTCTAAAATTGTTTTAAACTTTTTATGCACTCTGACCATAAAGTGAACCAAGTTTCAGGTCAGTATCCATAATTTTATTATTTCTGCAAAGATTTCTTCGTTCCAAGTATTTGAAGGCTAAAAAATGTCAAACTTTAACGATTTGGTATAGTTTCAGGATTATATTGGATTATACAATATTATGCGGAAATTATTTAAATCGCTGACATCACATCACAAAAATTGGGGACCATCATAAAAAAAATTGACTAAATAGTTCCTGAACATCTTTTGTCATGTTTGTATAACCTGCGCATTTTATTTACTCAATTTGGCATGTATGTTGGAATATTGTCGTTTATCGGTCTGGGCAGTAGTCAGGGTAGTGCACTTTTACTAATGATCAATTGCTTGTTGAAACCAGTTGTGGAAATGTCTTCCCAGACCCGGTCTTCCCAAGATCGCATTCATTAACCAACCCTCAAAATGGTTTCGCTCGTATTTTTTTTTTGTTCAACGGAGCTTCTGCCTTATCGTTCATTTATGAATACAGAAGTCGTTGAACACTCTGACAGCTTCAAAGACATTTCGAACAGTCTTTCTCTCTGACTTATCCAATGCCGATTAATCCGATTCTGATACTGCCCATGATTCTGCGCCATACAGCAAGGCCCAGATTATCTGGAGACCTATCTTGGCATTTGTTTGCCGAGGCCAAAATATCATCGATTAGCAACAATAATTCTGTACGTAATTTAATAAACCTTGTACAACATCCGAGTTGAAGTTCTCAAGACTCTCGAGTAACTACCAAGTACTTTAATTAACGATAGACAGATCAGATGAGACTATACCTCAATCAGATATATGTAACAGGCTAAAATTTAATAAGGAAACCATTATTGACAATGTCTAGATTGGATAGTAAAAACCAGCATGCAACGTGTGCTTTTTTACTCTATTTTTCGTTGGACTTCCCTCGACAAAGGAATCTAAACTTTTTGAATGTTTATATTTCTTTTTTTTTTTTTTTTTTTTTGTTTAGTAATTATATTTGCCGTTTTGTAGTCGACAAAACATCTGACAGAATACACAGCACAAATAAATAAATCACATTTTAATGTGACGGAATAAAGAACATCAGAAGAAAGCCTATATATGCCAGAATAATTAAATATATGTATTAATAATTGAATTATAAATCGTGCGAATATTCACAATGCGCGGCAGTCAATTAACGCGAATGGAACAACGCTAACGAATTCAAAACTAGCTAAGTAAGTATATAATATATTAAAGTATATTAAAAAAAAATGGGTGGAGAATACTAACTACCAACGATGACATCATATTTCTATAAAAATTCGCGTTTTACAACAGCGAAACAAAAAATTAACGCATTCGAGTTTCAACACGAAAAAAAAAAAATCAAAAAAATTAAGTGAACCCAGTAGCATGCTGAGCTGAATTTTAACAATTTGCCAAAGAACAATGTACTTGAATGCCATAGAGGAAAAAAAATTCAAAATGGCAAATAAAAAAAACTGGCAAGAAAAAAAGTGAAAATTACCTTCACTCACGAGTAATATTGCTGCTTCCTTTCTTTCTTTCTTTGTTTCTTTGTATTTTACCTTACATTGTTTTTTAGCAGCTTAATATACATTTTTTATACGTACACGCTACAACGTCACTAAGCACCTGAAAGTATGCAATGATGTAACAAAAATCCTTCTAACCAAAAAAAAAAAAAAAAAAAAACAGTTCAGTAATGCTTAAAAAATTTTAGTTATTTTTTGGTGCAGATTTTGCGTGTTAAGCAATTTACTCTAATAATTCGCCAAAGCTTGAGGTGTATTTGCGACACCTCAGAGTAAAGATAATATCGCAAATTAACGCTAAAGAATAATCTTCTTAATTTTAATTAGATTTAACGCTTTAAAACTATGAGAAACTAAAAACTCTTAAATATACCTGCTATGATTGCTTTTATTTTATTAGGATTTTCAAAAATTATCAACTATTCCATTAAATTTTATATGTTTCAATGAAAAACACGAAATAAATTAATAATCTATAATATCTATGCTAGCCAATTACATTAAAAATTAAACTGCACATGCGGCGAATCAGCAAAATGCTTTTAACTGCTCCACAGAAAGAGCAAATCTAGGCTTACCAAAAAAGTGATCATTTAAAAAACTAAGACAGTACGTGTAGTGATGGGAGTTACTCAAAAAAATCTCTCTGAAGTTTACAAAACCCTTGCCGGACAGTATTATCACTCTTCTTGTATACGTTAAAAGTTTTAAATTTTTGTTTGGTTGATAAATTGTCCATAGTTGTAATTGTCAGACTTATCGGCTTGTCGAACAATTGATAAACGGCGATAGTCTTAAACGATAAAAAATAAAAAAAAGTCGTTCCGTAATGATATTTTTTTTTCGTTTGTTCAAATATTTCGCCACTTATGCTTAGCGTTTGTAAGGAGAACTCTCATTGATTTGTCAGGTGTTTTTCTTCATTGGAAATGCTACTTAAGACTTAATCGATTAATCAATGAACAATCGAATCAATAATTGATTAATCAACAATCAATAATCAAGTAGTTGATAGAAGATAGAGGACCGGCCCACCACGGTATTGTGTAGCAAGCATCAACTCTAATCGAGTCAGATACTCGATTAAGTGGACTGAATATTCGTTGAATTATAGTTCTTGCATGCATTAAAAATAATTTCATTATAAAATTGTTTTGACACTGAAAATATTAAGTGGATGTTAATGTATGAGCGAGTGTTTCTGGTTGGCCAGAAGGAACGCACGACCCTAAATTTTCGAAACACGTAATCGCACGTTCACGAATTAATCAAAGGACCACGACGGCCGCGACAAAAGCCTAGCCCATTCCCCAACTCTAGTGAAAATAATAAAAATATTATAAAAAAAATATTTCAATAACTCAATTAAAACTCGAGTCATGTTCGAAAGATCGGATAAACGAATGAAACAGTTAACTTGGTGTCCAACGGATTACTCGTTTATTCGAGTACAAATATGAGCTAAATCGAAAGCGTTCGGTAATTCGACTCATCGGCTCGAATAATGCAAGACTCGATTATATCTGTTGGTCGAGTTTATCGATGTAGGCATTTTTACTTTTGTTTGATGGAGACTCTTTAAGGCTCGAACCGACTTGATCTTAATGTTTTATGTTGAATGCCCTCAGCAGTACTAGCTCGTATCTACTCGGTTTAGTCAGTAACTCGTCAAATCTTATATATAGCCAGTAACTATTAACATACGAGCTAGTCACAATGTTATTTCATATAACAATTTTTAAATAAAGTTCTACAAAACTCACGCTTCCGTTTCTTAAATATAAATGGGAATGCTGCTTAGCACCACTGAATCACCAGACAAGTTAAAAAACGTATCGAGAACAGTCAGTAGAATTTTCAAAAACTCTGCTCAAAATAACTTGTTATGAACATTTTATTCGAAATCTTTAGATGTGTCTTCGCTGTTCTCATTGGTTGAAAAAATAATATAGCAAATATTAGCACTTAGTATGTTAAGTTTGCAATTTGTTTTTGTTTGAAACAGTTTTCATTCATAAGAAGAATCTAAATTCATATTTTTATTTATTATTTTTATTGTTAAACCTAGCGCAACGGTCCTTACAGTAAATCTTAGTAGATTATATCTTTTATTAAGTCAGATCAATATAAATGTTTTTTTCAAAAGTTATGTTTTGGAGTTGCTTTGAATGAATGCCGAAGTGCGTATAATGTTCTTAAATGAATGTTAAAATGCGTTTAAAGTTCACTTACCTAACGCTATTCCAAAGAAATAATCCAAATGTGTTTTACGTCCAATTAGCTCATCCAGATTTTACATAGATCGCGCTAATAAAAATTTGTCGATAGAATTCAAGATTCAATAGTTTAATTTTTTAGGTTATTAGAATATAATTTTGTTTTGTTAAGTTCATAAAATATTTTTTTTTTTTCAGAGTTTTTGTTACACGATATGTTTTTGATAGTTAGATTAAGTTTTTATTGATATATATTATGATGTAATTATTTTTAAAATCGATGCAAAAATGCCTTCATGATATGTATTCGTTTTTTTTTTTTTTTTTTTGATTTTATAATTTTAAAAATATTTTTTATATAATAATTTTTAATTTTTTTTATGTTTAATATTTGTATATATATAAATATACCTACTATAAGCTATACTTCAAATTACAATTAGATCTCTTTAGAAGAGTGATATGTATGTGATATTTGAAGTTATTTAATTGGCAACTAGCTCATTAAAACAGTTTTTATTTTTTTTCTTATATATTTTTAGGCTTTGGTTTTGATATGTTTCGTTAATCTAAAACATTATTTTAGATTTATTTCAAGTTTTTATTTATTATAAATTTATTATTAATTTATTATTATTATTATTTTTTTTTTTTTAATTGTAAAATTTTCTCATTATATTCCGAATATTTGGACCTACTTTCGATACGCTTTTATATTGTTGTTTTTTGTTGTAAAAATGATAAAAGTTCCTTGCGTATATTTAGTCGGTTAAAAAATATTTATTTGTTACTTTGTTTGTTACTTGTTTGTCTTACTCGTTATAAATTTATAAAATTTACTTTTAGGCGCATTTGCATGATATGTTTCGTTGCCGCTTAATATAAAAATTTAAACTAAAACATTTTGTTGTTTTTTGTAAGCATTTAATAAATATAATAAAATATTACAAATTGCTTTTCAATCTATTATTATAATTTTGTATTTACTTCATTGATCAATTTTTTTTATTATTTGTATTGATTTTAAAAACTTTTCCATTGTTTTTATACATAGATATTTTTTTATTAAATTAATTTGTTAATTATTTTTTTATATTTATTTTAATTTTAATTGAACTTTTTTCTTTAAATTTTCTTTTAATTTATATAAAATATTTATTATTATTATTCTTTACTCTTTATTATTTTATGATTTGTTTATTTATTTCCGTTTAATTAAACATTTTCATCTTGCGTTATGCTTTCATCTCTGCTTCTTATAGTCTTTGCTGTGAGTATTTTTGTTAATTTTTTCTCTTTAACTTCTTTGGTCTTCGCTCTTTGTCGTTGGTAAACACTAAACGGTTTTAATATTTATTTAAAAAAAAATCCTTTTTTTTCTCTTAACTTTTTATATTCTTCTATGTGCGCAATTTTCTCTTTTAACAGTCACCCGCACTTAGTCCCTCCTCCTCCACTCACACACTCTTGCCTACACTTTAAAAGTTCGCCTTGTTGTTCTCTCGTTCTCTTTTTTCTCTCAATTCCAGTTTTGTATGTTTGGCGGCGCTATTTTTTTTTTTTCGTATTTTCTATGCACTGCGTTTTTTATAACTTTTTTTTTATTGTTTGTTTCCGCTTCTAAAACTCGTCTGAAGGGAGACGAATAGAATATCTAAAATGACGTAGCACAAAAACAACTTAAATTTATGCTGTATACTTTTAGGCAGTCTGCCTCTTTAACGATTTTACTTTAAACTTTTTCAATACGCAGCAATTAAATTTAATTTTGTTGCATACTTGTATGCTGCATTGATATTATTGTAGTTTTTTTTATTAAACTTGTTTAAAATTTGATTACCAATATTTCTCTATTTTTCTTTTTTGTTTATTTGCCGCACAATTAACATTTTTTTAAAATGTTTTTTTTCTATCTATTTTCTCTTGCTTCGTTACAACGTAATTTTCACCGCACACACACTCACACGCATACACAGAAAATTATACAATCACTTCTAACATACACAAACGCACGCAATTAGACGCCTAAAAATAGGCAATATTTTTTACTGTGCAAACAAATTCAATTCGTTTTAATGTCCACATTTGCATTTTCAATTTTAGATTTTAATTTTCGCACGCCGCCTATAACTGTGCTTCAAATTAAGTTTTTATTTTTATTTTCTATGAGCCACGAACTCGGTGAAAATTGCACAAAATAAATCTGAATCGCTTTCTCGTCGCAATCAATTCGAAATGTTGCAGCGTCTTCGTCGAAGTGTTTTAGTTAACTCGTGGATGCTGCATGAATTTTTCATGATTTGTCCATTAGAAATTTCTGCTGCTGCTGCTGCTGCGGTAGAGATTGCGCACACAAAGAGCGTCGCGTCCTCAAAGTGGGTGGTGGGTAGTTATGTTGTGTTGTCTACTCACAGGGGCTGCTAATCAATTTAGTTAGTGCGGCGTACAAATTAAAAAAAATTTAACGTACTTATCATATCGCTTTTAAAATTATAATTTTTTCTAAATTTTTTGAAGATAAATACACTTTAAAATAATTTTGTATATATTTACTTCAATTTATTTAGTTTGTCAGTGATTTTTTGCTGCTGGGGGGTGACTTTGGGTTGGGGTGAGTTGTTGCTTTGTATGATTTGTGCGAGGCTTCATTATTGTTTACCTTGCGTTTCCACTTGTTCTCTCTGTTCTCTCTCATTTTTTTCAATTTCTCTCTTTATTCAATTTCTAATTGCTGTCACTTTGACATTTCGTTTTGATTCTTAAGTTCATTCTTAAGTGCGCAGGTGCATAAGCTCCGTTACAATCTATTACTATGAAGGTTTGTGCCTCAGCTAAATGTGTTCTAAAAAACAACCATTTTTCTATTGGGGTTGTTGTTTATACTTATAATAAAAAGCATTGTTACGTTTCATAAACTAAAACCATTTTGTCCACAATTTCACTTGAAAAAGCACGATTGTATTCACAAATGTTTTATTTGAATTATTCAGCTTATAACCAAAATATTAATATGAAATTTATTAAAGTTTTTTACCTTGTATGTATATTTTATAATTTAATAAAATCAAGGAAGATCATGAACTGCGGCGTGCACTTAATAATGACCGGATGAGAAAGATTTTCTTGCGCAACATTTAAATTTTGAAACAAAAAAGAAAAACGTTAACTTCGGTGGAACCGAAGCTCATTTTATAACTTCGGCCTACAAAAATTGGAATTCAGTTTATTTATCTTATCAAAAGTGGCTTAGTCAAAACATATGGAAGAAGAACAGGGTGGGTGGGAGTGAAATTAGTCCGATACAACCAAAGCTTTTGAGAAACTAATAGGGTCGAATCTTTAAGCTAAATTGACAGACTTATACCGTTTACTTATGTTTACGGGTTAAAAATAGAAATCAAGAAAAATGGGAGGTGAGTCTTACTGTTGAGGCTATAGTGGATAGATCGTTAATATGTAGCATTTGTATTAAACTTTTCTTAAAATAGTAACCAAATTAAAAATTTTGTTAAAAATTTTGAAAGGTCCGATTTGAACCAATTTTAAACAGAGGATTTTTTTATGATTAAAGCATTTGTACGCATATTTGAAGCCTTTCACTTTATAAATACATTGTTTTTTTATAATGGGCGGTAAGTTTGTATAGGGGCTATACCTAAAAATGGACGTGGCACTTTCATTTTCGAACTTAAGCTAGTCGTTACCGAGAAAAGCTTAAGTTCCAAATTTCAGCTTAATACCTTTATATCTTGAACAAAAAAGAAACGTAGAAATTTACAGACGAAGAACAGACAGACAGACGGACATGGCTAGCTCGATTCGTCTCGTCGAGCTGATTAAGAATATTTGTACTTTATGGGGCCTACGACGTCTCCTTCAATGCTTTACAAACATTCAGACAAACTGAATATATAATATATCCTTCTCACTATGTGTCGGGAATATTTTTTATTTATAAAAAAATATTGAACTGTAATGGAAGATTCAATTTTCGCAACGGGAAGACACATTTTCTGCTGAGTAATTCCATGGCTTTTTGATTATATATAGAAGATGAACCTGAGGTGATAGAAGTCCCAAATTAGGGGAATCAATCGCGAACTTTGTTGTAGCACAACTTTTTTGTGACTACATTCTCAATATGTTTTTAATTATTATCATTATGCATTTTTATAAAATCAATTCTCGAATCTTTTATAAAAAGATAGAAGTGATCGATTATATTCTTGAGGTCCCGCTTACCCAATAACAAAAAAAAAAAAAAAAAACCGGACTCTTCTATTACCGAGAAAAATAGAAAAAATAATAAAAATAGTACTACCTATAGGCTTGACTTAATACATTCATAAATAATTGAAGTTTTTGTAAAAAAAAATCGAAAATAAGCGTTATGTTTGAATGGGGGCTATACTCAAAAATTAGCGTGGCATTTTGGTTTTGATATGCAAAGTAGTCGTTGCCGATAAAAGCATGAGTTTGAAATTTCAGTTTAATATGATCTGCACTTCTAACAGACGGTTTTAAACTTCAATATAAGCCTAATTCGGAATTTCTATCACCTCTGGTTTAAAAACAGATTAAAAACTGTTCAAAATTCTGTTTATTTTTTTATGTTTTTCAACACAGCTTTCTCAAAACTTAATCTAAAGTCAAAATAATTCTTTAAAGAAGCTACACGAAATTGAAGTTTAATTTTATTAAATTTTAACAATTGGATTTAATCGATTTTGCAATGAACCATTAATATATGGTATGTGTATCCTTACATGTTATACTCATAATAAGCAAATAAAATTAACAAAATACATAAGCAAATAAAATACAAATTGAACAACAATAACAATAGCACCGAAAGTAATAAAAACAAAATTTCAAACACAGAAAATGATTTGTTTACTAAATAAAAAAATAAATAAAATACAACAACACTGGCAACAAAAAATAACACAATAAAATTTGTTACGCATACAAATAAATAAAATAAAATAAAAAAAAAAATGAAATAAAGTCGAGAAAACCTTCATACAATAGCGATACAAAAATAATAATAATAAAAGATCCTACATATGCGGCAAATACACAAACATGTCGTAAGGCAAAACCAAAGAAATCAAATGCATGCGAATAAAAACACAAACACAAACAAAGAAGCAGTTGGCTGATTACATAGTTAAAAGTAGTGAATAGAGTGAATAAAGCTAAAGCCGAATAGTCAAATCAGGCTCAAAGCTTTCTTCTGCTTGCGAAGGTTTGCAATTCGTTTCGAAGCTAAAAAAAAACGAGCTGTATTGAAATGCGCCGACGACAGGACTTTTGGTTATTTTTTTTTTTTGTTTTTGTTTTACTATTTACGTATGTAAGTCCATTTGACGTTGCGTTGTTTTGTCGTATCAGTCAGTCGGTCGGTTAGTCGGTTTATTTCGCTGCATGGTGTCCTGTCAATGCGGACTTCATTGCCGCAGTGCACAAGAAGCGGCGTTATAACCATTAACCTCACGACATAACGTGGCACAAATACATTTTTACAAACAAATACACACACACACACAAACACACATACACACTTATAGAGCTTTAAAAAAGAATGAAACGCATGAATATGGCAACAAAACAAACAAGCGTAGCATACTTTCAGGCGCTATTAATGTCCAGGAGACGATAGCAACAAAACACAGCAAACCAAAGAGTAGCGTAGCAGTGCCCCATGGCATAGTATACGCACACAAACACAAACATACACACACACATACATGTATACATATAAAAAAATGACAGCCAAATCATGCTGACATCTGTTGGCCAAACTGCGCGCCAACACAGATGTAAAGCATATGAGAGAAAAAGATAGTTATAATGAGAGAGCGAGATGCTCGCGTGCGACAAACAAAAACAGGATACTCCAACAAGATTTTAAACGATGAAAATGAAAATCAATAAAAAGCTCAATGACGTCAGTCGAGTGTACATATTATACAAACACACAAGCACACATAATCAAACATACACACACGCACACACACAAACACATTACTTTATACCATATACAATTTTTGTAGTGAAGCAGTAGCAACAAAAAAGAAAAACAAATTACGCACGAGATTCGTAAACGAATTATTCACTCAAAATAATTTGAGCGCTTTTAGACGTTAAACGAATAAATTTGTTTATCGCTTTTTTATTCTTTTTTCTTCTTTTTTGTTTTTGTTTTATATGATTTTTGTTGTTGTTGTTGTGATAAACGTTTGATAACACACAAGTTCATAATTATTATCAGCTTAAATTAACAATATGCAAGTCAGAACACGCAGATTATAGTTGATTTCGATTTAATTTAAAAATCAAATGAAATGAATGTAATAGTTTTTTTTTTACAGTATTTTTTAAAACTTCTTCAAAATAATTGAATTATTTTAAATGCAAAGTATAATCCTGTTGTTTCGATATTTTTTAAAATTATGTTTAACTGAAATTAACAAAAAAAACAAAAAAAAAAATTATTATTCTCATAATCAGGTGTCACGCCGAGCTTTATGTATATCTCACTTTCAAACTAACCGTCAATTTATGTTAGTATTCATATGAAAAAATTTAGTATTTATTTATGAAGTACATTATAAAAAAATGTAAATGTAAAAAATGACAGTTTCTGTTTATGACAAAATCACTACACATACATATGTTATACCCCTTGTCCATTCATTTTGTATTTTTTCATAAATAGAGGAAATTAAATCTTTTTATATCTAATATATTTTTAACATATTTACTTTTTCAGTATAGATTCCGGATTGAAATATTCAATACCTCGAAAAATATATTAAAATTTGATTTGATAACTTGATTTTATTTTAATTTTAGTTCCATTAAGAGTATCTGATGCTGGTGAGTTCTGTGGAAAAACTTTGACCTATTCTTTTGCTGTATCAAAAGTTAGTCTATGGTTAGATGGAAACTCGCAGGCCATGTGGCGTAGATCTGATCAGTCCCAATGCTTTTCTTATATGGTGGTTGTAACACATTTGCAATTTTTTCAAAGCCATTTTGGAAATAGACGCAAATGAAGAGCATGAATATTCAAGTTTCGATCCGGAAAGTCGTAAAGCCTTGGATGAATGAATACCGTATCTGCAAACGCTTAGTTTGTTGAAGAACATACTTTTAAGTCATCACCGTATTTAAAAAAGTGTACAGTTTGCATTATTTACTTTGTTAAGATCAGCGTTATATATTTTGAATAATATTGGGCTTAATAAGCTTCCTTGACATAATCCTTCATTGGTCGATATCTTTTTATTATTAATGCATATAATTCTGTTGCTTAGAAAAGAGTGCATCCTTGATCTGGTACCTTTCACTTAATTTAAATTTATTAACTTTTTTGTCAATATAGATATTTTGACAGAGTCGAAAACCTTATGAATATCTAAAAATGCAGCCATCACCTGGTAACCATCAGCTTTAAGGAGTTGTGTTTTATTAAATAAATCATTAATGCATATCGAAGTCGAAAATCCTTTCTGAAAAGCATAACATGTTGATGATTGGAGGTGGTATTTGTTGATATGTTTATCAATTTGGAATTTTAAAATTTTTTCTTGTAAACAATAAATTTAGTGATTTGACATATTCATGATGAGCATGTTTGAACTAGTGTTTGCAAATGTTTCCCACTTCTTTTGCACAATAAATTTTGTACAAGTATTTCTTGGCAGTAAGGAAAATAAGCACAAACAAAGTACCAGTTTGCACAGTGTTTTATACCCGTTACACATAGTGTAAACGGGTATATTCAGTTTGAGACCCATAAAGTATATATATTTTTGATCAGCTCGACGAGAAGAATCGATTTAGCCATGTCCGTCTGTCTGTCTGTTGCGATGCGTTTTACTCGGAAAGTTTAGAAGATATTGACCTGAAATTTGAAACTTAGCTTTTTGTGCTCTTATTTAGTTTGTATATCAGAATCAAGGTGCCACGCCCATTTTTAGATATACTCCCATACAAACTGATCACTTTTTTCGATTTTTTGTATGAAAATAGTTGTAATTTATGAATGCTTTCACTACAATTTGGATTAAAAAACACTTCTAATGGCATCCAATGTCAAAAGAATGTTGCCACGCCCATTTTGAGATATAGCCCTCATGCAAACTTACCACTTTTCCGATTTTTCGTATGAAAATACGTAATATTTATGAACATTTTCACTCCAAATAGGATAAGAACACTTCTTATGTCATCCAATATCAAATCTAAGGCGCCACGCCCATTTTAAGGTATAGCCTCCATACAAACGTAGCTTCGGTTCCACCGTAGTTAACGTTTTTCCTTGTTTTTTTTTTTTTTTTTCATTTTTTTCTTTCTTGCATTAACTCTGATGAAAAGATATTTAGCGAAAATTCGCGCAAAGAAAAGCAAACATTTTTAAGAACTAATTAATCTGGGCATATAGGGTAACAACTTCTCATTTAAAACTTTTTGTTCTAGTGTGCCCTTCAAAAGTTATATATTTCATGAAGCATATCTGCATCTGATAGGGTCAATCCAATATTACACATTAATAACAAATTTCACAAAACATTTACTATAATTTTTCATACCGGCTCCTAAAGTTTTCCTTTATTATATTTTCTATTTTACTTTTACTTTCTTAACCAAAAGCATCCAAAGTTTGAAGTAACTTCGCGCCAAATTTGCAACAAAAAAAAGTGAGGCATATTTTCAGCGGACTTTAAATATTCTCCCAAAAAAAAAAAAAACCAAAAATTTTTAAAATGGTTTTCTTTTTTGGAAAATCTGAGTTTAAAAATACCAAAAAAAAAAAATACTACATTTATAAAAATGGCTACAAACACAAATAAATAAAGACACTAACATATAAGCAAATGTATACGAAAAAGTGTGAAAATTTATAATTTTGTTTAAACATTTTATAATATTTTAAAACTTTTGTATCAGTCTATGAAATTTTTGGAACATTGTTGTTGTTTCTATTTTGTTCTGCATGCAATTACGCGAATATTAAACAAATTGACGCTCTTTTGTCTCACACTGAATTAAAGGGTAAATAATAAATTGCGAAGTATTGCTCATTGTTTTTACAGTTACATATTTATATTTGTATATAAGGGGTGTCCCAAAATTATAACAAGATTTGAATTTGCCAAGTGGAAAGTTTTGGCAGCCTATTAACAAAAAAAACCAAAACATTTTGACAGCTACTATTGTATGAAGATAGTTTAAAAATAGAGTTATCGGTGATTTGAAAAATTCAATCTGTCTGGATCAATTGATAAGGCTAAACATACCAACACTTTACTGACCGAATTATTACAAATTCAATTCTTGCATTTGTTTTGGAACACCCTTTACATATAAGCATTTATTTACTAAATACAAACAAAACTATGAATTTGGTAATGTGTTTGTTGATTTCTAGCTTTTCTTATTGCAACTGAAGTATTTTGTTGTTTGCAAATTCATTAAATTCAATAAGTGTTGCATACTTTTGGGATAGTGGATACTTATGTATGTATGTTCATACATATTGTATTTATTACATATTTGCAATATGTAGATCAGTATGTCATATTTATCATATCATGGTCATATTTATCTTATTGAGCACATTAATTCTAAAATTCTCAATTTGAGAGATCCTTTAATCCAAATAAACTTAGGATTGAAGAAAAAAAAATAACTTCGGTTGAACCAAAACGAAAATACCGGCCACACAACTTTTGTCGTTAATGATACTTTACGAAGGCGAAAAAAAGGGCAACATTCTTACAATTATAAATATTCCAAACAATTTTTAAGTTTTCGGTCTGATTTCAGTCAAATTTATACTGTAAATGTGGCATGGTAAAAGCTTTTATGGAGATTTTGGGAACCTAAGCTCTTTTGGAGACTACCATAAGTAATTTGGAAGATGTACGGGGCAGTGATTGCAAAAACCTAGTTCATCGTAATACTTAAGTCAAAGCCAACATTTTTAAATTACGTGTGTATCAATAAAGTAGTATTTTAGTTTCATTTTTTATAGAAGTACTAGTTGAACTACCCGACCATTTCCGGGTTATATACATAGACCAAATCTCATTTGTCTAGTTCAATTACACTGGTCTACAAATTTCAACTTTTTTTCTGCGAATAAGACGGGACCTGGTGTTTCTGAACGGATTTTCGTGCTGAACACGAATCCGGGGTCAAAAATGTCCCATCACGTCACGTTTTCGAGAAAAAAGGGGTTGGGGTTGGAACCCCCTAAAAACAGCGTTTTTGGACATTTTCGAAAAATTGTAGAGCCGAACCCCTGACGTGCTACAAACTTTGTATATGCCAGAAATTAAAGGCTAAATCGTGCCCTCGTCTTCGAATGAGCCCTATGCCGAATTAATCGCATGCACCCTTTCTGCGATCAATTTTCCCTGCACCCCTAGACACAAATACACTCTCTGATCTAAGGGCACATGCGATCAATTTTGGTAAAAGGCTCCTTTAAAAGGGGCCCAATTTATACTTTAATTTCTGACATATGCAAAGTTTGTAGTCAGGGTTCGGCTCTACAATTTTTCGAAAATGTCCAAAAACGCTGTTTTTAGGGGTTTCAACCCCTTTTTTTCGAAAACGTGACGTGATGGGACATTTTGCCCCGAGACCCCGATTCGTGTTCAGCACGAAAATCCGTTCGGAAACACCAGGTCCGTCTTATTCGCAAAACCCTTGTAGACCAGTGTTATTTGCAACTATATGACGATTTTTATACCCGTTACACAAAGTGTAAACGGGTATATTCAGTTTGTCCGAAAGTTTGCAACGCATTGAAGGAGACATCGGAGACCCCGTAAAGTATATATATTATTGATCAGCTCGATGAGACGAATCGATTTAGCCATGTCCGTCTGTCTGTCCGTCTGTCTGTCCGTCTGTCTGTCCGTCTGTCCGTCTGTCTGTCTGTCTGTTGCGATGGCTGTTACTCGGAAAGTTTTGAAGATATTGACCTGAAATTTGAAACTTAAGCTTTTTGTGCTCCTAGTTAGTTTGTATACCAGAACCAAGGTGCCACGCCCATTTTTAGATATAGCCCCCATACAAACTTACCACTTTTTTCGACTTTTTGTATGAAAAAGTTTTTATTTATAAATGCTTTTACTACAATGTAGGGTAAAAACACTTCTAATGGCATCCAATACCAAAAGAATGTTGCCACACCCATTTTCAGATATAGCCCCATACAAACTTAACGCTTTTTTCGATTTTTTGTATGAAAATACCTATTATTTTTGAATATATTTAATCCAAATAGGGTAAGAACACTTTTTATGTCATCCAATGTTAAATCTAAGGCGCCACGCCCATTTTTATGTATAACCCCCTTATACAAACTTACCGCCCATTTTCGAGTTTTTTATATCAAAACATTTACTATTTCTGAATGAATTCAATTAAATTTGGTAAAATCGATTCCAATGTCCACCTAAGTGAACACTTTCTATATGGTAAGGATCGGGCAAATATAACATAAAGCCTCCATACAAATTTGACCAAATTCATTGTGAAATTTAATCTAAGCACCTGGTAACATATAAACTATTAAAAGTGTTGTGTAACGGGGATTTCAGCTTCGGTTCTACCGAAGTTAACGTTTTTCTTGTTTTAGTTTGGTTCGTTTATATAGAGCCACGCCCACCGCCCCTTTTTATACCCGTTTCACATAGTGTGAAAGGGTATATTCAGTTTTTCAAAAAATTTTTTAACCCTTTAAGGGGGGCACCGGGGCCCCCCAAAATATATTTTTTTTTTGATCAGCTCGACGAAAGGAAATAAATAAACCTGTCCGTCTGTCCGTCTGTTTGTTGCTATGCGATCTTTTCGATGAAGATATAAAGATATTGGGCTGAAATTTTAAACTTAAGCTTTTTTCCGCAACGACTAGGGTAAAGTTCGGAAATGTGAGTGCCACGCCCATTTTTAGGTATAGCCCCCCACAAAACTCTATCCAACATTTTTTTTCGATTTTTTTTTAAATAGTAATTATTTATGAATGTACTCGCTCCCAATTGGGTAAAAACATTTTTTGGTCATCCAGGGTCAAAACCAAGACGACACGCCCATGTAACGGGTATTTCAGCTTCGGTTCCACCGAAGTTAACGTTTTTCCTTGTTCAAATTTATTTTTTTCTTTTCTCTGTTTCTTTTCCGCAGTAAAAAATTTTTTAACGAATTGTATTTCTTTTGTTCAATAATTTGCAAAAATAGGATTCATTTTTTTTTTTTTTTGAGTCGCTTTTACGGGTCCATTTCCCATTTTTGTTTTCAACTTAGCAGATCCTAGTAGAATGTATACCGAATTTCATTTCTCTCAAATACTTGTAAAAAACGATGAAGTTTTGCTTTCGTTTTATGGTTTTTCTAAAACTACATATGTATGTAAATTCTATCTATTAAGTTGTCCAAAAATTATACATCTACAAAGTTTCATTGAAATCGGTTGAGCTGTTTTAGAAATATTCGATAAATTTATAATCAATTCTATGGGATGCCACAACAACTCCTCATCATTTTTTTTGTGTACTTATATTTATATTTATAATTTTTTTTATTTTTTTTTTTTCCAAAATATTTCAAACTTTTTATCCAATTATGCATCCTTTGTAGAAAGTATTATATTTCTTATTTAATGTTTAATTGGTAAGGCTATTAGTGAAAGATCATGTAGAGACAACGCTTTAAAAGTGGTGATTTTGATGTGAAAAAGAAAGATCGTCCAAGTCAGTCGAAAAATTTTGAAGATAAAGAATTAGAGGGGTAACAAGAACTTTCAGATTCATTGGTAGTTGTCTAAGAAACCATTTCCTGGCGTTTGAATGCCTTGAGAATGATCTAAAAGTAAAGTAATTCGAAGCCGAGCAGAAAAGGGAGTGTTTCTTGCATCGAATTGTGACTGATTATGAAAAGTGAATCGATTACGAAAACTCTAAGCAAAAAGAAGAGTACGTTAAGCCTGGTCAACCATCATCATCATTGCAGGCAAAGCGAAATTTTTGTGGATCATAGCTCATGCTATATTATTGGAAGGACCACCATGGTGTGATCTATAATGAGCTAATAACAATGAATAAAAAAATAACGGGGGAGCGGAGCCAAACTAAATTGAAGCGTTTGAGGCGAACACTGAAAGAAAAACAACTAAAATAAACAGCGCGACACTACATCTCGACCACACACTGTAAATCTAGTCAAAACATATCTCGAAATCAAAAAATACGCTGAGCGATGGCCTAGCTGAGCAGCAGTTCCTGCTTATGAAGATAACCCAACATAGGACGCTATAATATAATAATAATTTATAAACAATAAATAATAATTTATAAAAAATAATAAAAATACATAAATAAGAAACTAACCAGTAACATTCTTTTTTTTTGGCTTTCCTTCTTAGCACAAAATGAATATACTAAAAAATATCCACTATAACTTCCAAAATAGAGCACATGTTCTGAAACAAACATGTATGACAGAAAGTAGTTATTTTTTATGATTATACAACATAAACTTTTATGTTAATGTTTCGACCAAAGTAATCTAAAAATAAAAAATTAAAAAGAGCTGGTAACATGGTGAAAACATTAAACAAAAAGAGCTAGTCAAGAGGGAACCCAGAAACAAACAAACAAACAAATAAGCATATTTTTATTAATAAGTTTTCGCTTTCGTAGGTGTTGAAATTATAATAACCGAACAGAGTCAAAAAACTCCCAGCTGTGCACCAGGCGAGCGATTTGAGTCAAGTTTTTACCATAGAAGAGCAACAAAAAAAAAAAAAAAACAAAACAAAAAATTCACCACATCAGTCGCTTAAAATGGAGCATACATTAAGGCGCTAGTGCTTTTAACGGGAGCAATATGTGAGCGAACAAATGAGTGAATGAGTGAGCGCATAAAAAGCACAAAAATTGAATATAAACTGGGGATAACCAGTACTAAAGTTTATAGGTATGTGTTCAGATATGTGTGGTGTAAGCTCTGGAATGCTCTGGTTTTGCTGCTGGTGCCACTTTAATGCTTGAGACTTGAAACGAGACAATTTAGTCGTTGTCGTGTCGTGATGTCGTTGCCGTCGTCGTCGTTGTTATCATCGCCGTCGTCGTCTACGCCATCATTGCCATCGCCATTTTCTTCTTATTATTGTTGTTCTTGTTTAACTTTGTTGTCGCTGTCGTCGTCGTCGCCGCCGTTAACGTCGCTGTCGCTGTCGCCGTCGCCGTTGTCATCTTCAGTTTATATTTTTAAAAACGGGTGTACAAAAATATAACAAAAAAAAAAAAAAAAAAAACACAAATCACAAATTATGCGACGACATAGAAACTGCAGCAGAGGAGTACCACGGTGAAGAGAAAGAAACAGCAGCAGCAGCAAACAACAACGCCAGCATATATTATAAATACATATATTTATATATATATATATATATATATATACATAACTACATATATATTTGTGCATATGTGTAGCAAAAAAAAGGAACAAAAGAATTTATATATACATACACATACACACATACAAAAGTATATATATACATGCATATATAAAATATAAGTGAATTAATTGTGATTTAATTGTTATTAAAACGTGTGTGCAGCAAAGTAAGTGTCCAATGAAATGTGTAAATGAAAATAAATCATACGAAATAATCGTGAAAAAATAAAGAAAAGAAGAAAAAGAAAATCTTTTTCTCTATATCGTTGCAATTGCCTCGCCTTGACTGACACAAAGGCACACAATGCCATGAAAGCATTAGGAAAATAGCTTATCTCTTTGAAAAGATAAAAAAAGCAAACATTTAATATATTTCTTAAATTTTTTTTTTTTTTTAGAATTATTTTTATATTTTTTTTTAAATTTTATTTTCTTTTATTTTTATTTATCAAAAAAAAATTTAGTTCTAAAAATAGCATTGAAAACATGGAGTAAAAATTTTTTTGTTGGAAGGCGTATGAGCAACAAAAACCAAAAATTCATTAATCAAAAGTCAGTCAGGCTGGCTGACAGAGAAGTAGATATATGGAAAGCGTGTTTGTAAGACAGAGACGCGTTCTAGCTTCGCTTCGTTTCGCTTTCAGACATGAAACGCGGCAGCAACTGCTCAACAAAAAATCGCGCATAAAGTTATTCAACATGCAAACAGTTAACTCAACAAAGATTACACGCATACACACACACACACACAAGCAGTTTACGAGAGCGTATCCAAAAGTAACTCAACACAGTTTAATGATGGGAGTAAATATCTACATTATTGTGAGTTGAGTATTTTCAGAAAACATTGAAGAGAACAAAGCATAACTAAATATGCATGCAACCGATTTAAATGTTGGTTGTAAGGTGCTTCAATAAAAAAATTCTTTAAGTGGAATACCAATACATATACTAAATATGCAACTTCTTTTCAAAATTATTATAGACTGAGGCAAATATATTACTACCTAGATGGATAGATGTTAGTGTCTAATCCAAGATGCTGAGTCTAGTCATCTTTATAGATTCTGATTTCCTATCCTGTTGTGCGTACAGAAATTAACCGCTTAGGATTGGCATACTGCCTCTGGCTATAGCTTTACATTCTGAGCGAATGTGAATGTGTGTTATACCTTGCCTCCCAGAGATGCTACATTTGGTGAATTTACTACATATGACTTTGATCAGAGTTAGGTGCTTTAATAGTTGTTTGAATAACCCATTTTTTTGATTACTATTCTATAAAAGTTCAGCTAAGATTGTCTGTCTGTCTGCAGTGCACCATAATATTAAATAGGTAGACTCATTTTAATAGATCGCTTACATAAAATTTATATGAAGTTTAAATAACATAGATAAAACAAAAATGAATCTCGAATACATTTCGTTTTGCATGGAAATCATTTTTGGTATGCATGGAAAATATCTAATTTATAATTAGTTTTATCAATACGGTTACTTGAAGCCAAATCAATAGTGTAAATTTTGATCGTCATCCATACCACTTTAAAGAAGAACTATCTAGGTCATGTGTGGTGCTGGGCTTTTAAGCTTCAATTAGGTAGGTTTACAGAATGGTCCTTAGTGTTACCGTTGGCGGAGGTCATTCAGGTATTGCAGTAATCTATTAATATTCCTTCGTGTTTTTCAAATGCAAGAAGGTTGTTGTGAATCCTACTGGCCGCCTCTTTTAACGATGCGATCCGAGGTGCAGCTACATATTTTGTTCTTTTCCTAACAACTGCTGGACAGTTACAGATGAGTTGCTCCAGAGTCTCCATGCTCTTCAAATTCCTGCATCCGTCTGTGAATGTTATACCTAGCATTTTCATATGACCAACAGCAAAGCATTGACCTGACAGGAAATCTTTTCATTGCAGCAAGTAGTTAGCCAGTTACTAAGTCGGTTTTGGGCAGATTATTTTAGAAATTGCATAATTGGTTGTGTTCCTTCACCTTATTCCAAAGTCCATGAAAGCATTTTTCTCCCTATTGCTGTGTCGTGTGCGTTAGCAGATTGGCAAGTTTATCGATTCATTTTGTGGCAGGCCGACAGCTTTTGCTAGGCTGCCCAACGCCTAGGAATCCAGAAGATGTGAGGTACTTAAATCATCTACTGCCTCCCTGCACGTTAGTACATTTCTGTAACTGATAGTGATCGTCTTCAATGCTATCCGTTCTTGCAAAGCTTCAGTTTGGATCGAAGTTAAAGTTTTTCATAGTTTAGATTTTAGTTTAATATTTTTCTGTTATTTATATTTTTTTTTTTTAACACTTTTTACAATTTTTTTATTTTCAATTTTAAGCAAAACAGCAAAAAAGTGTTGAATTTTTATAAAACATCATGCAAATATAGTAGGTATATATAGTAAACAATATTTCATGACGTACTTGAGTTAAAGGATCCTTTAATGACCAAAATAATATAAAATTTAACTCAACTAATTTAAGAATCACTCAAAGTTTTTAGCTCATAAATAAACAAGAAAAAAACAAGAAATTCACCATTTAAGTGCAGGAGTGTGCGTATATTCCCATTGCTGCTGTTTTTAAATATTTCTGGATTTTTTTTCTTTAATATTAAAACATCTGAGTGTGCTCTATACCCAGTATTTTTTTTTTTTTTTTTTTTTTTTAATATTCTCTTTGGTTTTTAAGCAATACTTTACTTGGTTAAAATACTCTCTGAGTAACATAAACACAGCTGCAATCTGTAGCAGCAACGAATTTATTGTCCTGTTTCGTCCTGACTACTCGTCATCATAATGTGCTGCCGTGTGGAGTGTTTTCGTTAAGTTAAGCGCGTTGTGAAAATAGAAAGAAAAATTTGTGCCAAGAAAAAAAATTTATTCAATTTATATAAATAAAAAAAAATATTTATAAAAATTTTATTAAACCATAAAATGTGCATTAAATGGTAAATTAAAAAATAAAACAAAAATTAATTTTAAATTATACAAAATTTATGCGCAATCAAACAGAAACTTTTCATTATTTTTGACAATTTGCCAAATGCATTTGTTGCATTCAAGGGAGATACTTTTTTTTTTTTTTTTTTTGTAGTTTTACACAGATACACACAGACGGACTCTACTCATGCACTCGCTCCTTTCGAATTGACTATCTTCATGTAATTTTGTACGTCATACTTCTTGTTGCTATTATTCATATACTATATACTAGTTACATATATATTTGTATATGTATATAATGACTCGTACTACCAACATTTTTATTCTATGTATATAAATACACTAAGAAAACGTTTTTCGTCATATATTAAATTTTTTTTTCTTTGTAGTTCTTTATCAATGCGTTTTAAGAGAAATAATAAAAATAAATAAATATAATTAAAAATTAAAATGAAAAATATTAAAAGTTAAACAGATTATTACATACAGTTGCGCTTAATGATTGCATAAATAAGTAAAATAAAAATGAAAATAAATAAATACAATAAAAAATAAGCTTTTCTAAATAATAAAAATAAAAAAAGTTATCTGCTGAATAAATTATCTTCAAAAAAAAAAAAAAAAGTGTAAATATGTAAAAAAATTTAACTAAAAATGAAAGTCTATTTAAAATTAGAAATGCAGTTCGATTAACCAAAATTAAATATAAAAATTAACAAAAAAAAAAAAAAAATTTATAAAAACAAATCTTTAACTAATTAATTAATTTAATATTTAATACAAAACAAATTGAAACTAATATAAATATTTAATTAAAAGCAAAATCAACTCAACTTTATTCAAACAACGAATGTTCACACAACGCTCTTTACAACAGTAACAAAAAAATGTATTTATGTAAGTTTATTGTATTTTTAATCAACTAATTTAATTATTATAAATTAATGAATGCCTATTATATTTTAAATCGTACTACCCAAATGTACATTTAATTGTAGCACTTTAATATTTGATATGTGTGATTTAAATGATATTTTAATTTGGAATTGTCAATGAATAAGAACATAACTGACAAACAAGCTCTTTTACACTTATTCAGATTTTTTATTTTTACGCATATGGGTAAATCGGGCATTATTATTTTGTCGGATAGTACCGCTATAGATAAGATATGCCTGTCTGCCATTTTGCATTGGATTCAGATCGAGGGATTGAGTTTATTTTTGAGTTTAAGTCAAGAAAACTAATTTTTATACCCGACACACATAGTGAGAAAGAGTATATTCGTTTTGTCAAAATGTTTGTAACGCATGAAAGGAGATATCGTAGACCCTACAAAAGTATATATTATTATTGATCAACTCGTCGAGACGAAACGATCTAGCCAAGTCCGTCTGTCGATGTCTCATGTTTCATTTGCTCAGTTTTAAATATATTAAGATGAAATTCAAAACCTAAGCTTTTCTCAATCCTAAGCAGTTAAAATAAAAGTGACACGCCCATTTTTAGACATAGTTATGAAGCGATTTGAATCAAATTCGGTAAAAACATTTCTAATGGCAAAACATGTTTATAGATGGATCCATAGTTGGGGTGGGTCCACAATTGCACATAACCGCCCTACAAATCTATCGCCAATTTTTAAGTTTTTATATGAAAAATGATTTACTTATGAAGCGATTTGAGTCAAATACCGTAAAAACACTTCATATACCCATGCTTAGAAAAGGATCCATGGTTGAGGTGGTATAACTATAACATATAACCCATATAGAAATTTGATTTTTGCGTATTTGTAAGAAAAAAATGGATTATTTATATAGCGATAAATATGGTCAAAATACTTATTGTAGTAACCTAACATCACAATAGGTCAAATGATAAAAGTTGGATTATTATAGCACATAAGCCCTTTACAACCCGAACCCACATATTCATTCAAAATAATTTAGTGTAATCATCGTACCACCGTAGTAGTTCGTAGTAGTTCGGTAACTCCGAAGTAAACATTTTTCTTGTTTTCATTTATGTTTATTAAATTTTGATGTTCTTCCCCATTCAAACAATTCTTCTTCTACGAAAGATAACTAGTTTGATCTTTTGTACATATTTTTGTAGAGGAATGTAACTAAGAGCTACTAGCATTCTCCTTAAAACCTATTACTGGCTAATATACCATTTATAGCAAGCAAAATGTCAAAATTTGATGATTTCAACTAGAGATAGGGCATGGGCTGGGCTTCTGTAGTGGTCTATTTTTTCGTGCGGTTTCGTGTTTGAAAAAATTAATATCGTGCATGTTCTTTCGACTTATAAATTAAATGACTGCTCGTCTAATTGGACAGCGATTTTTAGAACTATAAGTTCTTTATAAAAAAAATATTTAATATTAAAATAATTATTATTTTATTTGTGGGATGAACGCGGGATTTGAACCTAGATAATTCAAAAAGATTTCCAAGGCTCTAACGTGATAAGCTAACGTGGCATTCACTGAGTTGTTAAAAAGGAATTATTAAAATTTAACTTTTTCAAAGAGTTTTTAAAAAATTTCGTGTCGGGTCATGCTTGACCATTCTTTCAATTGTTCATTAGGGCTGGGCTGGAATTTTTTTTTATAAGTCATGTCCAACCCTCACTATTTATAACGAAGTTTCTAAAATCTAGAATAGATAAAAAGTTACGGTCTTCAAAGACATATATGTATATAGTGTAATCTATTTTTAAGATTTATTACTATTTTTCACGATTTAAAGTTGAATACCCCTTGAAAGCTTTGAGAAGTGGCAACATTATTCAAATGAAATGTTCGTCTAAGTTTAAATACGTAATAAAGTATTTTTATATAAGATTACGTTTATTGAAGATGTCTTCATAAGTAATTGAATATTAAAGTGCATTTTAATTTAAAAAGTTCAGGGATACCAATTAATTTTGCAGCATGCGTTTATTATATTTAATGAGTAATTTGGTTCGATATGATCCAAGTTTTGAGTTACAATCCTTTTTTTTTTTTTTCAATTTAATCATCGGCATTTATTTTGTCGCCTTTAAATTGGAGCCGATACAACAATGCCAGCGGCTAACCCATTCTTCCATGGCCCGCTCATAGGCTGCCAGAGGTATGGCTTTCAACTGCTTCGGCGAATTTTGACTGATGGCATAGATCGACTCAAAAAACCTTCCCCGAAGAGGCAATTTTAGTTTTGGGTACAGAAAAAGTCACTGCGAGTCAAATTTAGCGAATACGGTGGTTGCTCGACGATATTTATTGAGTTTTTGGCTTTGTACTCCTGTAAAATCATGACTCGATCAGATGGCACGTTATAGTCGTGCAAAATGCACGAGTTGTCCTTAAACAATTCCTTCCAAATTTAGCGTAGACGCCTTTTTTAATTGCCCGTTTGACCATCCGGGAGGAACTCAGCGTATATCACACCACGATAATCAAAGAAAATGGTCTCCAGGTACTTATTTTTACAGAATAAATTCTAATTGGTTTTTCATTAGGACAACGCCGGACCAAACAAATAGACAATGACTCGCCAGAAGATTGTATAGTTTGGTTGGGAGCTTCTAAAGACAGCAAGTCATCAGACAAAGATTGAGATAATCTCGAATTTCTATGAGAAAAGTGCTTTAGATAAAAAATCATAGACGCCTAGAAGCCTACAAGGAGAAATGATAATGTTTAAATCACAAGAAGAGTAGAATTTCAGAATAAACGCGAGACTGGACATAATATACGCGAATAATATACCATCTCCCATGGTTTATCAGATATTCTAACCTAAAAATTTGATAAAAGTCATTTTTTTTAAAGTTTTTGGCTTAAAATATTTCGATCTTCTTTTTTTTTCTTTTCAACAATTACCTCATCAGTTTTTTTTTTTTTTTTTTTTTTTTTATAAATGGCAAAGAAACTTTCTCAGCTAAATTATGTATGAAGTAATTTAATTTTATTCATTAATCTTAAGCACAAAATATTTGCAACATCATTGTTCCAACAATATTTTCTTTTTATACTAAAAGAGAAAAAGAAAAAAATAATGTAAAAAACAGCAGCATGTGCAGCCACTTAAAGGGTGGGTTAAATTTATGCAACAGCCACCCGCAAGAACAAAGTAGCTGCTGAGTGGAAAATCAGTACCAACTAGCAACATGCAACCGATTGCCCAGCTTAAAATGAAAGTCTGCAGTTGCAACATATCTGCCTCGTACACACACGCGTAGCTAATCCAGAACACCACAAGCCACAATATACTACAATATAATACTCTTACCATAAATGTGTATGTGTGTGCATATAGAACGATACAATATAGAAAAGAATAGAATAGAATATATTTACAATAGTTTTTGCATCGAATCAAGCTTGAAAACGCGACAATGACCAGCTTCTTGTTGGCTCAGTGGTTGGCGACAGTAAGTCGTAGTATAAACTTACAAATAAAACTTGTAATTGTGCAATACCGCACCACAGAACAGCACAGCATATCACATCACAGTATTCCATATCAAACCACATCATACCACACCACCCAACTCTTAACTATAGATTTCTGCCACTGCCACTGTCATACACACACATACACACAATGCAAACAATTTTCATGCAATTAATACAGAGAAAAAGTAAGTAAACTAAAAAAAAAAAAAACTTAAACAAAAGCAAAGGCAACATGTATAGAAAAACCTTTCAATGCTTTTTATTTTATTTGTCAAGCGCAGATGGAATAAAACAAAAAAAAAAAACTGTTTTCGTACGACAACGGCAACTACGATGCTTTTGTTTTCGAGTTGCTACTCATTTGAAGCTTGCTTTCAAAAATAAAATGCTACACAAAATGTTGAAAAAGGGAGAACTTAATATTGATTGGGTGTACACGAGACTTTCACACATCTCCGTGATAAAGTCGATTGTATTTTGAAAGTTTTCGTATGGCTATATTAGCAGCTTTTGTCCATTTACACTGATTTTATTGATAAAGTCGTTTTGGTGTTTTCGAGAAAGAATTAAGATTATTCATCGGAATACTGCACCCAAACGATATTTGATTTTTAACCAATATTCGAAATTGCCTAAGACATAAAACTCAATTTCCGGGCAAATATAATGTTCAATTAAAATCTTTTTTTTTATTTTGTGCAAATTTTTCAACTTTAATGATATTTGGTACGCACTTTTACACTGCTGGACATAATATCTAATTTTTAAAACAACTGTACCTAAAAATGCATATAAACTTTATATATAAAATAGTAAAAAATTTGTCTATGTCCGCTATTTACGTTGAAACCGTCCAATCGATGAGCGCCAAACCGGTTACATTTGAAAGTAAACAATGCAAGTAAATAAAATTCCACTACAACAATGCCTAATGCATAATCGGTTCATTTAATTGTCCCATAAAAAAATAAAACCAGCTGATTTCAGCTTTCCCCAATATATGTTGGGTTAGATAAATAATGGTATTTTTTAATAAGTTTTCAAAAAGAAATTGCTCAAAATACAGCAGATGCGAAACCAGAAAAGAGCTGAAAGAGCAGCCGAAACGCCCAAACAACGTAGTTGGACACTCCGGGTATCTTCATTCGGCATCTAAATTTATGCAGATACATTTTTTTTACTAACTCGTACCTAATGTTATGCCCAGGTCAATATTAAGCCGGAACAATAAAACAAGCCAGCATATTTATAAAAAAAACAACACTGTTGTTACACTTACAAATTGTAATTTTGAGGGTTTCTCTACATTTTAGGTATCGAACATATTATTATGTCCTTCAGTGTACGAGTAAGACGGATGTTTAATGGGATAAAAGTTATTAAAGTTTTTCTAAAACGAATTTTTCATAAAAACCCAATTCCTCATAGAAATAAATAAAAACAAGGAAAAGGTTAACTTCGGTAGAACCGAAGCTGAAATACCCGTTATACAACACTTTTAATAGTTTATATGTTCACCAGGTGCGTAGATTAAATTTCACGATGAATTTGGTCAAATTTGTATGGAGGCTTTATGTTATATTTGCTCGATCCTTACCATATCGAAAGTGTTCACTTAGGTGGACATTGGAATTGATTTTACCAAATTTAATTGAATTCATTCAGAAATATTAAATGTTTTCATATAAAAACTCGAAAATGGGCAGTAAGTTTGTATGGAGGCTATACATAAAAATGGGCGTGGCGCCTTAGATTTGACATTGGATGACATAAAAAGTGTTCTTACCCTATTTGGATTAAATATATTCATTAATAATACGTATTTTCATACAAAAAATCGACAAAAAATGGTAAGTTTGTATGGGGGGCTATATCTAAAAATGGGCGTGGCACCTTGGTTCTGACATACAAACTAACTAGGAGCACAAAAAGCTTAAGTTTCGAATTTCAGGTCAATATCTTTAAAACTTTTCGAGTAACACTCATCGCAACAGACAGACAGACGGACAGACAGACAGACAGACAGACAGACGGACATGGCTAAATCGATTCGTCCCATCGAGCTGATCAATAATATATACATATATACTTTATGGGGTCTCCGATGTCTCCTTCAATGCGTTGCAAACTTTCGGACAAACTGAATATACCCGTTTACACTTTGTGTAAAAAAAAGGTTAACTTCGGTAGAACTGAAGCTCAAATACCCGTCACATCTTGGTTTAGTTTATTAATGATCATCAGTGGCGTAGGTAAAATTTGGAGAAGGGATGGCTAGGAGTCAATAGTCCGTTACAACCAAAGCTTAGACACAATAATGGGGTAAAATTTTAACCTTAGGACAGAATAATAAATATATTCTTGAAAAAAAATTACAAAATGGATGGGGATTTTGTTTGGGGGCTATATGTTATAGTGTTTTTTTTAAATATTTTTTTTTTTAATTTCTATGACAATTTATAGTTTTATAAAAAATATGTTTTTGGAAAACTTGCATATCTTCGCCAACTTTCTAATAAACCCTTTAATCATACTACCTACAGCAAATGAATAGAACACAATAAACTAAAACGAAATGACAGCAAATTGCACATAAAACGTCGAAAATCGCCGACATGCACATAAAGAGCAATTTTATGCACTCCATTGAACTTGTTCAACCAACTTAAAGTACGTGGGGGACTGACAAGGTATGGGCACCTGAACACATTTGTATGAATGTATGAACCGAACTGCTGGTCAATGAATTCAAACGCCAACATAAATAAAAATGTTTAGATAGATGATATAGATGGGTAGATAGATATCGATGTGTATACTATATATGAACATATATGATTTGTTGCTTGATTGATTCATTGATTGAATCATTAATTGATTGATTAATTGATTGATTGATTGATTGATTGATTGGTTGATTGGTTGATTGGTTGATGTTGATTGATTGATTGATTGATAGATTGATTGATTGATTGATTGATTGGATTGATTTATTGATTGATTGGTTGATTGGTTGATTGGTTGATTGGTTTATTGGTTGATTGGTTGATTGGTTGATTTTTGATTGATTGATTGATAGATTGATTTTTTAATTGATTGATCGATTGTTTGCTTCTTGATTTAATGATCGATACATTGATTGATTGATTGATTGATTGATTGATTGATTGATTGATTGATGTTGATTTTTTAATTGATTGATTAATTATTATGATTGCTTGATTTAATGATCGATACATTGATTGATTGATTGATTGATTGACTGATTGATTGATTAATTGATTGATTAACTTAATTCATTGATTGAATAAATTGATTGATGCGATGATTGATAAGATGATTCATTGATTGATTTCTTAATTGAATCAGTGATTGATTTCTTAATTGATTGATTGATTGATTGACTGATAGATTGCTTGAATTGTTTATTGATTGATTGTTTGATTGATGGAGAAAAGATTTTTGGAGAGTAGTTGCAAACATGTAGTGTTTTCGTTTTTTTTTTGAATAATACTCAACATTGTGCAAAATAATTATAATTCTCGAAACCATTCCATTGATTTTTAAAATACGAAGATAAAACCTTTTAAGATGACCAATTTTACCTTTAATGTTCAAAACATTTACTATATATTAGTTTTTCTATTAGCTAAAAACAACACGGGCAACGCCGAAAAACTGCTTACTGGTATCTAAATGGATGTATAGATGGATACAATGACGTTCTAGCAGTACCAAACAAAGAGCAAAGAGTAAACCAAAAGGCACTACTTATAGAGTTGATGTACATACGTACGTACGTACATACAGTGACAGGGCAGCAACAGCAATTTATAATAATATTACTCATACGCCAACGATACGATATGCCACTAAAGAAAGCCAACTAGATAATACATATTAAGTATCTTTGTATCTGTATATCTGTATATCTGTATATCTATCTATATATCTATCTTACTATCTCTAACGTATCTCTTTATGCATTATGTTGTTGTTGTTGATTTATTTATATGTATATGTATGACGAATAATTCTGCTTGTGCAAACTGTCAAACATTTATGACGTCTGCTCTTTGACTCAGATTTCAAATGACATGACACGGTTGCGATGTTTCTTTGTCAGCTTACAATTTATGCACTATTTATAGCATACAAAGGCGTCATTATATATTTTATACACCACCATTACAGCCATTTTCTCCTATTCCTCTTCGATGCGACGCATTGTATGGATCACCCGTTGTTTGTGACGTCTACGGTGTGATTTTTCCTTTTTTATCTATTTACTATTTTTTTTTTTTTTTTTTTTTTTTGGTTTTTCGTTTGTAGCCCGCTTGCCTCCTACTCATAATAGAAATAATGATAAAGACAGTGGGTGACAGAGAAAGTGAATCGCTACCAAGCAGCCGCTTGTTGATATTTGTATAAACATTTACCTTTTAATTAAATTTTTCTTCTTATTATTATTTTTGCCTCTCTCTTCTTTTTAACTTGTTTGACTTTTTTGTTTGTTTGTTTCGCTTCATTTGTTGCTTTTGCCTGCTGCTTCGCCATTGCTTTAGTATTCCTTTCCTTTATACAAATTACATCCGCCTACAAGTATGCAAGCATTTTCCGTTACTATCGTTGACAACAATTACAACAACAACAACAACATGCATAGTTTTGTCAATTGTTTTTTTTTTTTTTTTTTTTTTTTTTGTATTGTCATTGAAACAATGACGCAATTTTATTTATCATTCGTTGCAACTAGTGAGTAAATTACTTTGTTTCTGTATGGGGGTGTAAATATGTATGTACGTGTATATCGCATGAGTCAATACTATTGTCTCAATAGTTAATTTTCCATTCAGATTGTAATTATAGCATTTTATTTTTAAACGGTAAACATTTTGTCATTTAGTTAAAAGTTTCAGTATTTACCACGCCGCATGCATTTCGATTGCAGTTGCTAATCTATTCAATGCATTGAAATTGAAATTCTTTTGTAAATGCATTTTTACAGAAATCTATTAAAAATCTTTTTTTTGTGGAAAAAAGTCTCTGACAATTATATCGTTGCGAAGCGGCGTCATCAACTTATTAAAATATTAATGCTTTAAATCGCTGACGTATGATAATTTTTTCACTCAATTCATTAATCACAAATTAAATTTGTTGAACCGATTGTTTCTAAAAGAGTTTGATTGAATGGATGTATCTTTTTTTTTTGTCGAACAGTTTTTACGTTTACCTCTTCAAAATTTATGAAACTTTTTAACTGTAAATTTGTATAAAGATACGTGTTATGTGTTTCAAGATTTTGTTTAAAAGTTTTGGGTTCAAAGATATTCTAGTAAGTGCAATACTCCGAAAATTTGATAAAATTCCTAAAAATTAGATATCTTGAGTTGAACTGTTCCTCGGCATCAGGTTTTGCGCGTAGCTCTTTGTAACGATGACTCTCGATTTAGTTAAAAAAAAAATATTATTTTTTTATAAAGTGGTAAAAAACGCAATTTAAATAATTACACTGTGCGACAAAAAAGGAAATCCAAATTTTATAGTAGAAATAGTAGGTCTGGACGAGTAAAACAAAAATGAGTAAAACTGTATGTTTCTCTCTTTTTTTCACTTATTGAGCTATAACTCAGAAAATTACGAACCGACTTTTATTTTTAACATGTTCGAGAAAGATACAACTAAGACCTTTCGAACCGTTAATATAAAAACATTTCCAATCCTACATATCTGTTTGTATTTTCGAGACAAACGCATTTTTTTTGTATATTTTTTCCGAAATTTTTTTTCAAATTACAAAATTTTATTTTTTGAAAATTTTTATGAAAAACTAGTCGAAATACCCGGCCTTGCTCGGTTCTCGCAAAAAGTTGTATTCTAATGTTTTTGTGACGCCAAACATCTTTTCCCAGCGTCCTCTTTTCCAATCAATCATACTTTTTCCGCTCCTTAATTGTTTTTATGTACCCTGTACCCCAAGGGAAAAAGGTACCTTAAGTTTGTGCAAATGTATGTAAAAAGCAGAAGGAGACATGATAGACCCTGAAAAGTGAATATATATATTATAAAAAATCATAACTCAAGAATGGCTGGACCGATTTTGGACTTCAAAATTAACTAACCATCATTAGTAATTGCTGGTTACTTTTCAGTTATTCGTAAATATAAATGAAATAAGTATATAGTTTTATGAAAAGTTATTTTATAATCAGAAGGCATCGGAGACCCCATAGAGTAGTATACAATATAGATATTAGTAATCAGCTCGATGAGACGAATCGAATTTTATGAATATATTCACTCGAAATTGGATAAAAATAATTCCAATGTCATCCAATGTCAAAATTAAAGGTACCAGGCCATACACAACCATACCGCCTCTTTCAAGTTTTTTGTATGAAAACATTTATGCCTGGTTTACACGATCATATATATGTGACACATTTTGGAAATGTGATTGTCTAAACACACTAAAATTGTATGTGTCACATTAAGTGCCACAGTATGTGTCACAGAAATAATTTGAAATGTCAAGATAGTATTTTGACATTTTCAGAGCATTCTCATTAATATTGGGAATCACTTTACAGTTAACTGAAAGTAGCACGTAAGGCTTTGGGAATCACTTAACAGTAAAATGAAAATAAAAAATAAATTTTCAGACAAAATTAATTACACAAATATGTGACGATATGTGACACATAAGATGTGTCACAAAATATATGATCGTGTAAACCAGCCACTAATATTTCTGAATGAATTCAAAAAAATTTGCTAATATCACTTAAAATGTCCACCTCAGTGATCACTATCAATATGATACGGATCGGGCTAATATAACATTAAGCCTCCATAAAATAATTTGAGCAAATTCTCACACAAATGAGTGTTGTGTGACGGGCATTTCAGCTTGGGTTACAGTTTAGTACTTTAGAGCATCTAAATAGCTAGTTGGGTAAAAAAATCGTAAAATACGTCAACTAAACTTGCCGAAAGTAAAAAAAAGCTAGATTTGATCGTAAACACATTTTAATTGATTTAATTTAAAAAAAAAACAAGAAAAAACGTTAACTTCGGTGGAACCGAAGCTTAAATACCCGTCACACGAATCTTTGAATAGTTTAGTGTGATCAGTGGCTTATATACATTTATAAATATATATTGGAAAATAATTACCTTTTCATACATTTGTTCGAAAATAATCGATAAGTTTGTAAGGGGACTATGTCTCAAAATGGGCGTGGCACCTTGGTTTTGTTATTGGATGTCATTAGAAGTGTTTGTACCCAAATTTGAGTGAATATTCTCATAAATAATACCTATTTTCATATAAAATTCGAAAACGGGCGTTAAATTTGTATGGGGGCTTTAGCCAAAAATGGGCGTGGCACCTTGCTTTTGATATTGGATGAGATTAGAAGTATTTTTACCCAACTTGGAGTGACTACATTCACAAACAATACCTATTTTAATACAAAAATTCGAGAATGGGCGGTAATTTTGTATGGGGGCTATATCTAAAAATGGGCGTGGCAGCTTGGATTTGATATTGGATGACATTAGAAGTATTTTTTCCCAACTTCGAGTAACTACATTCATAAATAATAGCTATTTTCATACAAAAAATCCGAAAAAAACCGTAAGTTTGTATGGGGGCTATACCTTAAAATGGGCGTGGCACTTTGATTTTAACACTTGAACTGCTTAGACCTGAGAAAAGCTTAAGTTCCGAGTTTCAGGTCAATATCTTTAAAACTGAGCGAATGAATCGCATACATACAGACAGACGGACAGACGGACGGACAGACGGACGGACAAACAGACGGACATGGCTAGATCGACTCGTCTCGTCGTGCTGATCAAGAATATATATACTTTATAGGGTCTAGGACGTCTCCTTTAATGCGTTACAAACTTTCTGACAAAATGATAATACCCTCCACACTATGTGTGGCGGGTATAAAAATCAAAATATTTTGGTCTTAAAATCGATAATTTTTTATAAATGGATCATTTTGCAAACTACTAATCAGCAAAACTGTTCGTTTTATAAAGAACGAATGGTTCTTGAAACAAGAACGAAAGTTTTCAAACAAACGATTTCCAATCGACTATCAGGAAATTCATTGTGAATGTAAGTGTTGGAATGTTAAATAGTTTCCGAAATTTATTTAATAAATAAAATAACAATTGTGATTTGATAATATAATTGTCGTCAAATAGATGATCTATGTTATACTGCTGACAGAGGAAGAAGACATACTGTATACGACTGTTTCATGTTTCATACCATACTCGTAGTGTTGTAAAGCGATCTGTCATTACAAAGCTATTTTAGTGTTTTAAACTGTTTTAAACTGTTCTTTCGATCATTGTACTTTAAAGTTTGACCCGAAAAGGTTAACCAGTTTTTGTAAATGTTTCCACATATTTCTCCTACAATTAATAAGTTATTTTTCTTTTGCAAGATAATTTTTTTACTTTGTGTAAATTTTCATTAAACTAAATTTCGTATATGAATCATAATGAACAAAGGCAATTTAATTAAGAGCAAAACACTATGCCATAAACGAATAATTCCAATGAATTTTCACTAATCATATTAAAAACTTATGACATATATTTTTTGACGTTTTGAAAGAAAAATATAATTTCCACGCGCGTATTAACTACAAAGTAATCATGTTACTCATACTCAACGTTATAAGCAGATAGTGCGATAGGGGAGGGGGCCAGTTGTGACGCAGGCCCAGTTGTGACATTTTTCGACCTAAAAAGTTATCCTGAAAATTTGTTCCAAATTTTTGAGTAACTCAAATAAACATACTTTCTTTGGAGAAAAGTTGCGTTTGGTTAATAGTTAAATGTTAAACTTCTTAATTTTTCATTGAAATTCACTGAAATGAAAAATTAAGAAGAGAGAAAACCCGCGTGGGCCCCTCCCCTACATATTCATAGATACATACATACATACAAATAGTGTGTAGAATGATATTTTATTCATACTCGTGCACAATATATTTGTATAAAATTTCTCTCACTTAAACGGCAAAGTTCAAAAGTAACAATAGATTGCAATATGTACTTTTATAGTGCATTGAAAAATAAATATTATTTTGTACGAGATTGAAGTGATAAGTAAGCAAAAAACGGTATGGATTTTGATACTATAAAATGATTGCTATGGTCAAAAAAAAAACTGAACAACTTTTAGACAATATAATTAAAAGACAAAACAATATAAAAAGACTAGCAACACATCTGCAGTATAAATCGATAATGAATATGAAATCAAAATTAATCAGTCGCAATTTTTTTAATATTTGACATTCAAACTAATAACTTAACAGCCCACCCACAATATTGTAGTAAGCGGAAAGAATCTGAGAATCAAATATAGAGAACAACATTTCCAATTAATTAAAAATTCAATGAATAATATGCGAGAAAAAGCAAGTCAAGTTGCATCAGGATATGTGTCCTAGTGGGAGAATATGTGTGGGGTAAGTGTATAAGAGAACGGGTTTTTGTGTTTGTCTGTGCATTCAACTGAGAAGCAGAGAAATTTTCAATTTCAATAATTATTGTTGCTCGTTTCATTGTTCAACACCAATTTGGCCTCTTACAACACAGCACAGCTCTCTCGCTCTCACTTATTGCTCTTTTATGCTTAAAAATATCATAAAAGGTCAAAGAGCGCAACGAGCAGTAACGTAACTAAAACTGAACTTAAATCAACTCTGAGTGCGGTTTTATTCTGCTGTTGCATTTCTGTTTCTTTAAAAAAAATTTCGTATCCACCATGACATCCGCTCAAATGTAGCATACATTGCGGTGTTGGACCACAACACAAGTTTTCCGTATTTTAATGTTTATTTTTATAATATTATTCAATATGATTTTTTCTCTATTTTTTTTTTCTTTATAAGTACTAAACTGATATTTTTTCTGCGCTTCATTATTAGGTTTTCTTTCATTTTTTTTTTTTTTTCATCTCCAGTATTGCATTATTTCGCAGAATCTGTGAATGGTTTGAGTTGTATTATTATTGACTGTTTTATTTTTAAACTCAGCGCGTGTATTTGCTGCTCTCAAAGGTTATAGTTCAGACTGATAAAAGTCAAGGTAGTCATAGCCCTTGTGCTGCGCTGATAATGTCCTTTCTTATACGTTGAATATTTATAATTTATATAAAAATTCAATATGTGAAATTTGTTAATTGAAAATTGATTAATTTTTTTTTTATTTAATTTTAAATTTTTATTTCAAAGTTTTTTTTTTTTATTGATGCCAATTTGTTGTTTTTCTTTTTTCTTTGTGCATTCCACAGTGTTCTGCCAAAGCGCTGCAAATTTATGTTAATTTGATGGCTTCATACTGTGCGCTTCATGAGAGTGCAATGTCCGCTTGGCTTTTGCTTTATAGCTTTTTGTGTGTGTGTGTGTGTGTTTGTGTGAGTGTGTATTTTTGCAATAATTTCTTGGCAAGCAGTTCGTTCTCAAAGCCAAAGCTATAAATGAGACATTGACTTGTATTTTTTTATAGTTTTGACATCGGTTTTTTTCTTTCTTATTTTTTATAAACTGTTGAATCAAGTGCATAATTGAAATTTTGTTTATAATGACTAATTGTGTACACTTTTCGTGATGCGTCATAATTATCTATGATTTTTTTTTTTTTGTTAGACCATTAAGTCACTTCCTTGTTAAAACCTTTTCAATTGCTCATTGTTTAGCGCTTTTTGAATTGATTAAGGAAGCTAATATGAACGGTTAATAACTTTTCAAGTAGGAGAAGGCGTTTACGCATCTAACCTTTGAATTAATAAGTCTTTTGACTCTCTGACCACTGTTGTGTTTATTAAACGGAAGTCTTATCGACTAAAAAAGCAATGCTACTTCTTAATTTATATAGCCTAAACACAAATCACATTTTTCTGTTTTTAGATAGTCAAGCGGCCCTTAAGGCGCTGGACTCTTATATTTCAAACTCTAAATGTTGCAAATTCCTAAATGAAATTGTCCAACATTACATTATTCACCTCGTACAAATATACTTCATGGAATAGCGTCGGTTGAAATACCATAAGCTAACTGCAGACTACCTATTAAGGAGAAAACTTCATACTGGAGTACCTTACTAATATTGAAAGTCTCCAGGACGACACTCTGTGGTATTTTTCGTAAAAAAAAAAAAACAAGTTTTCGACCATCTAATTTCAAAAATCGAATGATTTGATAAAGAATTGTTTTATTACCACTCGACAATTATAGAAAGTTGTTAATTTAATGACTCAAATTCCGAAAATTACAATTTATTTTAAAATAAAAAAAGTGATGCATACTTTCTGGCGTGAGCTTTTTTTTTAATAAAATAAATTAAAACAAAAATATTTATTAACAATTCTAACAATAATTTTTTGTAAACAAAACCATATGATTTAATGCAGAAAAAAAATTAAATTGTGATAAAAAATTTGTGTTAACGCAAGAAGAATGGGTTTCTCTACAAATAGCTTATGCAGAAGCGGTGAAAACTCTGAGGAGGAAGAGAATGTTAAACATTTACTCTGCCACTGGGCAGCCTTTTGTAGGTAAATACTTCTAAGCAATCTGTCTGAGATATCCACAATTGTAGTGAATAACACCGTTAAGTATGTTAAAGCGTCCAAATGGGGGCAGCTTCTATAGTTTCTTTTGGATGGCTGGTCTCACCTTCCCTCTGATATATTGTGGTATCACAACGGGCCGCTTTAGGCATATGTGTTGTGGTGTGCACTGCGCACTCAGCTACTAAAATCAAAATGGATACATTGTTTTAATTTTTGAATTTATTTTTTTAGTTTTCATTGAATGGTCGAACGTCCATTGAAAGATTTCAATGAAACTTTTGCGATTTGAGTGAAATTTGTCAATGGATTTAATCTTTTAGTTAATCATTCGTATGTTAATAAACTTATTTCTTTTTTTTAATTGTCGATGGCAAAACTAGTTGAATAGACTACATAAATTAAGCGAAATAATATTTATTTAATAAAAATAACCCAATGTCCTTGGCACTTGAGTTAAATTAGAACAAAAGTTACTGCTTAGTTCTACTCCAAATGTGACCTCGGTATTCAGTGCATTCAGCGCTTTGATCACGTTGCATTGGCACGTGAATGATTGTTGGTAACAAGATCGTCCCCAACGATGTTTCATATTATTGTTGCGAAAGAAAAGTTTGCAGACACATCGTCGTCAGCTTTTATGTGTGAATGCTTATTTGGCTTTAATGACAAAAAAGCGAAAGTATGGGAAACGAAATACAAGCTTATTGCTTGTTTAAATGAGTATTGCAAAAGAACATACATACTGAACTGATTTTTTAATAACTTTCTATGGTTGTAACTGTCGATTAGTACAGTTGTGAGTTGGCAGTGTTTCATTTTGATAAACGATGGTGTAATTGCCTTCTAAATTATATAAACGCACATAAAAAAGGACCCAAATGAACTTGAGATAGTTAAAAAAAAAATAATTTATATTATATTATAATAAAACAAACATTGTCATCTCTCCAGATGTTTCTAGCACGTGCAATGAGTGGACTACTCAGAAATCCTGCCTACAGGGTACATGCTAAAAGCGATACAATAGCCTAAAGAAAAAGGTTTCATAAATGGTTTCATATCATTCATAAACTGTTTTGCTATTGGATACTTGTAAAGGGTACTTTGACTTATTCTTAACAGACAAAAATTCGATTACATTTTAAATTATTTATACTTTATTTACAACATAGGATCGGATAAAAGGAAGAACATGTATGTTTTTATGTTTCTAGTACGCATGTACCAGGGCGAGTTTGATAGGCGACGTAGTATTTTTTGTCTGAGTCACTCTGATTTTGTTAATATGAGTTTTTTGCAGCTATCCCATAAATCTTGAATCCGTATTTCCAAATTAGCACAAAGATTTCTTTATAAAGTTTCCCTTTATTGGCAAGCGATAATTTGTTTGCATCAAAAGCAAGTTCATCTTGGTTAATGCAGCTAAAATCTATGTTATTAAACGTAAATTAGTTGATTAAAATATAATAAATTTATTATATTTTATGAAAAAAAAATTTGAAATTTCAACTGAAACTGATAAAAAAGGGAACAAATTTGCGTGGCAGCTTGGATTTGCCATTGGATGACATTAGAAGTATTTTTACAAAACTTGGAGTGGCTACATTCATAAATAGTAGCTATTTTCACACAAAAAATTAAAAAAAAACGGTGAGTTTGTATGGGGGCTTTACCTTAAAATTGGCGTGGCACTTTGATTTTAAAACTTGAACTGCTTAGAACAGAGAAAGCTTATGTTCCGAGTTTCATGTCAACATCTTAAAAAACTAAGCGAATGAATCGCATAAATACAGACAGACGGACATGGCTAGATCGACTCGTCTCGTCGTGCTGATCAAGAATATATATACTTTATAGGGTCTACGACGTCTCCCTTAATGCGCTACAAACTTTCAGACAAAATAATAATACCCTCTACACTATGTGTGGTGGGTATAATAAACTTTACATAACTACTTGGCTATTTTTATACCGGCCACACCTAATGTGAACGACTATTATTAGTTTCTCAGAAAGTTTACCAAGCAAACAGGAGACATCAAAGACCTCATAAAATATACAAATTCTTGTATATTTGTCTTAACGACAACAATTAAATGGATTTACAAAATGAAAAAATAACTTTGGTGCAAATGCAATTTGCCTATCTTATGAATGTCAACTATATTTACTTCCTAAATGGTAAATCCAACGGATGAAGCCTCAACAGTCTTCTTCGCGTTGCGCTATTTTCCAATAAGTTTAGCGCCAGGTGATTAGGATGGTCATACAACCTCTCGATGTATTTTTTGCTGATCTTATGGAGTTGTTCCAAAACTGTAGGAACATTTAAGTCCCTATGTAGCGTGCTGTTTTGTACATACCAAGGAGCATCAGCTAATTGTCTTAGAATTTTGTTTTTGCATTCTCTAGATTCTTTTTAAATTAGAATTACTTGCTGTTCCCCAAAGCTGCAGTCCATATTTATTTTTGTATAAAAACAGTTATTATTTTTGAATGTATTCATTCCAAACTATGTGAAATTCTACGTATGCACAATTTGATATGACAAGGATCAGGCCTCTACATAACATATAGCCCCATACGAAAAAAAACTCATATTTTTAAATTTCACAAAATATTATCGACAACTTGAATTGCATCGGACTATTGATGACCACAAAAAAACGAAGATTCAAAAGAACTCTTATAAACGAGATTGATGAAGGAGAAGGATTAGATGTAGGATCAATATGAGTTCAAGCAAAGTTTCTGGTAATTCTATAAGCAAAAATAAAATTAGTATTTATAATAAAAAATCTTAAAACCCGTAAACATTAGCTTCGCGAAATGTTTGAAGCAGCAATCGAATGTAAATGTGTGTTCGAGAAGAAATATTCTGATACCCTTTGTTCTACCTGACTTTCCACTCTATATCTTCTTCGAATCCTTCATTTTTGTTTCGATTTGTACCCAGGGGTAGGGCTGTGAGATTGTTGGAAATAATCGATTGTTGATGATTGTTAAAAAATTGATTGTTGATGATATATCATGAATATCAAAAATTATTTGTTGATATAATTTTTTTGATATTATATTTGACTGGCAAGAAACCTGCCTAACCTAAATACGCAGCGTAGACTAAAAAGAACTCATCGCTTGGATCTTCCAAACCGTCAATCGTTATGAGGTACTTGTACTGGGTCTGTTCAGTATTAATTTGAATTTCTCCCTAGCCAAACCGCATCCTAAATAAACTATAATGTCAATTTGTTATGCTAGCTATAAAATTCGATTATAGTCTACAATTGGACTGATTGCAAGTAAAGTAGACAATAAGAAAAAAAAATATATATATAATATATTTGACGATCTTAGTATTAATTAAAAAAAGTAATAAGTGAAGATTTTTTTTTTTTTTGGTTATTTACCAATCAATGCCGTTCTATTGTCCTCTAAAAGCTACTTGATTATTGATTAATCAATTATTGATTTTTCAACTAATTGTTCAAATGATTATACAAAATAATCGATTGTTCAATGATTAATCGATTATTTACGTCCTTCCCATTAAGATTGAAAGCTTGCTACAATCTAGTGAGCTTAGCTTATTTTTAATGGACTTATTTTCGTATTTTTTGGGACATTGATTACAATAGGCAACATGGACCACACATTTTTTAAGAACAGCTTTGGAGATATCTATGCTTTTACTGATATGACGATTTATATAAACTTCTTGATCTATCAAAATCATTTCGCAACACAGCTCAACATAAATAAATGTCAACCACCATGATAAAAGTTTTGTTTTTTTTTCTTGACATTGACCAAAATAATATTCTTGCACTAAGATGCTTGTAGGCAATATTGTTTTTTCTTGAAGTTCGAAACTCACTTTCAAACATTTCTTATAAATTATATTAATAGAACTTCTTTAAAATTGAATTTCTTTGTTAAATGCTCATACTGAATTTCCATCTCTCTCTCTCTCCTAGTGCACCTAACATATATCCTTGTATTTGTTTATATTTATTTTTTACATTGCTTTACTATTTTTATACTAGTTATCTCTACCTTTTAACTGCTTACATTTTCTTTGCTTATTCAAGCATAACACCACGCGCACCCATTTAATGAGTAAAAATTTTGAAAAATATTGGTTAATTTGTCTTTCTTACACAGCATAAGCACTGTACCCAGTATGAGAACAACAAAAATACTGGGTATTTATATTTTATAGTTTAAAACTAATACATAGAAAAAACGAGCGCAAAGTTCAAGTGTATGCGCGCTGTTATTTTGACTTTTGTTTGAACATACAGACGGACGGACGGACGGATGGACGAACAGCCGGACGGATAGAAGGACAGACGGACAGACATGCGAAGGCTGACTGGAGAATGCCACGCGCGCTGTGGTGAGTTTCTTACTTAAAGAGCGAGAGAGCGACGAGACCGTGTAATAGAAAAGAAAATTGAGAGTGAAAGTAGAAATAGGCAAGCACACTCTGCGACTTTGTTTAATTTTTTCCGAAAGCATTTTTCACCACAAAAAGAGCTTTTAATATGTTTTGCTACCGTATTTTCTACATGTGAGTGTGTATGTGTGTGTGCATAGTTTTTCTCCTTTGCTTTCAGCTGTATTTACTTATTTTTATTATAATTTTTTATTAGTTTTTAATTGGGTTCTTTCTTTCTTTTTTTTTTTATTCCAAGCAAATATTTATTTTTTTTTTTTATGTAGTAAATTAATTATGCCATTCATTGGTGAGTTATAATAACTCTTCGTGTAGTTTGTGATAGACTATGACATACTTTTTCTGTTATTGCAACAATCTGAATAAAATTACACGTAGTGCATATAGTATGCGTAATAAAATATTTTAATTATTTATCCTTTAAATTATAAACACTCTTACTCCTTTCTGTGTGTGCTTGTTTGCACACTATTTCTGGCTTTGCCATCGCCAAAAAAAAATTGTATGCTCCGATATCAATACAATTTTAATTTTAAGGCTTTTAATTGAAAGTCAGAAAATCATAGCAGTTATGTTTTTCGTTATTTTGTATGAAAAAAGTTAGAACGAATTGCTTAATAATGAACAAGCCTTGGTATACCAAAATTACATACATTTTAATATAAATCATATTCAGTAAAAAAAAAAATTATAAAATTATAATGGGCGTGGCACCTTGGACTTTACAATTTTGAGAGAATACATTCATGATTAATACCTTTTTTTCAGTAAAAAAGTCTTAAAAAATCGGTAAGTTTGTATGGGGGCTATACCTAAAATGGGAGTGGCACTTTCATTCTCGAACTTAACTTAGTCGTTGCCGAGAAAAGCTTAAGTTCCAAATTTCAGCTTAATATCTTTATATCTTGACCAAAAAAGTTGCATTGAAATATTAGCAGCTAATTTTCAAGTGAAATACGGAAGTTCAGATTTGAATGTTGATCTATGCTTCTTTGGGAAAATATCATATAATATATTGAATATTCTTAAGATAGCCTTCCTGCTTTACGCTTGGTTTTAGAAAAAAATTGAACCACCTAAATGTACTTATGTAGCTGTATATAACGGGTGATTTTTTAAGAGCTTGAGAACTTTAAAAAAAAAAACGCATAAAATTTGCAAAATCTCATCGGTTCTTTATTTGAAACGTTAGATTGGTCCATGACATTTACTTTTTGAAGATAATTTCATTTAAATGTTGACCGCGGCTGCGTCTTAGGTGGTCCATTCGGAAAGTCCAATTTTGGGCAACTTTTTCGAGCATTTCGGCCGGAGTAGCCCGAATTTCTTCGGAAATGTTGTCTTCCAAAGCTGGAATAGTTGCTGGCTTATTTCTGTAGACTTTAGACTTGACGTAGCCCCACAAAAAATAGTCTAAAGGCGTCAAATCGCATGATCTTGGTGGCCAACTTACCGGTCCATTTCTTGAGATGAATTGTTCTCCGAAGTTTTTCCCTCAAAATGGCCATAGAATCGCGAGCTGTGTGGCATGTAGCGCCATCTTGTTGAAACCACATGTCAACCAAGTTCAGTTCTTCCATTTTTGGCAACAAAAAGTTTGTTAGCATCGAACGATAGCGATCGCCATTCACCGTAACGTTGCGTCCAACAGCATCTTTGAAAAAATACGGTCCAATGATTCCACCAGCGTACAAACCACACCAAACAGTGAATTTTTCGGGATGCATAGGCAGTTCTTGAACGGCTTCTGGTTGCTCTTCACTCCAAATGCGGCAATTTTGCTTATTTACGAAGCCATTCAACCAGAAATGAGCCTCATCGCTGAACAAAATTTGTCGATAAAAAGCGGATTTTCGCATTTCGAACCGAACACTGATTTTGGTAATAAAATTCAATGATTTGCAAGCGTTGCTCGTTAGTAAGTCTATTCATGATGAAATGTCAAAGTATACTGAGCATCTTTCTCTTTGACACCTTGTCTGAATCCCGCGTGATCTGTCAAATACTAATGCATGAAAATCCTAACCTCAAAAAAATCACCCGTTATATACATTTTCAAAGATTTTTATACCCTGTATTCAAAGGGTAAAAGGGTATATTAAATATGTACGAATGTATCTAACAGACAGAAAGAAGTAAGATAGACTCTTGTTGAACTTTTTGATCGTCCGCGTGCCGTATGAAAATAATTATATCAGAGGCTACAAGAGATTGACTATTATACATACTCTTTGCGTACAAATCTACCTCCATTTTTCATGTTCTAGAGAGTCTAATTTAGTATAAATAATCCCTGTGTTAGTTCCAATAAAATATCCCAATATGAAAAAGAACAACTAAATTTTTGGTATATATAGCACCCATACAAATATATCCCACCATTTTTAATTTTTTGTATGAAAATCCAATACAGTGAAGTATGGTACTAAGGTAGGACTTAACTTAAGGTGCATAAAATTGGATACAGCGTATCTTGTTTTTTTTCAATACGAGTATTGGCAGCATTCGTAGTGCAAACCAATTAATAATTGTTTTTCGATGAATAATTGCATTGCTAAGTTCGAGGTTCATTTTTGAGGATTATTACAAAATATTTAACTAAAAGTTAACTATTTGTTTGCTTCATAGTTTCATTTTTAAATTATTTCAAACTGCAACGCGTATTTAGATTCTGGTCAAATGCATGCATTTCTAAAAGCCCTGTTTTCAAAGTATTAACTCAATCCAAATAAACATGACATATTCAAGGCATGGGCATGGCTGCTTCTACGTTT